>JASANN010000260.1:0-494497 GCA_031762395.1 Calameuta pygmaea
CTCTCTCTCTCTCTCTCTCTCTCTCTCTCTCTCTCTCTCTCTCTCTCTCTCTCTCTCTCTCTCTCCCTCCCTCCCCCCTCTCTCTCTCTCTCTCCCTCTCGCTCTCTCTCTCTCTCCACCCTCTCTCCCTCTCTGCTTCAATACCTTCCGATCTCTCTGTGCATGTCTCCTCTTCCTCACAGAACTCAGGAGAGAGACTCTCTCTCTCGCGTGCCTCTCTTGGTTTTCTCCTCCTTGGGTTGGCAACGAGACCGGCCATGCACGCCAATGCACCGCGCGCGCGATGCACCGAAGGCCTATTGCCATTCTTGCATGCTCTTATTTGATCGGACGAGACGCGACGCGTCGCGACCATGCCCGGCCCTCTTCTTTCTCTCTCTCTCTGTTTCTCTCTCTCTCTCTCTCTCTCTCTCTCTCTCTCTCTCTCTCTCTTTCTCTCTTTCTCTCCCTCTCTCTACCTCTTTCCTGCTCTATACGTACCTACATGGTACTGCTGGATAGACGTACATGGTACCATGGCGAATACACGGGTTCGGAACGAACGCATCGTACGCTCGTTCAATTCTAACCTCTTTTCGTTTTATTGTCTTTTTTGTTTAGCTTCTACTCAATGTGTGATGCAATACGATTTGAATTTGTTTTTTTATTGCGCCCCGAATCCAGACATCGGGCTCAATGTTATTACGGAGAAATTGAATACTCATTTTTATAAAATTTATTATTTCGAACGTTCGCGAATTATACGATACTCGATTATCATTGTGTATTCCAACAGCTATTCGGGAACAAACTGTGTATAGCATCTGAATCGGGTTCTTATCAGCGCCGCGATACTTGCTTCTGTCATTATTAAAGATCCGTGAGTGTTTCAGTGAATTTGATAAAAAAAAAAAGAAAAATATATATACCACGTGACGTAACGCTACGCCGGCGACTCCAATTCAGACGCCGGGAAAACTTGGTACCACCGCGTGAAACTCATCAGCGTGATCGTACGGTCGGCTGAGATCCTCGTGCTCAGCGAACTGTCAAGGGACACGAAATTGCCGTTTGAGAGTCGCCCTAAGGTCTGACACGTCGCGGACGCTCGGAGACGATGCCTAAAGTTAGCGTAATCTAAAGATACCGCAAGTGCCGTAAGGACGTCGGACGACACGTAAGAAAGTGCCGCCGACCGCGAAGACGAGTCTGGGAGTCATCGTCGTGGCACGAGGATTCCCAAAGAGAGACGGAAGACGGATAGACACTCCGAGACACGAGAGCGAGAGCGTGTGCGAAAAATTAAGAGGAAAAAAAATTAAAAAAAACTAATAGAAGAAGGTCGCTCACTCTTTTATACTCGCGCACAGTCGAGCATTGTCGGGCATTGTCGTGCGATGCTAAATCCCTGGCACGCATGGACGCGGATAGTCATAAGTCACGCATCGTCGCTCATAGTTATTTAGAGGCGGTCTTAGTGGCGGATAGTCACGCATTGTCGCTCATAGTTATTTACAGTAGGACCGTACGAAGAGACTGATTAGTCGTGGAAACGAGAAACGCCTTCTTTTTTATTCCTTCGTAAAGTCACTAGTTCGCACACGGACTCGAGACCGTTGGCCGATTTGAAATTTTAGGCGGGAAATTTGAAAACTTTACGTTCCCATACCACATTTCCAATCGGACTCTCTCGGAGGCAAACCGATGGTTCGAACCAGCTTAACCGTACGGCTTGGCATCCGACTGTTGACTGATAAATCGTCCAGGCACGTGAAAGCTGTATACACGGGAAGAGGCTAAATAGACTTTTCGAGGTTAGGATTAATTTGCTCGTTAATTTGTACTCTTGGTAAATCGTACCCGTACAGACACGCTTTATTCCCTGCTCCGGTTACAGTTACCGACCGAGCTCCTTGTTTACCTCAAGTCGTTTGGACGACGGCAGGAAACGATTTTTCATTAGCTCAAGACAAATTGACCGCGAACACGAGCAGATCGTTCATCGAGCAATTCCACTAATCGCAAGGTTAATCGTGTACTGGGAAAGCTGATAGATTATCACGTAAACAATATGAGATACTGTGCGTAATAATATCGATCGGTCGGTAAGTATTTTTTTTATTAAACGTCTTATCGCCTTGTGTCCACGTAAATAAATGCATTCGCGTGTACGTACTAGTGATTGCACTCGGGATACGTGGATACGAGTTAAGTAGTACGAGTCTCGGCTACGTCATACCTATAGTCTTTCTATATGAGAAAACAGAGATGAGAAAAAGCGGCAGACAGTGAAACCAGACAGACGGACGGAAGGCGTCTCGTCCTACGTCTGGCTGGTGTTGCGTAAGACGTCGACGCCGACGTGGGACGCGCACCTGGTACACGAGAGAGGAGAACCGGCTCAAAAGAACTTGACGATGTCGTTGTCTTCTTCGTTCGTCGGCGTCGGCGTCGGCGTCGGCGTCGTCGTCGTCGCCGTAGTGAGACTCGGCGGTGCCACTGTTTTATTTTGGTACCACTCAGACACTGACGGGACTCTCTCAGGCCTTTCAGAAGATTTCCCGCTCTGCGTTACTCGTCTTCCCGACTGACTCAGGAGACTTCCTCGAAGTCTGGACCACGGATGCTGCAGGGAAGACAGCAGGGAGTCGGACGAGTCTTTGATTTTTATTGGTGCCTAAATTGATTTTTTTTAATTAAAAAACACCTAACGTGGATATCACAGTATACAGATATACCGGGTGGTGTAATAATTAATTTTACTGTTTGCAAATACCTGCGCGCTTGGCGATAATTTAAAAGGGCCGGACGGTTAGGACGAAATCAGTCCTTAGATATTTGACAGCTGTCACTCTGTTCTTACGTCCATTACTATACAGCGAGTGATCTTAAAGTTTTGAAGAATAAAAAAAATTATTTTTCAAAAATCAATTTTATATGTATCAACGTCGCTTGTTATACGAGCATTCGTATTTCTCTATGGACATTGACGTGGGTATACATATATGTATATGTGTATATAAAAAAAACTTTCAATTAAACGCTTTAGAGACTCTCATTAATGAGTAATGACAGCTGTCAAATATGCTCGATGCCTCCGAGCTGAATGAGCCTGTATAGGTTAGTTATGGTCTAGGTTAGCGCACGGTTTGTAATTACCGTATAGATGCCTTGGCTTAAGGCTGTAAAATCTTTTTCACGTACGGGGTGGGTATATGTAATACAGTAAGGCAGATACGCACGCGCATTGCTACGCGAACTGCCGACGTCCGTGGGCTTTTTTTCACGTGAAAACGAGTCGTGCGGGCTTCTCGCGTTGTAGTTGGATACTTAGTATATACGTGTATAGATACTGTACAGCATATCCCATATAGAGGTATTTACTTGTATACAGGCGAGAGCAACCCGCAGGAGACGACGCCCGGGTGTACGTATAACGTTAGCGCGGTCACCGGCTTCTACGCTCCTGCTATGTGAATTATCGTCGGCCTCGCAGCAAAATTATTTCCCGATGAAATACGCCTACTCGTCGCCGAAAAGAATTTGCCGGCGCGAGCCGCACATGGGCGCAACGACCTCGTTGCATCGACAAAAATTTTATACCTCGGACACTCGACTCGAATATCTACCGGAGTACTCGAATGCCTACTTGCTTTGCAGTGCAGCCGATGCAACTGCTAAGCTGCACTTGTATATCCGAATGCATTGACTGCACATGTGCGACACAGGCAGATACTGCTAGAATGCGAGAGTGGGCGAGGAGAAGTGGTGGGGATGGATTTGGGTCAGATGAAAAATTAAATTTCTTTTGGCACTTTTATTTTAGTAGTCAAATGCATTATGCAACTTGGAAGAAATTTGTGGAGGGGGGATGCATTTCTGAACTCCGAGGTCGAGGATCTCTTTATGTATGTGGGTTAACGTATGGTCGGAACTTTGAGGTTCCTCGGGTCTATGTAGTTCATTTCTTGTATCGTCCCGAGGATGTCGTTTCCCGTCGTTCTGGAAATCGGTGCTGCTCGTTCCTAGAATCCGGGACGAGTCGAATGAATAAAATATGTCTCGGTTTAACTAAGGGCAAAGGAGTGCGTAACCGTTTTGATATTCAGCCGCGTCCCGGCAGTTTCCACGATGCGCGATGCATAGGCAATTAGCGTAACGCGTTTGGGTATCCTTTACGTGCTCGGCTTTAGGCGTTGGAAGTCGATGGATTTGTTCGATTATTTTATTTTGGGGGTTGTTTTGGTTTGATTTTTTTTTTCGGTACATTTTGAGTCACTCTTGGAGTCGTTATTGAGTTTTAGGCTGATTTTGATATTTGAAAAAAAAATTTTACTGCGCGATCATGTTTATAGGATTTTTTTTGTACACTTTCAGAATGCACCTTCGGCAAGCAGATAAGAGAGCTTGGGTCGACCTGGTTCGCCGATCTGGGACCTCCCTTCGGTGTTATGTACTGCATCAAGTGCGAGTGCATCCCGGTGAGTCGCTTTTATCACTTTTACGAACGCCGCTACTCGTTTCCATTCCTAGGTCTCTTTTGTCCATGTCGATTATACAGGTCGTTTCGATTCAGCCGTCCGGACAGACACGTCTGACCTATCGACCCCTTGGCTCATGCCAGCTCCACCTCGCTCGACGCTCAATCCTCCTTTCTTCCTCTTCCCTCTCGCATATGCCTTTACGTTCGTTTCTATGTACCGGCTCCGACCGCACGACTTTTACGAGCGGTCGTCGCCACTACGATCTATACGGGAAACCTGTACCGTGCCGTACAAAAGTCATTGCACCTTTCTACAGTGCATACACGGTGCCCCGTACTTTCTCTCCAGTCCGCGTTGCACTTTTTCGGATCAAAAAAAATTGTCTAAAAAAAATTTATGAACTCTTCGAAAAAAAAAAATTATTTTTCATCCTTTTCAGTGATTCACAAACTTTATCAGTCTCAAATGAATCTAGCCCATCCCTACCAAGTCACGCGTCTTCGTCCTAATCGATGCGAGATTAATGAGAACGCACCGGTATAGATACGCGTGGGTGGTGGTTTTGGGCGAGGCTGTATGTCGGCGTCGCGGCATACAAGACATACGTGAACGAGGCATAGAGGAGCCACCGGTCCACGGTTAAATCTTGATCTGGGTGACGTGACCCGTGGTGACTTGACGTGCTTTCTAATCCCACTCCCGTACCCAGCGAGACAGACCAGCGGCCAACCCGAAGCGATACGCGTCTCTTCCCATCTTCTAATCCCATAATCCCGTAATTCCCCAGAATCTCCCGGTGTCCCCGAGCGATTTACGGCCGGTCGCCATTGTCGGTGGTAGCTCGTACCGACATCATCCTCCCAATACCCTCAGCATCCAACTCTTGGACCCAGCATCATCCTCGATCAACCTCACCATATATACATATATACAACACTGCTCAATTGGTATATCCGATATCAAAGTATATCCCCTTCCTATGGAAATAAAAAGTCTATATAATTATTGCTATATAATATACCTGAACCTCCCACTTGTCAACTGTACAATAAAATAGTGCATTTCGATCCTTCTCACTTTTCCTAGACCACCCCCGTTATACTCTTAGCAATAAAAGACACCAACATCTTTAATCGCGATAAAATTTTTTTCCGATAAAGAAATCCTAATCTTCTCTTGACAGTATATATATATACACACACGCATATACACAGAATTTATCTCTATCCGTACAATCTTTTTATTTTTACCAAACTCATCCCGTCGCACGAGATGCTGCGCCATGGTGAAATCCTCCGATTTTTTCCACCCACATCCGATACACCGATGCGTCTCACGTACTAAAACGACCCACGGTTACAATTTCTTCCCAAGGCATCCGCAGCATCCACGCTCCATTCGCCAAGACCGTCAACGTAAGACGGCCATCTTGTTATCCTCTGGCCATACCCGGCGTATCCATCCCGATGCCGATCCCACCTACGCTGCTCGTCCGAGACACTCGATAGTCAAAAGAGGTCCCCCTCGAGCTATCGTACACTTCCGGTGACCCCACCGTTCCCACGACGCCTACGCCGCCCTCCTTCACCGAGGCACGAGGACGCAACACGACGGCGCCATGGCCGGAAACAATAATTACCCACCGTGCTTCGCACGATCGCCGTCTGACTGGACCACGGGCTGTACCACTTGCCCACTTGATTCTCACTCTACTTCACTAATCGTCCTCCACTTGCTGCCGGTCGCTTATAAACGTAATCGTTAACTTCTGTACACATGGTATACGACGTTCTCGTGATTGTTGACGCAATTGAATGATAATCAAATGTGTATACATTTTATTTCACATTTCACACTCATATACATATATGTATATATAACTTCGGGTACCAAAGATTCGAGCATATAGGATCTTGACTACCGGGCGGTATTGAATTAAAATTTTTTTTTTAATTATCTAATTATGCAATTTTATTGCAGTTGCATCTGCATATCTGCATTGATTCGATGTCGTCAATTCTCATGGGTTTGGGTGGTGCTCGTTTATAGCGGATATATAGGCTGGACTGATCAGCTGGTTTTATTGTTTTACTATATATGTATATATATACATATTTATATATATATAGTATATTCGATTATATAGACTTGTTTCCGTGACTGTTGGTGGCATTGCACCGATCGTAAGTCACGCTGTACGCGGTATAGGAGGCTGAAGAGAGGAGTACGGGCGGAGAAGTTGCTCTCGCGTATTTTTAGAAGTTCGAGGAATGACAGACGCGCTTCGCGTATGAGGATCTATTGATAGGTTCGGGTTCCCTGGGGATGAGGGAACGAGTTGCTTTGCTGAGTCAGAACTTCGAGAGGGACGGTCTTTTGCTCTCGGGAAGACCGCACGCGCGTATTTCCGTACCTGTGTAAGCGATACGATATACCTTGGCATGTATAATGATATTAATTATATTTATAAGCATTTGATACTTTATAAGACACGTAGATGAAAGACACGTGCCTAATTAATCATTTAATTGACCCATTAAATTGTCTGATTACAGATACAGAAGAAAAGACGTATCGTCGCCAGGGTACAGTGTCGCAATATTAAGAACGAATGTCCCAAGCCTAATTGCGAGGAACCCCTGCTGCTACCGGGAAGATGCTGTAAATCATGTCCTGGTGATTTCAGTAAGTTTTTTTTTATCACTTCAGTGCCATTGGTGGGTATGATTTTTGGAAGAATTTTTTTTTTTATTAGGTTTCCACTCTCTTTTTTTTTACTTACGGCTATTAATCGCTTACTCTTATCACGAATGTCACGGTAATAATCGTGCCGCTCTATCGGTAAGCTAATCGCACGTTATGGTCGATAATCAATAACTGCCGACACGCTCGATCCATCTTGATCCCATCTGTATTCGTAATGACATCCGTGGCCGATATTCGAATGTCGAAAAATATTTGTGTCCTTCAAAAAAAATAGATATATATTTGATCACGTGAAATTGTCGTAGAATCAAATTCATGGCGACGCACGTCGCCGTCGTGACGCCTAGGGCATCACGTGTTTTCTGTGTGCCCGAAAATTCCAGCTCGCACAAATTCGAAATATACGTCGTATAGCAGTCAGCATATGACTAATGGATTTTGATAGGAAAAAAAAATTTAACTGGATCGTACGAAATAGCGCGGAAATCTTTCAGTGATAAATAAATCGTCGTCCATTTTGGGTTAGGAAAAAAAATTGCGAGACACGCTGCGTATTACCGTGCATCTGGCAAGGAGTAAGGCAAAGCCATCTAGTTCTTCATGCGATGCATAATGTGTATGTATAACGTATAGCGCCAACGTAACAGGCTCAAAGCAGGAGAGGGAGAGGGAGCGATAAATACGCGAGGGAGGAAATTATGAGAATGGCAGGAGAGAGAGAGAGGGGGGGGGAGAGCGGGCGCCATGATTTAGCGCCATGGCGCCGGCTATATTACCGCATGGCGTCACTTCGATTAAGCTGCGCAATCTAAATGTAAATATTAGCATACGTAATGATCGGGCATAACGTAGTGGAATCAGGGAGCCGGCCCTGAGGTCGAAGTAGAGGAAATCAGCGTGCGGTCAGCCGTCTGGACGTCGGTCAGTGCGCGGGTAACGGGGGGGGGGGGGGATGGCGATAAACGCAAAGAAAGAAGGAGAGAAAGATTCTCGGGTGTACCTCCGTGCCGCCGTACATTGCCATTACAATCCATTACGATCCATTTCAATCGACGTTCTCCACTTGAGAATCTCGTTAGATCCATTTGAATCTTGGATCCTCGACGTTGCTCATCGACTAAGGTCATGCTGTCCGACGTGACGTACCGGTCAAGTTGATCCAGTACTTTGACTCCGTTCACGGGGGGTTTCGCCCTATTGGGACGCGGCAAAGAGAGTTGCATTACAATATGAATTCCATTGGTCGACAGAGCACTTGGCCAAGCCGCCATTATGGTATCGTAAATGTAACTCGCTATACCGAGGAATTGGTCTCTTTGAAATATTCTTAGTGTCTGACGTGTCTCTAGCACTTTGGTGGATGCTCGTAATACGTTACTCGGACTATTTTGGTTATGTAAAATTCCACTAGACTGTCAGAACGACAAACAGTCGGGACATTGAGCTGGGGGTCATTTCCAAATTGTCAATGGGCAAATGACGGACGGAGGTTAAGCCAACGACGTCTAATGGCCTCGTCTGGACGTGAGCGTACAGGGTCGCTGGGATCCGTCATTCTTCACGTCCGATTCTAATGTCACTTGCTAATGGAACCGGGCATAAGGTCAGACTTATATTTTCTGACACGGCAGCGCCATATTGACGACGGCCGAGTTTCGCTTCTTTTGCCTTACAATTTGAAACTCCAGTTTGCTGTATCCCTTTTCTCTGCCTCTTCCCCCCCCCCTCTCTCTCTCTCTCTCTCTCTCTCTCTCTCTCTCTCTCTCTCTCTCTCTCTCTCACACTCTTGGGGCAGAAGCCACCTAGCCTCGACCAGCCGCCGCCATAAAGGCAACATTCAAAGCAGCGACGCCCGGCGCCAGTCGACTCTTTCCTCTCTTACTCGTATTGTTTATTGGCCGGCAGACGGGCCGAATGGCTCTCCTGGCGACTGCTGCTATCTTCCTCATCCTCCACATCCTCAACCTCCTCATCCAGCTCCCACTTTCACGATCACCCACCACCTACTCCGCTCCTCTCGTCTTACCTCGTCCACTGGGTACCTAATCTGCTTTGCTCTAGTCCGCCATGATAATTTAACCCCGACGGAGGAAGAGGGGAGGAAGTGGTGGGAGGTTGGGGGGAGTAGGAGGGGGGATCCTTCTCTTCTTGTCCTCTTGGACCACTCTTTCCTAATCTATCTCGACTCTATCTTCTCTTCTTCTCACGTTCCAACCTCTTCCTGTTCTTCTTTCAGGCATGGACATCGTTCAGGATCTACCTGCGCAGCTAACGACGGATGAGGAGGAGCGCAGCCTGAAACGTGAGTAGCATTAAGGCCTTGCTCTCATGGAGCGGCGACCCCCACGTACATAAGCCTGAGAATTCGCTGAGATTCGAATGTGACCGCGTATACGTTTCCAGACTTTGCCACTTTGCTCTCCGGTCGTACCTCGCTTCCTCTACGTCGGGACGACCTGACGCCCTCCTCGGCTTTCAACAATGCTTACAATTACCTGGCTACTGGTCGCTTCACCTTTCACCGAAAGAATCTCTATTATTCGTTCTATCTGTCGGCGTCCACGCCCAGACCCAGAAGTCTGCAATTCGTCGACACTTCCGGTAGCATCCTCGAGGAACAGACCATCAATCCTGTGGGTGGTGTGTATCAGAATGCCACGGGGAAATTATGTGGTGTATGGAGGAGAGTACCGAGAGACTACAGAAAGCTTCTTCGGGAGGAGCGACTTCACGTGGCTCTTAGCTGGGAACCTTCGGCTACCTTGACTGGACAGTTGGCCAGGTACAGGGCACTGTCGTCGGAACAGTTTTCGGCACTCTTGGAACCCACCTTGGGAGTAGACAGGTCACTCATGGATGGTGCTGGCGCTACTGCCATTGTCTCTGCATCATCAGCCTCTGCTCCGTCGGTACATATATCTCTTGTCTTTAATGGAGTCTTTCTTCCGAACGACATAGCCGAGGTTCCTATTGTCGTGCAACTGGATCATTTGGATAAGGATTATGTTGTACTGCGGGAGGAGATCTTCGTTAAGAAACCATCAAACGAACTCAACGTTGGCGAAGTCCGAAGTGCCTTATCTGGAGCTGATCTTAGGTTACTCACCAGAGGAAAACTCGTGATCAGTATAATGTCCAAAAAGGATCCTCAAGCGTTGAGGCTCAGCGGTGTCGTTGGTCCCAGGGTAACCTGCGACATGTACCAGACACTTTTGTCCAGCGAGAGCCCGTCCACTGCTGCTGGTCTAGCTTGGGCCTTCTTAGACCGCACTGGAGCCTTGAGGTACAGGAAACACTTTATGATCGTGATACGTTTTCGTTTCTTTAGGTTAGTTGAGACGTGAAAAAGTCATTTTGTTTCAGATACGGAGTCAACCTGGTGGGTTTGGAGGAAGAGAGTCCTCTGGTTACTCTAGTGGACGAAGGTGGGAAACGTCGTCTGGAATTGGAGGATCTGACCCCGTCTTTGTTTGGTAACTTTGCTAATGGATCATTGGAGCGACCAGGTCCTCGTCTTCTGGAGCCTCTTTTCAAGGGAGAGCTGTCAGTGGTAGCTGCTTCGCATCTGGGTTCGCTGTTACGTGGACGTCTGGTACAGAGACCAGTTGCTGATGCCAGAGACACAGCAGCGCCGGTTCTTCTTCGTCGCTTTGAGCAGGAACCTGTCTCGAATGGACCCACAGGCTTGGTCTGGGCAGCTATCGATCTGGACTGTGCTCTACATTATGAACTTGAAATATCAGGATTGTCCACTGACAAACCTCTTAAACTGTACCTCGAGACTGTACCTCTGTTGGCTCAGGGTGCACCGGTATACAGGAGACTCCTGGAAGAGTTCACTGGTACCATTTTGGGAGGTTCGGTTACTGGTCTTTCGCCTGTCGAGTTGTACAGGATCGAGTCTGGTATCGGTTTCCTTGAAGTAGCTGATAAGGATACCGGAAGACTCCTGAAGACCTCCTTCAAGACCAGAGTACCTCTAAGCTGTTTGCCACACTATGCGGACAATGACGTAGCATCCGTAGTGGCTTACAACCTTCAGCCACCCAGGTCGGAATTCGACATGGGCGCTTGTTTCCATGAGACGAGGTTCTACGAGGAGGGCACCCAATGGACGGCGAATTTGGATCCTTGCTCCATGTGTCACTGTTACAGAGGAAGGGCACACTGCGATCCTGTACCTTGTCCACCATTATCATGTCCGCCTTCGCAGCAAGTTAAGGCTGGTCCTGAACACTGCTGTCCCATTTGTTCCAGTAAGTATCCACTACGTAGTCATTAATTATCTAACGTAGTAGGCATGCTTGTAAAATTCATAAAAATGCTGGAAATTATCATAGGCAACAGTAACGGTACCAAGAACATCACGTCTACGACCAAGGGCTGCACACTGGCTGGTCAATTCCATTTAGCAGGAGCCAGTTGGCATCCTTATTTGCCTCCTGCAGGATTCGATACCTGTACCGTGTGCACTTGCGACGTAAGTCTCTCAATCTATCCAACTCTATTGATTAATAAAGCTTATCAACAATATTTAACATATTTTTACTGATTTGCAGCCAAGTACTCTAGAGGTCAAATGCCCCAGGGTACAGTGCCCGACACTGGACTGCGATCAGAAATTAGCATTCAGACCAGACAAAAAAGCTTGCTGCAGGCAATGTCCAACAGTTATACCAGTAACCGGTACCATAGGAGACATGTTACCCAGGGATGAAGCAGCAGCGTCGACCAAGAGGTCATCCGAGGAGATCTTAGCCGCAGGTGGCTGCAAGTATCCTCTGGGTGGTCCCTATGAGAATGGAAAGGAGTGGCATCCTCGAGTGCATTCCCATGGCGAGATGAAGTGCGTCAAGTGTCGATGCAAGGTAAACTGATACCTTATCAAACCTATTACTTCCTATGTTGCTAATTGATCTATCCCTGGAGGCTGATACCATGAGAATTTCTCTTCTTGTCTCAAGCCCTTACCCACGACAAATGTCCAGTCAGCGTCTAGCGGCGTTTGCGCGACGTTACAGTCACAGACAGAAATATACACCGTGAACAGTAACGGAGCGACAACGGGATGCTGCGTTGCGCACATT
The DNA here is from genome assembly GCA_031762395.1 of Calameuta pygmaea. Classification (NCBI taxonomy): domain Eukaryota; kingdom Metazoa; phylum Arthropoda; class Insecta; order Hymenoptera; family Cephidae; genus Calameuta; species Calameuta pygmaea. Next base: position 12,257 of record JASANN010000260.1, read on the forward strand.
GCCTACACACTTCCCAGTCGGTTCGCAGGGGATTAAACCGTGTAATCCACATGCACACACGATGCCTGCCGATAAACACGAGTAATCTAGCAGTCCGATAAGGCAGAAATTTCCACGTCTCAATGTCAGTCCGAAGACGTAGCGTTGGAACGCGTCCTCTAGAGGACCCAATGTCTCATTTCGTGTTCCTCTGGAGGAACTCTTTTGGAAATAATCATAAGTGTATTCGTGTTCCTGACAAATAATTATATCAAATACACAGTCCGATCAGTGCTATATGTTTGATTACAGAACGGTGAGGTTAGGTGCGACAGGAAACGTTGCCCCAGGTCGTTGTGCAACAGCATAGCCCAGCAGCTAAGACGTGGCGGTTTAATAGCGGAGACCGACGACTGCTGCACGAGTCAATGTCGACGTGCACGTCGTCATCATAGGCAGCATCAGCATCAACATCAGCACCAGCATCACGGGAAGCACTCGGTGACACCTCGTGAACTAAGCTGAGCCATGATGTTCTCCAGTCCAGACTTGCCACCATGACAAGATCGCTCCGACCACGTACCAGGACGGATCGATCCGGCTCGGATGGGTCCGCAGACGTTCATTAATCAATTGGCTTTAATTAGCGAGAAGGAGAACGGAAGCCGGCGATTCGACTGCGGCCCCGTCGGCCACTTGTAGAAAACCCACCCTTTACTCCCACCAGTAGCAACAACAGCAGGAACAACCGAACGAAGAGCAATATAAGCAGGAACAGTACCAGATCAATGAGCAGCAGTATCGGATCAGCTTTAATCGAGTGGCTGATTACGAGATAAGGAAAATAAAATCATCCTATTGGATATCGACCAGCAGTCAACTTCCCGCTAGTGAAAAAAAAAAAGAAAAACGACGAGAATGAAAAGTAAAAAATCATCAGCACAATTTTCTACTCTACCGAGTTACCCATCAACCAAAGAAGACTGAAGAACCTTGACGACGACGTCCTAGGCTTTCGTCGCGACGCCCATTCGTCCATATCCGTCGCGCTAACAAAACCGCGACCCGTCTCTTGTCTTCCGTCGACTAATTACCGTTTAATCATCAATCGCGAATCGACCCTCTAATTAATTACCGCCATGCACCATTGCCACTCTTCTACGTGCCTTACTCAAGGCCGGTACTCGCGAGGACAACCTCTGACCCTGGCCCAATGCGGATATCACTTTTATTTTCTTTCTCCCTTCTTTCACTATCTTTCACTACCCACGGATCCGCTCTATTAACCTGCTTCCTTCCACTAGCCAACTTTCACTCCCACTTTCTTCCTACATCCTCGCGAAATGTTGGCCAGGGTTTTTAAAGATTCGCACTGTACCGATCTGTATTATCAATTTCTATTTTATTATTCGAGCCTATTTAATAAGTTTATCACTACTCAATGTATTTATTAGTAGCTTTTAAGTTCACGTAATCGTATAGGACGCGACAGTGTAGGAATTAACGACCTGCGTTCGAACTACATTCGCAATTTGGATGTACGCGAGGTCAGAGAGAGATAATAGAAAGTACGTGAAATGCCAGAGAGAAAGAAAAAAATTTATGGGGGACGAGAATTGCGCAAAAAAAGGGAAAATTATCTGCGTGTAAAGGAAATTAAGAAATGCGTCTGCATCGTCGTCTAGTCTAAATGAAGGAGCCGGGAAGTTCGGATGGCCAGCAGAGAAGGTCTTCTCTCCGAGGAGGGACGACACACGATTGACGGTCGTTCTACATATATATTATATATATTTTTTCTAAAGGGTTTCTGACCTTTCTTGTTAACATAAGTCGTAATTGATTGGCAAATGATCAAATGCCATAAATGCCTTTATCATTCGCGCAGTCAGCCTTACTCGTCTTTGCTAGGCTAGAAAAATTGATTATTAATAACTTGTACATACATACGCATTAACGATAGTTATTATTATTATTTTTATTATTATTATTATTATTATTATTGTACTATTAATGTTACTTGAGCTACCCGCACGGCCTGAGGACATATGATATTAATATACACGTTAGGTATACCCGCACTTGTTATATTCTGAATCGATGAAGTGGGGACGACGCCGATGACACGGATGATGACTTCGAGCCGTGGGGGCATGGCGAAAAAATTTTTTTTTATATGAACGCGATAACTGTTAAGACTTTTGTATTTTTTGTTTGCGAACGTGTAGCGGAAAGGTTGCGAGTAATACGTGTGAGCGAGAGAGAATATGATTTGAGCGAATGGGTGCGTGAAAGGGAAAGAGTGAGGGAATGACAGAAGGTAAGAAAAAAAGAAAGAAAGAGAGGAGGAGAGAGAGAGAGAGAAAGAGAAGGTGAGAATATGACAAGAGTGATTAAAACTACACGTTGAATCTTAAGGGAAACCGATGCTATTCTATACTGTGCCAAAACGTTATCAATTAAACGATTATTAATATCGAATTATATATGTTATCTACGAAACTTAGCTCATCGTAACTGCATTATATCGAGATAATTAATTAATGTACCTTGTTGATATTGCTAATAATGTAATAAATCGTAACGGTATCTTACGCGAAATACGCTATTATATGTTAGAAGGATGTGTATACCGATTTCAGTATTTTCCATAAATAAATGAAATTTAATGTACGCGTTATTGGCAAAATCAATTGGCAATTTTTACTTTTTTTTTTGTTTTAATCGTTAAATCGTTAATAGACAATTTAATGTTGCTGAATCTCACGGGTTACGCGTTGCGCCTGTTAACGAGCAACCCGAAGTACTTGTGTGTCGTATTAGCGAGGCGCCTGTACGACCGCAACCGGACTTGCAGCGACTATTTTCTTCGGCACGAAGTCCGGCGTTGATACGGCGGGAGGATCACATTTTCTTATCTCTTACGTACATTTATTTTTAATCGTTCCACGATAATCTTGTATCACTTTGTTTTACAATTTATACTCTGATAGATTTTATAGTCATTTTAGAAATACTTGTAACATGCGTTGCACAGCTGTTGGAATGATCTTCGTATTTCATTAGATTTTCGATTTTTTAACAAGCCGAGCGTATCTAAGTCCATCGTCCAGTGCGTTCAGGAGGAGATCTACATGTCGAGGAGTAGCGTTCACTCCCATCAATCCCACCCTCATGATTTTGCCTGAGGTCGGCCCAAGACCACCTGCAAGTTCAACCTTATGTCTGGAAACAAAAAAGCATGCACGTTTGATAAGAACGAATATTTTTCAGTGGCAGTTCTTGGTATACGAAATCTTATTGTTCTTATTACTTTCTCATGGCTTCTTCGATAACCAGTTTGAATTCAATATTCTCAGGAATTTTTATCGGCACAATAGTAACCAGACGATGCTGCGGATTAGATATATATAATTCCAATCCGCGTCTATTTAGACCTTCCTCCAGTCTCAACGCAGCGGCCTTATGTCTCATCCAGGATACCGGAAGCGTCTCCTCGGCCAGCTGTGCCAGGCCTTCCCGAAGTCCATAGACCATAGTGGCACTTATAGTGTGATGATATATCCTGGGCCCATCAAAGCATCCCCAATATCGTCCAAGGATTGTCATGTCCCAATAGAATACCGGGACCGGTGTACGACGTTGGAATATCTTCTTTCTGATTAAAGAATATTTACAATTGAATCCTGGACACGAACGATTCGCAGACGACTGACATATTCAGGTCTAATTAAGTCGCAGAAATGATACGCAATAGGATCTTATAAGTATGCAGAGTAGCGCACGCTGAGACATCATCGGAGTCATCATAGAGGCTTGGATGAACTCAGAATCGATTCGGTATGCAATCTAGGTAGTCGATGATTTAATGCTTTTACCCAGGTGATGCTGTCACGTTCTATGATACGACTTTGTCCATGTCTACTTACTCGGCAGCGGGACTAAAGGAAATTGGAGTGATTCCTGGTGGTGCTCCCAGGACCTTCTGACTTCCTGTATAAACCACGTCCACGCCCCAACTGTCGGCGTAAAACGGTTCGCCACCCAAGGATGCTACGGTATCGACTATCAGAAGAGCTCCGTATCTGAAAAGGTTTGGAGCTATGTAACACTTTTATTGAATTAATATTAATAATAATATTAATGTGATCTTACTTGTGAGCTAGTGGACCGATACCTTCCACGGGTTGTTTCATTCCTGTAGACGATTCAGCGTGTGCCAGAAATATTACTGTAGGATGATGTATCTCCAGAGCCGCTTCCAGTTCAGCCAGGGTGGCTGGTACGCCTAGTTCCGTCTCCAGAAATTCTACCTAGTCCAGTATACGTGCATGTATTGTCACCTGTCACACTTTTACACTCAACAATCACTCACGTGTGCTCCTAGTCTTGTTGACATGTTCGCTGCACGACTGCCCCACTCGCCAGATTTGATTATAAGGACGGTTTCACCAGGTTCAAGAATATTACCTAGTGAGGCTTCCATACCCGCGTGTCCTGAAGCACTAATGGCTAACGTTAAGCTATTCTTTGTTTGAAAGGCATATTGGAGACCCGCCTTAATCTCATCCATCAACTGAAAAGGTATAATAGACAAAGATTGTTAATTGAATGATAATCTATATAAACACACTGATATTACCTTTAGGGTTTCCGGATGCAAGTGACCTAGGAGTTGGTGCTGCAGAGCCTTTAGGACTCTTTCTGAATAATTACTGGGTCCTGGTGCCATTAACGTCTTAACCGGAACTTTCAGCGGCTTCAAAAGCTCCTTTGGTGGTTCCAGTTCCACTGCGTGTTCTTTCCAACCGCATGACATCTTGGTAGGTATGGTTTCTTTGTTCAAGTGAAATTACAAAATCTAAAGATGCTAATTATTTTTCTAATTAAAATTATGGGTTTTAGGTGGAACAGTGTGACAGCTGGTAGCGGACGAACTTCAATATTCTGCAGTGTCTCTTGGCAAGGAGCAAACGGATACTGACTGATGCAAGGCAAAATAGTTAAACTCAATATTGCAACTCTCAAAAGCAAAGATAATGATAACCTCAACCTCATTTGCAGATCAGGCTATATTATCATCTAGACCTAACAAACAGCTGAGCTGCCAAAATATTGTCGGGGCCAATTTGATAATGAGAATTCTTGATAAAAGTTGTCCATTCAATATTCCTTTGTGGATAATCACTCTGTGCGATTATTCATGACTATTTTATCATTGATTAAACTCTGCTGATCAAATAAGCGGATTAACTGTACTAACAGTAAGTGCATTACTTTTGAATAATCCTGTATAAACAACTGGAATTGACAGATCAAGTGATAACATGGCTTTTCCAGTGGTCTATGCGAACGTCTAGGTGTATCAATTTTGTACAGTCAAAAAGTCTATAGTTTAACAACTTTTACTTAAATTTTCTTTATCTAGTCATAACTACTGATACTGATAAGGACTTTCGCGATGAAAAATATTTTTTAATACCGAGATCATTTTTAATTAAATAAATGTTATTTTGACAGTGAAAGTCTATAATTGGTCGACAAAAAATCAGAGGTAACATAAAAAATATGTACTTTTATCACAATTCACGCATGTACCATGATAACCCAAAGAATCCTAAGATCAAAGATAAATTCAATAATTCGCTAAACAATTTGAAAAACAAAAATTGCATTTTCACGGTGATTATTTAAATATAATTATTATTCTCTCGCGGAGGAAGGTAATATCAACAATGGATACTTTTATCACAATTCTTGTATATTTTACCATGATAACCCAAAGAATCTTGAGAGCAAAGATAAATTGAATCATTCGCTTCACAACATAAACCAAAAAGAAAACTGCATTTATTGGTGATTATTTAAATCAAGTTTACGTTTTATTTAAAAAATATTTACGTTTCTTGGTAGTCGTCAATATCACATTTCGACTTCGACATTTCTCGCATTGTAAATCATACGGGTATATAGTCGGTTCGTGAATTTAATTTTCTTTTTTTTTTTTTTTCTTTTAAATCAAAATCACTTCACAGTGACAAATCGTGTCACAGTATAAAATGTTTGCTAAGACTTACGCAAACGCATGATTTTGCGATAGATATATTTTTTTTTCCTAACTCAGCATATATTTATGTAATTTTATAGAAAACTACGTGTTACTTTATCAAGAATTATATTGCTCGTTAACTGTACAAAAAATTACATTGAACTCGTGAACCGACTGTACATCTTGTTGAATTATGAAAAAAAAATATTTCTTTACTTAAATTTTTTTTATCAATATCATTATCGTGACAAGGAAATCTATATTTCGATAAACACGTTTCATACGTCACGTATACCATATGTGTGAATCTATGTATACCAGAGCTTCATTGCGCGTTGGGCGCCCGCCGAGTTGAGAGCTCATGAACGATTTAAAAATTCTTTGATATTTATAAATTTATAATCAAAAATTTGTAAATTAAATTAAGGATTCAGTAAATTATGAGTTGTTTAAATAAAAGATTTTCCTGTTCTACCTTTCTCGTAAGAAAATGTCTTTTCAAATTGTCCAATGACTACCATTGGGCAAAATCCACTTTTGTACTCCCTTGACATTTCATATCGTGCAGCTGATTGGTTGAATTTCAACGAATCGGACGATCCTTCCGCTTCTCTCATGACGCACAGACCCATCGTCCCTTGGACAAATTTTTTTAACCTCCTAGAACTTTATGCCTTTTCCATGGTATGTCTGTCGGATCTTTCAGAGAATAATGCAAGATGAAGGGATATGGATGGAGGTACTGTAAACTAAAATACACTATTGGCAGAAAACACTAGTGGGTCAGAAACTTTATTTTAATTACTTGAATACAACTACGATAGACTGACGAACTTACGATACACAACGGACCTGCTCCGAAGCCATGAGTTTCCTGCTTTACCGACCGATGAACGAACTGTACTTTTGACTGTTTTAAAGTTTCAATACGCTACGTTGCATAGGTAATAAAATTACGTTAAATAAAATAAAGAATTTGAAATGACATTTTCTTACGAGGAAGATAGAAGAGGAGAACTTTTTATTTAAAAATATCATAGCTCACCGAGTCGTTAATTGAATACGCAAGTTTAGAATTTGAAATTTATAAATAAAAAATAATTTTTGAATCGTTCATGAACTCTCGCAGGTGGGGCAGCTCCCAGTGGGCCTCCAGTTAATTGTATCATGCGTGTCTCTTTAACGTATTCTTAAATTACGTAATTAAAGTAATAAACACGATGAAGCGCCTTTCGATGCTCTCCAGTGCGCATTCATTGTTGCTGTCGTATTGAATAAATACGAAAAATATATCGGTATCGAGAGAGAAATATTCAGAGAGCGACGATGATTTTGCCATCGAAAATCGAGTTTACTATTAGTGAAACATCAGGGGCTAGGAAGTGGCATGCAGTTCCGCTACACGGCTCTACAGGAAAGTCCTGTGTAGTTCGAAATTTTACGGCCTAAAATCGAACTCTCTATCGGGAGAACATGAACGATTAGGAGACGTCGCTATTACGACGGGTGGATCCAATGGCATGAAACAGAGTTTTGGAATTTTACGGCCTAAAATTGAGTTCTGTATCAAGCGAGCATTACTGCTAAGGAAGTGGCACGATACCTCCCACTGTCTCTACCGGAAAGTACGTCAGTTTTAAGATTTTCCGGTACAGAATCAAAGTTAAAATTAGGAGGTCATAATGGGTTAGAAGGTGTTTAAAACTTATTTGAATCAAACGAAAATTTCGAGACCTTATCGATGCACCTTATTGTATTATTTTTAAATTATACTGTTATCATATTCTCCTGATAGGGCACACTTGATATTGAGAGGAAATATGTAAATGAATGGAAAATATATATTTATTAGATTTACTGCCACGAATATAAGTACAATTTATATTTCCATGCAGTTGGGCCTTGGAGCAACGTTCTCTGACAATGCTGTGTCAGCAGATGCTGAACACTGAATATTGTTCTTATCATTATTGTATTTGAAAATTGCTGTATCAATTTATTTAATAAGTTGACGACAACAATCAAAGTACCCTGTAAATATTTAAGTACGACTTACGTTAGTGTTAGAAAACATTGAAGCTGGCTGTACCAATGGATACTTTCTCTAGAATTTCTTCGTAATTTCATCATATTCCCATGGCAAGATGTCGCACAAATCATCGTAACAGGCGTATTAGGATAATTAATTCTTCTCAAACAGCGGGAAACTTGAATTAGTCTTCGAGCTCGATTTATAGGTGAGCGGCGCTTCCTTATCTACCAGCAAAACAGCATTCCGGACCCTTTCACCTGATGCACTTGAAAGTGAATATAGTCTCCTTTTGATTTTCCAAAGATTATAACACCCTTGGATCCACTATCTACTGTCAATTAATCTTCCGTAGTGCGAGGGAAGGCATATACGAACTTTCCACATAAAGTCAAGATGATAAATCCGAGGATCCTCAGTTCTAAATCAATTCCACAGTTTCTCATTCTCTCTAATCCTCTCTCTACTCGCATACGCGAACCAGCAAGATTAACAGGTCGCTTAAATACCTCAGTAAGTTACATCATCGGAAGCACAAGCATTGCTTATGATTAATTTAAACTCAGTAACAAATAGACATTTTTTTCTCTTTTATTCAATAAATACTCAAAAAATTACCTTGTCTATAACCAAACTCAAAAATTCCGCAAGAACCAACCATTTTTTAAAAACACAAAGCTCCTCCAATGATTTAAACATTCTTATTCAACAATCGATGAAAATTCTATAAAATAACACTCGTGTAACATTAATTTTTAATGTAATTTGTAAAAAAAGAACATAGGTAACTCGTTGCGTTCTGACGCCATTACACCCTCACTTCTAGCTAAACCGCCGAAGTCAATTGTCGAACCAGCGTCGAGTCTGCTGCTTCGTTTAAATTGCCGCCACAGATGCATTCGTTTCAAGAGAGAATTCCCAGGTATAACCGTATCGTCTGTACTCGTGTGCAGCATCAATAAATGTCTATGGACATCTAAAACTGTATATAATTCAGTGTGAGAGTACCTTTAACCCATAACCTTTTCTTGTCGTGAAGTTCTGGTGCCGTTCCGATCCCGAAACAATGGGACGCGAGTCTTGGCGAGTTTAGCCGAACGATACTACGAGACTCAGTTGAGTGTCCGCAAGGCGGCGCGGCCGGTTCGCGTCTCAGTCAACAACCAGTGCAGTCCGAACCGTCGAGGGGAGTGTGTCGTAGCAACGCGGCAATCTTTTATCGATCGGGATCGAGACTTGCCATTCCAGCGTCTCCACAGTGGTGTGTTGTGTGCCTAAATTCCTAGTAAGAAATTACATCTCTGTTTGCTTCCTAATACTGTTTGACATTGTTATCAAGTGAATGTGTTTGAGGAGAATTTGTTTTCGTACTGTACACAGTAAGAAAAAGAGTAGGGAGAAAGCAAGCATCCTACTACTCTGATTTTCCTTCTTCTTCTTCTTCTTTACACGGCTGACCGGTCCAAGAGGGCGTGCGCGCCTACAACAATGGGTGAACGCCAAACTATTTAATAGAGGAAAATTACCCCCTGTTATCCGTTCTTAATTTACTGTGGAAATTTCGTCAGTTATCAATAAGAACTTCAAGTAGTTAAATACATTACTAATCGAGACTCCATTACTTATTGACGCTGTGTGTGGCCAATGTATCTTGCTCAAGTGGAATCTTCCCTTTGGGACTAGGAACGGTTACTGGTGAGTCTCCTCAAGAGAGTTTTTCTTAGTATTTTTGTTGCCGCTGTATAAACTGCGTTCCGTTGAAGTTTGTCACAGGTGCCGGGCGCGTTCTTTTGGCGGTCAGACATTCAAAATCCACGCGAGACGTCGCCCAAGTGGCTAAATTTAACTTTGGTGTTTGATCGGGGAAAAAAAAATCCGTTTCATTGGAATTACCAGGTATATAGAAGAAGCACGGCGACAAGTCCTTCTTTTGGTTAACTAGGATGTTGTCCTTGTACTTTAAGGCATCGTGAATCAACTTGCAGGTGCAGCAAATAAAAAGAAGGCAAAGAGCAATCTTTTTGAAGCATCCTTTATGCTTCTCACCCACGAAACGAGTCACTCTTCTATTTACTGCTTAGTATTCTGTTCAGGACCGTATTAACGTTATAGACACGTTCAGCCGTGAAGACTTCAATAGGTTCGTTTGAATTGACACACCTGAGTATGACAGAAGACACCCTCTTGGAAATGGTCTGAGAGACTTTATAAGTATTTAGATCCAAGAGAAAAGATAAGACCGGCATTGTGAAAAATTTTCCTAGGAGCCGTTACAAAAATCGACGTCTTTCGTAACGTTCCTGTAAAAACTGAAAGCCCAGAGACACGTGGAGAAGTCAGTGTAATATTATTACCGTAAAGCAACCGTGAAGAACTGTACGTGGTGGCCGGCAGGATTTAGAAAGAGCGAAGTGGAGGAGTAGAAAAACAAAAAGGAAAGGAAGAATAAGAAGCACGGGTCCTCCAAATGACAGAGTCCCTTCCAATGGGACAGCAGACTCCTCAGGGCCCCAGGAGACCCTTTAAAAGTAATTTGGGGTTCCGCCTGGCGAAACAGAAATACCACTCGCCCTTCCATCCGCGTCGTAACGAGACAAAACACGCCGTTTAGAAGGGCCCGGGCGCATATTTCGTTCTTGCAACAAAATGGCCCCCCCCCCCCTGAATATTTTGCCCTGCGCGCGATTCCTTTTCAAAAATCATTTCTAATAATATATACATACTTATGTACATTCTACATCTGCCGGTAGGCTAATAATAAACGTTGACCATTGACACAAGCCAGAGGGACTGAGACGTTATATACATACACATATCTGAGAAATATTGGCTGTCGGAGAAAACTAAAAAAAAAAAAATTATTTCGAAATAGGGATTATCAGAGAATCTCTATTTAGTTACCTGTAAATTAACATGGTCTATGATATTTGTATACGTCGTTACAGACAGTAATGTACTTTTGAAATTCAAATGGACTCGATGAAAATACGTTTCTGTAAATTTCTGAAAAAAAAAAAAAAAACAATATTACAAACATTACCTAGTTTTTTTATTCTCTATAAAGTACGTAAGGCCTTTTTCTTTTCTCTTAATTGATTACAATCTCTAACTCATTTTGGACACATGGAACCATCAAGGTCTTCCTAGGTCTTATCATCTATTTAGTGGGAGTCCCTTCGGTAATTCATTTTACGTAACGAGTAATGAGCCGATGCGGGCATCGGCCATATAATTGACTTAGGGAAGTCATTAAGGCAGGGTCTACCGCTCGATTTAAAGCCGTACCCTCGAATTCTCATGCAGGATATGAGACGCGTAGAATAATTTCTGACTGTGGACTGTTCCTTTCTGGTTTATTCAGAGCACCTGCTTTTTTTCCCTCTTTATTGTCATTACTCTTATCTACTGTCGTATCTTATCTCCGTAGTCTTCCTTTCTGATTTTTGTGTCCTCCTTCCGCAATCGACTTCCGCTTGCACAGGATCCACCGCACTGGTGAATCTTCTCTCCGACTCTTCTTGACACTGGTAAATTGGGTTTGGTCTTTTGGAGACATTTTTTGTCCGTGCATTCTTCTCGGAATAATGTCAATCGAAATCCTCAACCTGATATTCATTCGTTACGCTTAAACCGTACAGCCGTCAAGGTGTATCAAGTACTATGAGGTTCCTACAGTCGAAGAATAAATTTGTATCCACGCTGTACACTCTTGAAGAATTTAGTCAAGTACCATTATACGGTTCCGGTACACTAGTCGGGATAGGGTCCCTTTATCGGCAGACACAATTATTGCCTCAATAATGCTAATGTCTTTTAATGGTCTCTTATGGACTGTGTAAATAGCACGTACCCGCAGTGCCGTAACAATTGTTGAATGTAAACCTGGTAAAAAATATTAATGGCAGTGAGGAATTTTCTACGTGATTACAATTGTCAATTGAGAGTTCAGGGACCAGCTTTTCTTTAATAGCGAATAGTAATATTTGAAAAAACAGTCTTAATTGAAGATGAAAAAAATGTAAGCTCATTTATAATTTCAATGTTACAGTGATGGCGACCAAGGATTGAGCTAAGAAGAAGAAAAGGAAGCAAGAGTATCTCGTTAGGATGAGAATAGGATGATCAATGGCCTCGTCCCTGGGTGCGGGTCCTCCAGGTCTGGCTCCAGGACCACGACGAGCCAACCTGGAGTTTCCACCGCCACCGCCGTATCCGCCTCCGCTAGGACAGATCGCCCCTACAGTCGTCGTAGAGGCGAGTCCTTCTACGTCCTCCACGCGTCATCATCAGGACTACTCTTATGCGTACTATGAACCAGGACCTAGTCGTCTTCATCGACCTCTGCTACCTGAACAACCTCCGCTGCGAGAGCCTGAACCTCTGAAACGTCATACCTACGTGACACGATATGGTACCGAGGAGAATATCTATGAGGAAATCTCTGAACTCAGGTACCGGCTTCTTGGTTGAGCTATTATTCACAGTGATAAGAGCTAATTGTCTTTTTCTAATTAGGGTCTTGTGCGACTTGGCGTTACTCTTTTGAACCCTTGTGGTGTACGTGTGTGATTTCTCACTTTGTTCTAAGAATCCTATCAGTGCAATTCACTCTATGAGAGACACGATATTGTTCAGGATGATGTTTGCTCTTCTACAATGGGGATTTTCTGCGGGACCAGGGTTATCAGTGGCCAGTTGCGATAGGGTAGTGATAGTGGGGCAAATAAATGGAATTATAATAATGGTCGGTTCACTCGTTACTTTACAGTCGACAATGTCGCCGAGCACAGGGTACGCGGCGCAACCTTTTGGCAGAGGAAGTACGAAGAGTTCAGTCGCGTCATCGTCGAGTATTGGGAGAATTGAATCTCAGCGTGGAGGCTATGCTGATGCCAAGTGTTGGTACCGACGTTGATTCAGCTCCAAATCATCCTGACGTATCAGTTGATGAACTCTTGGCCACCGTCGGTCCTACCGATGAACTCTTGTCGCCTGTTGGTTGCGACCTGGACAGCGGCTTCAGCGGCAGTTCAAGTGCTAGTTACAGGTTCGTTGAAAGCACGCGTTATCTTTGATTCTGAGTACAATTTTATTGGATACTTAAACAGCGTGTTTGCTGGCGGTCCAAGTAATATTCTTGTAATGCAGATAATGGCTTTTTATTGTCTGAGAACATGTCGGTGCTTTGTTCTTCATTTAATACTACTGATAACACCACTTCAGTCGGCAGTTCTGGCTAGGAGGATTTCTGAATAATCGTTAGGGGCGAGAGTATCTCATCGAGGGTAAATATTTATTTGATGCCTTTTATTTCCTAGATCCGGCTTGGGATCGCTCAGGAGAGGATTGTGCAGGACAAGTACCCCGGAGCTAATATCCGCCAGTGGACTGAGAAAGGGGAAGGCTGTTATGCTATGGAAAAAAGGTTGGAAGGGATGGAAAAAGCTACAATCACTTGGCTCAGTGGGACACAAGGGTGAGTACTTAAAATGCATACATTGGTATGTACACCTTAGCCTTAAATTTGCCGTCCCTCGAGGTCACGCCTCGACTGTATTGCGAACGGATATGGCGTTGGGCAATTCGTCGTAGTACTTTGTAAGAAATGAACCGTAGATCCTATACAGGCAGTGAGATCATTTTCTAAGGAAAGTGTGAAAATTCCTATCAAGCTCGTGACCCACTTGATTGCGTCTTGGTGTTTTCCATGGTTTGTTATGAAAAGGAGGGTCAAAAAATACATGCTATTACGTAGTGAAAAGGAACGAACCGTAAGATTTAATGTATTTTCATTATTTTTTTTTTTTATAATAATGACGTCTGAATTTCACAAAGGTCAGTGTGTATTAGTTTTCCTTTTTTTTTTTTCCGTAAAACGATGCAGAAGAGATGATTAAATTGAAACAACCCTCGGCTTCTTTCTCACGTGTATCAGGTCCATTTGGCCCAGCTTCCTACGGAGGCTGCTACAATAGGAATTCCCTTGCACGGATCGTAGCCAGGCGAGAATTAAAAAAAGATAAACAAGGAACGAAGGAGAGAAGATCGAGAATGAAAAATAATTCGTTTGGTTTACCTGGGGCAAACGGTGGCTAATGCGATCGTGCGCGGAGGAGGATGACGAGACGAGGTGATGCTGCCGGTTAGCAAAGCGAAAACAATAGGAGGAGGATTGTAGGGCTGTTAATAATGGCCAGTGGAATGGCTGAATGGAGAGGTATCGCGCTCGTTCATGAGAACGCGGCCCGAATGACGCAAGCGCTTATTCGTTGGACGGGCTCTCGCGGTCGGCCGAGTTAATTATTGGTACTTGCTGAGGGTCAGCGAAGGGTCACTCGCCAGAGGAGCAGATGCGAGCCACGTGCATCGTACCCTCCATTTCATTCTTTCACTCTCACTCCGTTTCTCCTGGTGCCCCTCTCTCTTTCTCTCTCTCCCTCTCCCTGCCCTCTCTTTATTTCACTTCTTTATTTTCACGTTCGGTCTCTCCCTCTTGCTTCCTTGCGGGAACAACGCACTCCTCTGTCTCCCTCTTACTCTTATTTTGTGTCCTTGACGCTCGATCGTGTACATACTAATAACCGATTACGACGGGGGTCACATGATTGCTGAGATGAACAAAAAAAAAGCCGATTACCGACCAACGACAAACCTCTTTTCAACGCTGCGACATAGGTAAGACCGTGGAGCCCGTAATAAATGAAATTAACGCATTTTTGATTGTCATTATCCTAATTAGGCAGTACTGATAACGTTTATTGGCTTATCAGTTTCACATCTTATTGGCAATCTTCTCTACGGCATGCAATATCCTCGTCATTATCGTTCTGTTTTCCTCATCCCGTCTTTTCGTATATTCCAGAAGCTCCGCCAGTCTCTGCTCCGTGGCGCACTCGTGACTCTCATCCCGATCAGCAGCCACCTTCCTCACTTTCCTGCCGCGTTCCTTGGTACACTCGTCCACGCTACTTGCGCCGCAGCCATTCTCCTCCTCCTGGTATGCATTTTCCTGGCTGCGCTTCAACTTGGACAGATCCTTCACGGATATCGTTGCCGAGGGCTGCACCGTCTTCAACGACAATTCCGTCGCCCTTGGTAACCTCGATATGGGATTGTCCTTATTCGCGCGCGAGTTTCTCGATTCCACGCGACTTGCTATCCTGGAATTTCGTCATTTTAAATCCAGTACGTAACTTACCATCAACGTGGATACGGCAGAGAATCACTGTGACTCTCTACCTTACCGTCCAAGTCGATGCATCCAGCTGATACAAAGTGACTCGAGCATTTATTTTACCATCGGGTACACGGTGAACGAACTTCAGCCGTTACGGTAATGACTTGCACTGTAATCAAGTGATTATATAATAATTAGTACCTTGAATTTTTAACCGAATTATTCGGTGCCCTCGGGATCTTCTCAATCTCAATGTAACAATCTTCCTGTAGAGCCTGAATACGCTGAAGAGCATCTATGGAGTCCTTGGTACCCTTCCAGTCTTTGTAATCCTTGTCGATGTCGATGTCCTCGTCTGGCGAGGCAGTCTCGTCGGGCGTCACGGATACGCAGAGAAATTCGTGAGGGTCGATAGGACCGTCATCTACGTCATCAACGAGAACTGACGTCCTCTGCGCGAATCCAAGGACCTCGTCGATCGCCGTATAAAATGGCCAGGATACGTCATCCGCCTTGTTCCTGTCTCCGTGTACTGGATTTTTCAATTCCTTTCAAGAATCATTATTTATTACAAATTTCGCTCGGCTCGGTCACACCGAATACAGCAGTGCGCCGTCGCCTTACTTTGTACTGCTGGAGTAAATTTGACCACTTCTTCTTGAGCACCCTGTAATGCACGTCAGCCATTATTGTGGGAAACTCCTCGCGCATTTGTCGTAGGATGAATCTGAAAATTTTTTTTTTCTTCATTATTCCACGGAAATCATATCTCTGCGTTCCAACGTTTAGTACAGACAGATTCGTAATAACGATCGAAATGAAACGCATGCGCTGGACAATCGTCCTGGGAAAATAAGTACCGGGCTATATCATTTTTTTTCGTTTCTATTGAGATTCAGATACCATCTCTATTATTATACATATGTATATATACACACGCGTATCTCGTAAATGAAACTTATAAGAATAGCGAGGAAAGAGGAATAATTTATTCAGCGCTCGAAAGTCTCTCTATGCCTTGCTGGTACTCGTTGTATTATACTTTGAGATTGGTAATGGTATCGCATTGATACGAGGTATCCGGTTATACGAGTGTTGTATATTTATTCTTTATCACACTGTGTATTAAATATACATCAGGCGCAGCATCCGAGAATCTGCGATTCGTCGACTCGACGGCAGATACTTCGTTCTCGGCGTACAAGTGTCGTAAAATGTGTACGCGGACACGCGTACAATGAGAACAAGATGCCTCGGGTTATCGCGTTATGCAACCATATAATTATTTCCGTGTTACTTGCGAATGGGTGAACCTAACTTGGTGACCGCGTGCGAGTCGTGAACTATTTTCGAATTCAGAACGAGTGTCATTGGGAAAACTAGCGTGATTATGAATCAGGTGTTGAGACGATACTACGGGGCTTCTGTTTGCGCTTGATGTTTGCATCGCCAGGTTCATCTTATCGGGGACCGACTTTGTCCTACGTGGTCACCGCGGAGACTATTTTTCATGCGGAGCGAAGTATCCGTTTGAGAGAGCCCGAACTACCGTGGAAAAGGAGGCAGGACGATCGAAGAAAAATAAAATATAATTAAAAGGAAAAGCGCAGCGAGGGACTCTGTCGAGCGTGAGCGTAGCTTGATAATAATTTGATACTTATTGTTATAAAAATTAAACTCTTTCCAGAGTACATGCTCTTGTGCTGCGGCAGCCGTTCAATTCTCGCAAGCTCCACTTGTATATACAGTATACTAATTACTTGTACTTACTCCCAGCCCGCCTGCGCAGAATACTTGCGACCCGTGAACAGCTTCCCATTTTCCTTTCTCAGCTGAATGAAGCGACACGTGAGGTTCTCGGTCCCTGTAATAAGAATACAACGATCGAACGTTAGTGAATGAAACTAGTGAAGTGACTGATTGGGCATGCTAATGGTAATGAATCATAAAATTGTGTTAACGAGACGTGTCACGTCAATCTCAAGCAGCAGTTGGCCGATGATCGGGAGATCTCAGAATCATGGGAAAAACACTCACATCGGAACTTGGTCTGGTGATAAGCCTGCGTCATAACCTCGGATAGAAAAACTTATCATGTTCGGACGTTCTAATGCGTACTAAAATGTAGACCTCGTTTCAGTCCTCACCGAAAATAAGAGGGGATAAAGCTAGTGCAGGCGGTGGAGAGAGCACAGAGCGAACCAGCAGGTAGTGGGGATGCTCCAACGCAAACTCATTGGCAGACGCCAAGATTATTACCAACGAAAACAAACCGACTCGCCATCTCTGCATTGCACCGGCAAACACCCTTCTGCATTCGCTGCACTTGAACCCCAGAGAATCGCTGTATTACCGACGATTGTATCGTTAGTCCCTCGACCTACCCACTGTGTTTACAGGATTGTGGTTTGTAACTTCTTTTTTTTTATATTATCTACGATCGAACCGAGTCACGGAGACTCCATGAACGGAGTGATCACGAGAAAAAAATGAAAGTGCATTACTTTTTCATTTTTCCTTCGCTCCTAACTTCAGTCTGTTCTACGACGTTCAGTATTCTTCACGGTCTGCCTGCACACGTCGGAAACGCTACGCACTTCCGCAGTGTCGTATTTCGCCTTGTTAAGAGTCTCGTGTGTCGCGCTGGATACTTTTTCAAGCATCCTAAATGTTTTTTGCCCTGAAACTCAATAATTAGTATGACCTTATTTTTTCTGGCTGTCTCAAGAGTTTTAATGGGGATCGGGAGTATACGAGTTTCGAACTTTTGAAGAATACTGTACCTCCCTGGTGCATAGCTCAGACCTGGAGGGGTTGGTTGTATCGTTACGGTGCAGCTGAGAACTAGGCTCGTTTGTACACACAGCTAGACACACGGGATGCACCGGGCATCCTAAGCGTCACGCTTCTTGAATAGGCCTAAATTTTCTCTGTTTCCTTCTCTCCGAACCATTTAATTAACTTTACAATCTCATGATCGAGTGACCGAGTCACAGCATCTTATGCTGGTACACGACCTCTGGCTATTCAGTCCTGACCCAATGCTTCAGCAATGTACGTGCATATCATGCTATTCTATTCCTTTGCTACTGGCATTCTGTAGTTGGGAGATTGATTGTGCGCGTTTCAAGCAATACTCCCCATTCATTATGGTCTCTACTTTCAAATAGAATATCAGCGTCACAGCATTGCCGGTAGATATGTATGTTTCCTGGAGCAGCGTGCTCGTAACAATTACTGGGTTGTTGTACCTTGGTACGTACAGGCTCCTTCAGCTTGAGAGTATCAGTTGACTTTCAATCCCTTGTTCATTAATATACATATATATTTCTATAAACTGAACTCTTAAAATAGATCCAGAGTGGATTTTATTTAGACTTTAATTATAAATTCTTAATATTAATCAGATCACTATGGCGAAGACTAATGGTGGACAGGACCGAGAAATGTAATATCATATTGATTTTTTTATTGTTTCTTATTGTCATACTCGTTATCTTCGCATTGCAAACTGTTTGCTGTTTGACAGCTGTCAAATTGGAATGTTACCTTTGAGCTGGATGACTCTGTATACATCTAACGTGTATCATAACGTAAACTAAAGATCGACGCGAGTGCCATCTAGTGTTCGTATAGGAAATTACGACTTTCGTCTCTCACCAACCCATACGACTCGCTCACCCTGTCTCTCTTTCTCTCGCAGCACTAGTTTTCACAGTCTATCCCTGTGAGACAGTGCTGCCCTCTCAGTCATCTAGCTTCGTTTCCCATCAAGCTCCCTCAGTGCATGACGGCTACGCGGTCCGGCGCCGCGGCCATGTTTACCGTCTCGCTGGTGCTTCTTTGTTGCCGCATTGTTGCCGTCGTAGACGACAGCGAGGACGCTCCGAGTGTGATTATGCCTACGTGCGGCACGTGTTCGCGAGTGAAGTGAAGTGCACCGTCGACGGATTCCTCGACGATGGACGAGCTTCATAACGGCGTGGTCCTCATAAAATGTGAGTGTCGTGTCCACGGCTTCTATTCTTCGGAAGCGTCCAGGAGTCTGTCGAAATATCAGGATCAAACATAGTAGTAGCGGCGGGCCCTTGTATACAAGATAAATCCGCGAAGCGTCCTACCGGCATCAACTACACGGAAACAAATAATTCTATGAAAACACTACGTTATAGTATAACCATTGCACGCGACTTTGTTTTATACTAACGTATAACTGTATTGTTAAGTATTTTAATGAATTAGAAGCAGTGAGAGGAGGGCATTTACCGCGGGTGGCCTATGACGAGACCCTCTCCCTTTCCTGCCACGGCGAAGAGGCGCGGCGTAACTATTGTCCATGCTTGGTACTACAGTCTGTCACTGTTAAAGTGATACCCCATGGACTTTCTATCGCTCGTTGCGGCATCGCCAGCTGGTAAAAAAAACAACGCTTAATGTTTTTCATAAGAATTTCTGGCTAGGACCTCTCTCGGAGCTATTACTAATTGTATCCGTCTTGGTTTCGCGGACGATATCTCCCTTCTGTTCCAGCATAAGAGAAGTTAGCATTCATCAAGACTTTGTCGGTTCTTGAACGTGACGCGCGGTCCCTGAACTGTTTTGCGTGGGCTAGTATGTGTTAGGGTGCCTTGAAACATCCCGGGAGGTGAACTATTCTCCTCGGGAGACCATGACCCATCTACAAGTCCAAGATGTTGTTTTACGTGTGCTGGTTTCTCTCTCGTGACTTTACTTCTTCATCCCAAGGAAATATCTATACTTATCCCGCGTTGTGTTCAAAACGAAAATTTATATTGACATAGGTTTCCAGTTGTCGGCTATGATGGGCTTACGTGTCACTGTCCCCCGGGTATGCGTGGGCAGTGTATTTCATTGAGATACCGAAGTTTGAAATATCAAGTGGTGGGAGTAATTTGGAGATTTTTTTTTCTCTTAGAAATTACACAGTAATGCTCGGTAAAATAATATCACAGTCAGATGCCACGAGGATGCCCTAAAATAACATCCTGCACGATGTTAAAGAATATCTATAGATATTCTATTTGGAGTCCTCGAAATATTCGACAATTCTCTGCTGTCATCTTTTATATGCAGACCACATGCTGAATGACAAGGAGAAAATGATAAATGCGGATTATCAATTTTATCAAGTCATTCATGAGTTATACTACCATATAAACCGAGTATTGAAATGCCTGAAACCTGTTTCCAAAGAATTCCCACCATTGTGAGTAACGAGTTTCCATAATATAATATTAAATCACAACACGAGGACCGCGAGAGCAAATAATCAATACAGTTTCAGATTTATCTTAAGAGGACACTCAAACAAAGTCTAGTCGCCGGTCCCGAGAGAATCCTGGAGATACGAGGCAACGATCTCCCAAGTAAAGGCCTAGAGGAGCACAATTAAATGCGAGGGCAATTCAATTAATCACGCGTCGCGCAAAACCGTCCTTCGCCGAGAGTTTCCGGAAACGTAAACAGGATTCCAGTCTGTCCACGTATGACGATCAACGAGCGCACACTGTTAATACAGATAAAGAGAAAGAGAAAGAGAGAGTGTGTGATGAACGAGAGAGAGAAATAAATATCACAAACGAAATGGCTCACCGGTGTCCCAAGAAGAATCCGAGAAATTAGATCAGTCACTTAATTCAGGCCAAGTAATTAAATTCCACTCGGCTACTCTTTTGTTCGCGGACAGTCGAGCAAGCTAATAGGATCCTGACTCATCCGCCATGTTGTACTACGTATTCGTATCGTTACTGTAACCGTCATTATGGATAACTTCATCGATTTCCTTATTAACGCGGTCCTTATACATATATATATATATATATATATATTTAATTTCATCAGCAGACAATATAAAACCTCCCTACAATCGAAACTCGCTCACAGCCCGTGGAATCGATAGCGAGTGGGCGAAGAAGCGGCCCATTGTAAATCGTCCGATATAGCTGATTCCCACGCGATCCGGTTGCGTTCCCTGGTACACCTGCGTAGTTTGCCCTGGGCCTGCTTGCGTAGGGTCTTTCACCATCCACGGTACCTTGCCAAGACCCAATTGCACACTTGTAAACCCAAGGAAAGCTCCGAGCGAGTATCCCTTAATCTCTTGGGTCGGCGAATTACGTGTTTAATATGTGTAGGAAGGATACAGTGCAAAATAATGATATGCTGTTGCGTATTAACCGTAATTGGGTCGTGTCCCAGTGCTACGAGAGTTTACATACAATTAATTTATAGTCAGGGTCCGTTTGCGCGTAGGACCCAAAAGACCAAATTACAATGGGAAGGAGGAACTTGCGTTTCACGGGATGCTCCGAGATGTTTGCCGTGGACGTAACAATCTTTTTTTTTTGTCAACTTTTACAGAAACCAAAATATTTATCCTGTCCACTTAACGCCCACGTGTACAGGTTTTTTCGTTCCACGGCGGTGGTACACCTGCGTGGTTCGCCTAGGGCCCGTTTGCGTAGGACAAGACCCAATTACGCGGTATTAAAAAAAAAAAAATGTTATAGAAAAATTACATGCCCTATTCCATTTACTCGACTGTCTATATAATATATAAATACACATATATATATATGTACAGATACCTACACACTCCACTGTCCACGGTGTTCAGAAACTCGATGAAAAATCAAGAGCAGACCGAGCGAGCGGGTTTCGTAGGTGGAATGTTCTCGCGTGGGATTAACAAATAAGCTAGAAGCAGAAACGATAAACCCACCGTACTCGTGTACCAGCGTACAATCCTAACGGAAAGTAACGGCGGTGACAAAACTCGTACGAAGAAAAAAGTATTTACGCGTAACGTAACAGAGCAGTATCCTTCGGCATCCTTAAAAAAAAAAATTCGATGACGAATTTCACTCCGCGTCTCCTTCGTCGTAGCACATAAAACTGTTACCGCATGCATTCATATATCACCGCACATAGTTAACGAGCCTCAATGTACTTTACTCGGAGTCTATAGTACTGCTCTCCGGTACGCTCACAGGCGATACTCTCATCCGTGGGAGCACGTAGTGGTAAGAGAGACTCTAAACGCGCTTAGCAGCCACATAGAAATGTATATATGCATCTCGCTACAGCAAAGCGCTTAAATGCTATGCTGCTCATGTTATATGTAATAACTATATATATATAGTATACGCCTCTGCTCCGTTGTGTACACATTAGGTATATAACACTCGTGCCCCTATAGTACAACCAGTGACTTTATATATATATATATATGCCTTCACATACGGGCGTTTCTATGGTTACGTGTCTGCGTATCTGTACGTCTCTTTCTCTCTCTCTCTCTCTATATATATATATATACTCACATGAGTGATATATACCATATACGCTTGATACGCAACGTGTGGGTAGATGCTACAGCGAGAAGGAACGACTAACCGTCGAAGAATAGAGTGTGTAGTATCGTCCCTGTGCTCAGCTCAGTCGGTCGGCTCTCGTTTTCTGCCGTCTTTCCTTCTCGCAGCCAACACTGCGATTTGCGGCTGCGAACACAGCGACAGCCTTGCCTCGCTATTGGTAGTGTCGACAGTGTCAGTGCCTGTGCGAAGCCGTGTTGTTACTCGTTGTTGTTGTTGTTGTTGTTGTTGTTGTTACTCGTTATATAAGGCTGAGAGAACCGAGTGCCGCGTTCGTCGACGGTGTTTCGCGTGCTCTCTGCTCTCGTTCAAGCTTCACCGGGGAGGTGCCTGTCCTTGTTGTTGCTCTCGTCTCGACGCGGCCCGCTCATCCTCTTAACACTTCGCCAATGGTATTTTCTCGCTCGGGTATTTATTTTGTTCGCCAGGAGGCGCAGGCTGCGTGCCAGGTTCTCTCGCTCTCTCTTACTCTCCCGTGCCTCGCTCACTTGCTCCTTTTAATCGCTTTTGCACGCTTTACTCGTTCCTTTGCCCATACCCGGGCTACCGCTCGGAAATGTCTTTCTCTTGTTTCACGTCGAACGCACGCACGCACCCTGCGTACCGTTTTAGAACAGCTGCCGAATCCTTTGAATCTTTTTGATCTGTGTCACGTTGCCGTTTGCCAATGCCTATGTACCTGCCTACCTACCACCGTGCGCTATCCGTTTACGCGACTGGAGCTTGTTGTCATTTAGCTATCATATACTGTTACCGTACTCGCTCTCCGGACAGTATAACGAAGTCGTACGCCACGCGTACGAATAATCGCTTCGCGAAGTTACCGCGAATTCTCTATTTACGATTCAAATTAATCGCGATACCTCGTATTGGATGCAAGTACCGTACCTAGTCTTCTGTATTTTTCATTGCTCCTTTGTACTTAACTTTGATCCGCACCAGTGTCATCAGCAGAGACGTACGTGAGGTGGGGTTTTTTTTTATACGAGCCATTATGCAACTGTACTGGAACACCTCTATTGACCCAAGGTCCTTCCACTGACGTAGTGTGACTTCGTTATACCGTGTCTCTTCCTATAGTAAAATCATTTGAAATTTGAATATTTTATTATTCTTTGTTACAACGCGAGGCCAGCGTCTCTAAATTATTTTGCGAACATATTTTCCTTCGTTTTCCTCCACGCTGTGTTGACAACGACAGAGTTTTGAAGGAAAAAAAGGGTGTTTCAGTTTATTTGTTCTAGTCGCGCTGGGCGCAGAATTAACAAGCGCGTCAGCACGCGGGGTTAATAAACGGGACGTTAAATAAATCCTGATCGGGGGGAAGGGCGGGGGGGTCGAGTCGAGGGGGAAAGGGAGCAGAGGTTTATTACCTCCCGCATGAAGTTGCAAAGGGGATTAAAGTATGCGTGCTCCGCGTTAACGCACTGTGGTCAGAGAGTTAAACAGTTGTGTGTACGGAGCCTTATAGAGAAACAGCGGAAACGGGCTCTCTGGACTCGGCCAATAATATCACCTCCGTACGCCCTTTGCTCTCATCTTCCTCTCCGGAGGCCCCCGACGTCACGCGCACAATGCACTCTCGCTGCATCCTATGTGTCGTACTGCGAGAGACCATGGCTGTGTCCAGGGAGGAGGGGGAGGGGGGGTACTGTGCCTTCCGTCGCCCCCTCCCGGGCTATCCTCTCCTAAGCAATTATTACGTTCCCACGTTCGTTGTAACGCACCGTCGGGAATATATCGTAGAATTTACCTCGAAGGTCATTTTCGACTCTGAGTTATCACGTTTTGGGGCATTCACGAAAATTCTTGATCTTGCACCGATTTCTCGCTGAGTTCCTCGTGGTTGTATGTTTTTTTCGCTTTAAAAAATTTTTTTTCCCGTGTCGTGCCTTTTTTTGTCGTTCGTGATAATTCTGATGAATAAATGAAAATA
Source organism: Calameuta pygmaea (assembly GCA_031762395.1). Taxonomy (NCBI): domain Eukaryota; kingdom Metazoa; phylum Arthropoda; class Insecta; order Hymenoptera; family Cephidae; genus Calameuta; species Calameuta pygmaea. Next base: position 36,818 of record JASANN010000260.1, read on the forward strand.
AAACCACCGAGTCTCTCGGTTACGAGTCATTGAAACGCGCTGCAGATAGAATTGAACGGCGGTGTGACGTCAAATTAATGCGTCGTCGACTTCCGCTGATAAAGCATCAGTTGACTGCTCATTCTTGAGGTTAGAGCAGCGACGTACCGAGTCATCCTCTGTTCTGTGTAAATTCTAGGAAGGAAATGATCATTTTTTATTTCCCTCTGATGGTCAGTCCTTAATGTGGAGACGAATTGGTCGCAGTTGCAGTGTTGCGATAAATCTGCCTTTATAAATAGATACTTTCGTCAGCGAATGACTGTATCCTAGAGAGAGAGAGAGAGAGAGAGAGAGAGGGAGAGTCGAAGCACTCCAGTCTTGGCATAACAACGATGCATAATGATTATAGTAAGGACAATTAATTTGTGTCCGAGAGGCCCAAAGTCAGAGCCTGTCGCTCCTGCCCACGCGAAATGCTCAGGTCTAGACTTTGATCTATGTCCGTTTGAAAGGAGAATGGAGAAAATTGTGTATAGTGATGGCTGACAGGGTCCATTTTTTAAACGAGCCCATTTTCTTTTCAATTTGTTATAGATGAGCCAAGGTCACGGTGTAGATCCTGGGACGACGTAGGCTCGGCCAGGATGGAAACCGTGGGTCAGCCCCATCGGCATCCGCATCAGCATCCACCCCTCGAAGCAACCAGGTCGCTGCAATCTACGCAATCAGCGCGCAGTGAGGACTCCTGGTGTTCAGCTTCCGATCACGATCTCTCATCGGACGACGAGAGCGAGAAGAGCAATATCAGTATTAAGTCAGTGTCGTTGCTTGGTTTTTTTTATTCATGCATAGTTTTCATTGGCGCTCGTATTGTTTATATCTTCTTCTTTTTTTTTTTTGTATTTTAGAAGCAATCGCCAACTGCGTAACACTTTTCACAAGGCACGCACGCTCTGCGACAAGTGGCGTTCTCAAAATATGAAGATTAATAATGCCGAGCTGGACTCGCCAGGTCAGGGTAGACTCTCACGATGGTTCAGTATTCGAAGAGGTTCTGCACATCACTATGACGTCGATACCTCGGATACGGTGTCGCTCACAAGTCCAGTTAAGCTTCCGCAGATGCCTCAGCTTTGCGAGGTACAATTCAGAGTCTGAGCTTGCACCTGGTTTTTATGCTATTCAAGTATTGTCCCATTGAACAGAATTTCATTTCCAGGTCGAGGAAGAGAATGGAGCCATGGTCCAGTTTCAGTGCATGCAGCAGCATCGACAGGCACCCCCGTCTCTACCACCGGCTCCAGCTAATTTAACACCTCAGCAACTGAAACGAAGGCATATCGTTGCTGCTATTGTTCACTCAGAGAATAGCTACGTCGCTACCTTACAGAGGCTTGTCAATGTGAGTTTAGTTGATCTTGTAATTATGGAACTTTGGACCAGGTGCGATTCCAGCCAATGTATATATTTGTTCCTTCGACTTCGTAGTTGTTTCATTGACTTTGTCATCCCGACAGGATTACAAGAAACCGCTGGAGGAGTCGACGCCTCCGATTCTAAGCCAATCGAAGATCGCCACCCTCTTTCATCGTCTTCCGGAGATTCTGCAGTGTCACACGTTGTTCAGAATCGCTTTGGCCGAATGTGTTCGATCTTGGGACAAGGATGAGAAACTCGGCGACGTCTTTGTCGCCAGCTTCAGTAAGGCCATTGTCCTGGATATTTACAGTGGCTTCATCAACAACTTCTCCGTGGCTATGGACCTCGCCAAACAAGAATCTAAGAGAAAGACTGCGCTCGCTGATTTCTTTAAGGTACGTCGGCCTACATCACGTGAAGGAAGGAAATGAAAGTTTAATAATGTTATTCATGAAAATCATTGCTCCATCTTTTTATTGATTTTATAGGTAAAGCAAATCAGCGCTCATGACAGACTATCCTTCTTTGGACTGATGGTCAAACCTGTTCAGAGGTTTCCGCAATTTATACTCTTCCTTCAGGTGAGTCAGCCTATTCTTAAGGTCAACAAAATTTTCATCGACATTTTGGCTATCTTCGTTTTCTGTACTTGCGTCGCTGTGTACTCTAGTAAGATAAACCGACCCAGAGCAAGTGAGATTCGGTAATCTTTTAAAATTTTCAACCAATCTCTTTGACCCAGTTTGAGTTCATTGATTGGGAGCGACTGTGAATGATCTGACAATTACGTGTCAACATAATTTTTCTTGTTTATCTTTTTTCCTGTTTGTGAAAACATACGCCCAAATACTCGATGATCTTGCTACTTGTTTATTCTCAATCGCGTGCCAAGGTATCAGCGAAACGATAAGGGACGGTCAACATTTTATTTTCTCACTTGAGAAGCATCACATATCGTGCTTTGATCTTTTAAAGATATTTTCCAAGTCAACAAGTAGGTAAACCAAGATCTTTTTCTTGCAGGATCTGCTGAAGCATACTCCTCAAGGTCATCACGATAGAATGTCACTCCAGCTGGCCCTGACGCAACTCGAGAGCCTCGCAGAGATGCTAAACGAACGAAAACGCGAAGCGGAACAGTTCCAGGCGTTCAAGGAGATGCTGCGCCATGTATCCGGCAAACTATCCCACCGTCCTTTGTCATCCTCATCGCACTACCTCATACGCTCGGATAACGTGACGCAACTGGAGTTCAATCAGAATGGAATGATAACGAAATCGAAAAGACGTAGATTATTACTCTTGAATGATCTCGTTGTTTGTATATCCGTTGCTCCAAGGTCATCCGAAGATTTCTCAAGCAGCGAGAGGCTCAGCCTCAAGTGGTCGTTTCCTGTTTCTGACATAGAGATACAGGACACCAGCACTAGTCCTACCTTAAGCAGACTCCTGACAGCAGGACTGAGTAAGGGTGGTAGCTTGAAGTCGGACCGCAGTGGCGAAGGCGGCCAAGCTGGGGCGGATAATCTGTGCGTGGAGATGAGCGACCTGATGCACGATTATGAAGTCGTCTCAAGGATCAATGACCTAGTGGCTCAACTGAAAGGCTCCTACGAGCATCTTACTATTGACAATACCAAACAGATTCTACAGAGTATTCAGTCCTCTATACAGAGGAAGGACGAGGACATGATTTGGGCGGATAGCTGCTGCCTGCAGCTGATGACCAAACAAGGACAAATGTACACATTTCAAACTGAGAATCCTCTGGTTAAGAAAGACTGGATTACGGAATTGAGACTCGCGCAACTCGCACTGGATCCTAATAATTCACCAGCTTGGGAGATTCCTGAGCAGGAGCAGAGACCTTCAACGAAGATGCCTTTGTTCGTCAGTTCACAGCCCGTTTATCATTCGCAGCATCAATCGGAAGTGAGTATACGAAAACAAAACAGTGTGTTTAATGTTATATGTCTTGGCTGTTATTAAACGATGATCGATTTGTTTAGGTACGCTGCGGTTGTTATTATACAACGCAGAATCCAAGACCGACAAGACGACGAGGACGTACGCAGAGTTACTTATGGATTTGTACTGGTGACGGTGTATCCAGTCATGTGACAGTTTTCGGCCAATCCACAACGGCCTCGACGACTTCGTTAAAACAAATCACGGCCTTTGACCTGGTGGAGACCAGAGTCGCGGCCATAGAATACGTGAAGGGACTTGGAACGGACTACGGTGATCTCGTATGGATGGGCACGGACTCTAGGAAGATAATGATCTACGCTGCCTCAGAACCGGAAAAACAGGAGGAACTGGGCAGCTACCCCGTACCTGGTCCTGTGGTGCAGATAAAGCATCATTGCGACAACGTATTCGTTGCTCTCGGTACCGGGTCGTTACTCATGTTCAAAAGACAGTTCGACGGATCCTGGCTACTTCGTGATCCTTCTGTAATATCACTAGGAACTGATCCAGTGTCCTGTCTAATGCCTATAAATAGTTCGGTGTATGCAGCTTGTGGGAAAAAGGTATGGGTATTAAATGCAGGGACAGGTGAAGTCACTAAAAGCTTCAGTGCCCAGCACGAGCACGTCGGTAATGTTAAACTAATGGCACATTCTGGGGTTGGACTCTGGGTATCCTTAAAGAATTCCAGTACAGTCTGCTTGTATCATACTGAAACCTTCAAGCATCTTCAGGACATTAATATAGCGTCGACTGTTCTCCGGGTAACGAAAGCAGGCGGTGCTGCCTCTTGTGGCGATAATTTGAATAATAATCAGTCTGCCGTTACAGTTACGGCTCTTATGGCTTGCAAAGGCTTACTTTGGGTTGGCACAAACGTTGGAATCAGTCTGACGATTCCTTTACCGCGACTAGAGGGTGTTCCAATTATTAGTGGGAGGGTCAACATATCTTACCACGCACACTTTGGTCCTATTACCTTCCTGCTGGCCGTACAAACTAACAAGAGTTCGCCCTGTACCAAGGAAGAGGAGGATGACACTTTGCAGAGAAATAAGGATCTTGACACTGGACAGCGTAGGGATCGAAGCAGCTTGGATTCTTCCCTATCAAGTAATATGCTTAAGCTTCGGCAGCAGCTTGCAGCCAGTCCAGTATTATTACGCCGAAAACGTAGCAAAGAGAACGAGTACCGAGGATCAAAAACTTTACCCAGAGGATTAGGCTGTGGAGGTGGTCTACTTTCTAGTTCCATATCTAGCTCACAAAGTTCTGGAGAGAATTGTGACGTGTATGGACTCTATGGTGAACTCATGTATGTCAAAGACTATGAGAATGAAAATGGATCTGGCATCGATCCCATTTATGAGACCCTCCGAAGGAGTGATCCAGAACTCGCAGCCATTCCTAACAAAGTCAGTACTTTGGATCGAAGACTCAAAATGAAAATCACTAGACCCAGGTCTCTGGATTTATCCAACTGGTCTGTGGATTCGCATGCAAGCTCATTGTACACCTCTTCTGGGTCTGAAGAGAATCTCTCACTGAAAGCTGGAAAGCTCTCAAGAAACAGTAGCAGTGCTAGTCGCACAGGACCCTACGAACAAAATGTGACTGCTGTCCAAGAGCCACAGTCTAAGAACAAAGCATCCGCTAAGAAGACTCAAAAACAACAGCAACAAGATCAATCTAAGAAAACAGTTCTTACCCTCATGGGTGGACGTGGTTATATTAATTGGCGACAATTAAACTCTCAGGCTCTACCAGACAAGAGTCCCAAATCTATCTACTCGTTCAAAGATCCTAATAGCAACGATGCGCACATTGTCCTCTGGGAGATGAAGTTATGATACCCAGTACTACTAGGATCTTTGGACCGATCCTCTAGTTCCCTTCTCTAGGACCAAATACTGTACGGACTGATATTCTAAGAACCGTCTTTGGTGCTCGCTACGCCCACGTCTATGTAAATAATACATAGAGTATCAAATCCTTGAAATATCGTAGAGTATCTTCCTTGAGGATATTTTGTTCTCCGAGACAATAATCTTCAGTGTGGAAATCTTCCTTGATGTTGCTCAACGATTTTGTCCTTAGGAATTTCGTGAGCTTCTGGTTGCTATTATTAATACCTTTCAATAATAGGCGACAACGTATATCTATTTACGTTTTAGCTAGCCTAAGGAAGACTTAGACTTGCGATTAGAGTCTCTCAGAGGTATCACTAGGACACGAGTCTCATGAAGCGTACGACGATGTAGCTAAGATTCCTAGCATTAGAAGCTTAAACTTCTGTTTATATATGACAACGCTTTTTTCAACGCACAAAAAGGTGTGGCTCATTGCGCCTGATATTTTAGCAAGAAGTGATTAACTTTTCCTTTGCTTTTTTTTTTGTTCCTCTACTTTACTATTTGATCTTTTATAACGAATCTCACGATTTCTCAAGCGTTTCTTTTATACGTTCTTGTGTGGCTCACGATTCTTCGCTAGACCTATTCGCGAATTCTTTATCGTTTAATTAATATTCATATTAATTACCGTGCATTTAAAATTCATATCGTTACTTACTTTCACGTAGTCATGCCGCTAAACCGAAGATAACTAGTAAAAGTTCATCTAAAAATTGCGTGTAAATTTAAAAAAAAGATGAAACTCCATTTAAGTACATTGCACTTATAAAGAAGAAAAAAAAGACTAATTACTCTACGAAGTATCGTGTCGTCAAATGATTGGCCTTGATTAATTAGCTTAAAAAGATTGGCACATATATCGGTTCCACATTGTTATCAGGTGAATATGTACAAATGTATTCCTTGTAACTTATAAGAGCCAAGAACAATCTCCTTTAACATATATTCGTCTCGAACAGCCAATGGCATGAGACGATGCACAAAAGTGCATCTGATTTGAGTTTTTTCTTTTTAACGCCAAGTAACGCGAGTCGTTTAAAATTAACTTTAATCGACATAACACGTCGAGATGATGTTAAAGTGTTTTTGACAATGTTATAAAATGTTTTCTATATACTGTTTTACATTTTATAACTGTTGCACGAAGAGGAAGGGAGAGTGAAAGAGAGAAAGTGGAAGAAAAGAAAGACAGCGTGGCACCTAGAGCGGAGTTAAACTATTCTGTATTGTGATAAGTAACAAGGAGTTTATGTCAGTTACCCAGTGACGGAGAGCATATTATTGTATTTTTGCGTAGAAAGATTGAACAAGCGACTACGTTAAGTTTGTACTAAGGTCTGTGCCTGCGACTTCTTGGAGTTCTGGTACATGCACTCGTAGTGTATATAAATTAGAGAGAAATGGCCATTTTTTTTTTGTAAGCCACTGCAGCCACAACCCAATTTATACTTTGTACACTCTTGTTTAGACGACAAGCCGTACGATGATAGTTTTGTATTTATATGTTTCCATACGTATTGCAGATACAACATAGTTCAGCTATTATTACGCGCCGTAATACTTCATTATGTATATTTATTATTTAAATAAATTTAGAGTTATCTCATCGTACGACGTTACACCCTATTCGAGAGTTTTACATATATGTATGTATAGCAAACGAAATTTCGTAGTCTTTACAAGATTTGTGATTAATCTTTTTGTCTGGTTATAAATGAAAATACCTTTTTTTTTTCAATTAGGATCTAGACAAAATTTATTCTCGATCGTTTATTACTTATGAAAGTACATGTACGGGATTGGATCGGAGTATTTTCTTCGGGGCTTCATTTTTTGTTTTAGCTGGCCTCACGTTTTTGCTGAAAAGAAAAATTATTTTTTTTTGCTTTAGACGACATTTACAACTCGTAGGATTTATACAGACAATTTGGCTATGCTCAGTTGGTAGTGCATGTTACAAATAATCATGGACTCATTAAAAATCGGTAAATTGTGTCATCATTCCAAAAAAAAAAATCGTTCATACTAGCCTTAACTTTGGTATTTAGTTTATGTAAAACTTACTGAATATTTTTCTTCTTTCTTTTTCCTTTACTGAACACTGGACTGTCAGTCGTTTGCGCCATCCATTTTGTGTACCTGTAGACATTAATTTCTTTTTTTTTTACAAACGTACAGTTATTTTTTTTTTCGTTTATTCATTGAAAACAATCAGTTGGTAGTGCATGTATGAATTAATCATGAATTCAGTATAATCGGTAAATCTGTCATCATTCTGTGATTATTTTTTGCGAATTAGGAAAGATATTTGTTTGTCTAATTGGCCACGTGCTGACTTCTTTTCATTTGAAGTAAGATTAGTCGGAAATAAAAAATATTGCAAACTATGAGTGTAGCATAAATAGTAAATGAAAAACCATTGATTTATTAATATTTTACATAGCCGGAAATATACGATGTTTATCGATGATGTTTCAAACCTTTCGGAAGTAAAACGACTCACGATTTCTACACGTTGAAATAAGAAAACTTGCTTACCCAAATTATAAAATTTTCAAAGATTATCCATGATCATTGAATAATTCGATTATGCAGTTCAATTTTAGAGCGGATTTGGATACGACTTTCCACATTTTTCAATTATTTCTCACTAGATCACAACGACGTTCACCCTCTGCCAGCTTCTCCAGGAATGAGGATGTTCGGCCATTCCTTCCCCTGAGAATTCCTTCCTTCCTTTCCTTATGGCTGTATCTCCAATGGGGGACATGCGCCAGTCCCTATCAGAATTCTGGAACACAATTGGTCGAATGCTGGAAGTAATAATTGCAAAAGTAAGGAAACTCGTATTCTGGAACTGCACCCATCCGATGTCTTTGTCCCATCGACTATTTGTCCAAAGCAGAATCAGACATAAAACTGACGATATGTAAGATCATATTCCCTCTTGTAAAACCGAGACTGTTTATTGTCTAACGGAATCGCGATAAGAAATACATGTCATGTATACAAAGATGAGTAGGGAGATGCACAACGCTCCGGTTTTAGACGATACCAAAAACATGGCGCTAAATCGTAGCGGTGACTCCGGGAGTAGAATTTTGTGTTCATCGCCTCCGTCGATAATGCATATCCCGTCGTAGCCGAGCTGAACGTGATCATGAACGTGTAGCTTGGCCGGCAGTGGTTCTTCGCTACTTAACCCTAGTTCCCAGAGCAACCCTTAGAACGAGGCCGCTCATCAGACAATGGCTAAATATTGTTCTTTGCGATCTTAAATTCGAGTGCACAGTGTAAGCTCGATAAAATTTACTAAGCCAAAAGCCACACCTCATGCCTGCCTACACTGAGGAGTGCAGCGACACGGTGCTAACTTCCAGCATTATTTAAATCATGTTCTTTATTATTCTAAATGATTTTGAAAACTGTTATTAATTAAGGGCTTACATTCCCAATACTTTTCGATTTTTGGGCTGCACCATTTAACCTCAAAAAACAACCCCAACTCAAGTATAAGCATAGGGAAATAGTTCTCTATTCATGAATGACCGCCAAGTTATACATTCGTGATCATGTTCAACTCGGCTACCACAGGATACGCATTGTCGACGGAGACGATGATCACAAAATCCTATTCCTAAACTCGCCGCTACGATTTACCGCCATGTTTATTTACCGCCTACTCATCTCTGCTAAAATCGTAGGGTTGTGCATCTCCCTATACTCATCCCTGACGTTCTGTACCTCCCTACCCTCCCTACTCATCTCTGCAAATAATGCCAACGCTAAAACCCTACTAGCTTTATAAGCGAAAAATCAGTTGTAAAATGGCGCGTACGTTTAACCTATAACACTTCTGACGTTATCAACAAGGATATTAAACATTTATACAAATTTAATTTATTAATTCACTTGCAGAAAGAAAATAGAGGTAAATTGACGATGCTGGGTTAGATAATGAATACATTTTCAAACATGCGTGTTCAATGTAATCAGATGCGAACGTAGAATAAAAAATTTCAATTTATTTATGTAAACAATCATTAAAGAATAAAATATAAAATTCTTTTTTAATGATTTTAGATGGGTAAGAAGAGACATTCACAGTCCGTAATACCGGGACGCGTTAAAGTGGAAGTGAAAGACGAAATAGGTAAAATATCTAAACTTAACCTGAGATCTACAATATGTTTTTCTTAATAAATGGACAGATAATTGTGAGAAAACATTCCATCTGGAGATTAATTCGCATATTTTGTTTTTGATAGGTGATAACGATGTACTCGTTGCCAGAGATCGACTGAAAGGTGCATTACGTGAGTTGCTACAGCACAGTGATACAGGTTCTTCAGCTGATTCGAGTGAGGAGAGTTCATCTCATGATTACAAGCATCATTTGAAAAAAATGTAAACCCCTGAAACACTTGAAGATTCATATTCTTAATCGCGTATTCAATTGGAACGTTAAACGATGTTATTTCAGAGAGACACTGTATCCGTCAAAGACAATGAGGTTCCAGCAACCACGTAAGATCCGTCGTAGGAGACAGGTTCCAATGGATGCAGCCTTTCATCATACATATGTAATGAAACTGTTTGACCGCAGTGTAGATCTGGCTCAATTTCGTGAAGATACTCCACTCTATCCAATCTGTAGGGCTTGGATGGCAAATCAACCAAGAAATCCAAATCTTGTGCCTAAGTAAGTATCTGAATGTTTAATTAAAGTCATTTAAGTAATTACTAATCATTGCTATACAAATATATAGAATACGAAGCCCCAGCCCAGAAGTGTTAAATGATTTGAATTCCACAAATAATGTAATAAATATCGATGGAGAATTGAGAGACGTATTTACGTTACCTGCACCATTACCAAGAGAGGAAGCATTACCAAAGAATAGAATTCCTTCCCCGATACCAGGGAGCAAGGAAGAACTGAATTTGGATTATGTGAGTATCTTCAACTAGCGCTTACGTATGACTAACTATAAACAGAGTAATACTCTTACGAACTTAAAACAGGCACATATAAGTATAAAGTCTGACTATAGTGATTAGCGAGTAAGGAGTTTACAATCATTATCTAATTCATATCCACGTGATAGAAAGTTATAAATAATTAAGAATACTTCCATAGTCCATTATTTCTTTTTCTTTTCTTTCTTGTTAACGAGTATAACCTATTGCTAATAACTAGTTATAAATTGTTGGTACAGGAGGGACAAACGCTGAAATCCCGCGAGACATTACTGCGGGATCACATACCGCATTGGATTGCAGTACGAAAAAAATGGCACCAGCAAGCTCATAAAAATGAACAGCGCTTTGTGCAAAGCGCTAACATACTGGGTACCATTTACCGTAGGTGCGTACCAACCATATTTAAATATACACGTCAGGAACATTATTCGCCATTTAACTAGCCTTAGATAAATAACCTTTCATTTATATTACAGGGCCCAGTCGGAATTCGAGTAGCGATACGCATCGAGAGAATAAATGCGAATCATGTCTGTACTCTTTATCGAGTATTGTTATTGTATCACTTTATTGGTATTTCATTTGAATGACTCAATGTAACTGTAAAATTACTTTATACAAATATACCTTTACGACGGGCTAATCAATCTGGCGTAATGTATGCATGTGTGTAGCGAAAACATTCAAGATTATCAAGGCTTTTCTCTCTTATTTTATTTAAACGAATTCGTGAACACTTTAGAGTCGCGCCAAGGAAAGTTGAACACATCGCGACTAGCCCGAAGGTCAAGAATGAGGTGATCAGTGGCTGAAGACTTGAGAATTACAAGCGCATATTTATTCGAATATTGACACTTTATGAAATGTCTTACAGTATATATACTTTCAAATGTTAGGATGATTTACGTGAATCGGGAACGATACTCCCGTTTGGTATTTTAAGAAATTTTTTCCCGTAGCAGCTTGTTTTTATTTCACCTTATTCTTTTATTGACGCTCTCTCACTTTCCTTTATGCACCAATGAAATACTTTCAGTTTACCATCTCCACCTGCCCTGTTATTTATATCTCTGTAATTTTCAAGGCTTCGTCAACTGGCGAAACGTAGTGCTACGGACTCTCATATTAAAGATGCCTAAGAAATAAATAACGTACTCAATTCTTTAAACCGTCCCAAGGAAGCTTTTTTTTTCATTTTATCGATAATTCAATTTCTGTCAACCATTCCACGTGTGTTTCTATCGTCATTCAAGTTAAAATTCACTTTTCGGTAAGTGAAAGTTCGAGAACCTGTCTGAAGGTCTCCTCTTCCAGAAGACGACGTTGCTCCTCTTCGAGCTGTTGCTGCTCCGACAACCTCAATGCCAATTTTAACTGTTCGGCAGTTCCTTCCAATGAACTTTGTTCGTCTTCGTCGTTACTTCCAGTTGTGTTCGCATTCCCTTCCTCTTCCGTACATCCAGCTCTCTCTTGGTAAAGAACCAGACTCGCCTGTATAGCCCTGAGAAACAATAGAAATTCTTAGACTAACGTTGCCTTAAGATTTATGATTATTTAGTGACCCCTTTTCATCTTTGTTTTCACATTTTCATTCTCCTCAACGAAGGCTACTCTACTGACCCACCTTTCTGAATAAGAATGTACAGGAAAGTAAACATGCAAAAGGAACAGGAGTAATATTAATGCAATAACATGCTAAATTAAATAATTCCGTCAAAAATCGCACACACCTTTGGAGCTGTCGTTCCTCTTCTGTCATCATATTAGGAGTTGTTGGACGGGACGGTTTTTGTGCTCTAAGAGCCTCCCATATATCAACCTTAAAAATCAAATAGTTTAATCAGTACAAGTATCATCATATGTTATATATAAATTAATTAACTTGATACAACCTCATCACGTTCACTACCAGCTTCAAGAAGGCTCTGTTGTATAGCGAACTGAAGAAGGTCATCCTCCTCCTCGATACTGAATTGCCTTCGTACCTCAGCACCTGCTAATTCAATATAATACTTGTGATTAAATAGCAATCGGTTATTTTAATATATTGGACAAAATTTATATTCTTGCGAAGGTTATTTTTACCAAGCTTCACGTATCCAGTGGGAGCTTCAAAGCAGACATCATCAACAAGGCAGGTCATTCTATTGGATTCCTGAAGACGGCCTACGTGTGGTACTTCTTGGTCCAAGCCGAAGATATTTCCAAACGTTATCCTGGCGTTGAGCACGTGAAACAGCGGGATTTCTATTAAGAAAAAAAAAAATGTTATTCATAATGAAAAATACAAGTTGAAAATTGTTTATCTATTGAAAATAAAATTGACCAATCTTGACAGGAAATCCAGCCGGTAGTTGCATCTGGATGAAGTCTTTGAGCTTAGCAAAATGCGAGCTGGATATCGCCATGAGGTCAACGATGGGCATAATCTGCTCTTGGAGGCTCAGCGGATACTCTTCGCTAAGCCATAGTGTTGCCTGCGGTTAAACAATCCGACCTAATATGCAACCAAGTATTCAGGTTCTTGCGACTATATATATTCTCGAGGAACCAACGTAACAGTTTTTGTTTTCAGGAGCCGACCTACTATGTAATGACTTGCTATGAGAAAAAGTACCTTAAATTTCTGAATCTTCGTGTTCATTTCTTTAGGTCTACCGATGTCCTTCCCATTCAGGTCGATGTCGGCATCGAAGTACTCTTCGGGAGTGATATTACAGGGGTTACCTATGTTGCTGAATTCCTCCTGGAAAAAATTTAAATATATATTTTCAGATAAAAACCTTAATACAGTACAAGGTATCTCGATTTCAAGCAATTTGTTTACTCACGCTGGCTGTTACCGTTGCATTCTCTTGTTGTTGTTCTGCGATTCCCAAGAAGGACTGTAATGGAGTCCTGGGTGAACGAGCTTTCGCCTTATCTGATTCCGACAAATGTTCTAGTCTGGTTTTTGTTATAAGTTCTACATTACTCGCACTGAAGACTTTGCACTCGTGTCCGTTTACGACTTCACTCTTGTCAGAACGCCAACCCCAAAGTCCTGCCTTATTTCTATAAGAAAATTATATAAAGAATTTTAAACGTAACTTGCGTGTTTACATGATAAAATTGTTACTGCTGGTATAAAGAGGATGTACCTTTCAAAACTTATTTTATCTGTGTCTATATAAGTGGTTACGATAGGATTCGTCAACCGGGATATGATACCATCTTCGGAGGGTTGGGCAATTTGTTCGTTATCATCACCAATCAGTTTCATGTGCTCCACATAGACTTTCCTGGTCTCATGGTCCACCTCCATCATAGTTGCGCCATCATCTAGAAAGTAAAGAACATTTGCTATGGCTTATGTTCAGAGTGATAGTTTGTAATTAAACTTAACCTATTTTTGCAAAACATAAAATGGTAAACAAAAATAGGATTGCATTAATTTATTTTATACTCACTTTGACCTTTGAAAATATAGCTACGGTTTCCACGCTGCCAGTTTGTGTGATCAAAGCCCAATAAGGTTGTATCAATACGAACATTACTGCCCTGTTTGTAAACTTTGTACGTATCACTAGGACACATTCGAGATACTAAGGGCACTACAAAATGAATATTTTATATTAGACAAAAAATTTAATTAAATCTTGGAAAAGAGAATGAATCAATGAGTAGTGTTATTCGTACCCCAGCTGGTGAATTCCCATTTCATTTCTACATAGAAATCTGGTGCCTGTAAACAGTATCACTATTGAAATTTCTGTTATTTTTATAATATACTGATATATTAATCCAAAAACAAACCTGTTTTAATTTGTGTAATAATTCTGGAATACCAGCAATACGATTACTATATCGCTGATAGTCCCTACGTGCAAGAACCATTTGTAATAATTCTGGATCTCCAGTACCAACTGCTTCTTGCACAACTATAACATGAATATTAAAAATAGTTATAAGAAGCACTATTAGAAATACCTTATTTCATTATCTAAGAGCAATCTATAAAAATCTTACTACTCCATCCTTGCGTATTTTCTGTATTAACATTGGCTTGATGATGTAAAAGAGTTCTAGCAGACTCGACATGACCAAGGGTAACAGCCAGCATTAACGGTGTTCTGCCTCTGTTATCACTTTTTTCCTTATCATGCTAAAACAATAACAAACTTGTAAAAATAATCATACATTTATTTACAGATTTAAGAAACCAATAAAAATAGACATTAATCATCTGGATTGAGATAAAATGATAAAGTGAGCATTATGTACTATGCTAAGATGGGCATTATGGTGAGCCTTAGAAGATTGTGTGCAAAGTACACATGTAGGGTTTCTAATTTGTAAGGCTTCTAGGTTTCTTCCTGTCCCATGCATCAGTTCTACTGGCACGTAATATTTCAAATCGATTACGTTTACCAGATTCGGTTAATTGAGTAGGTTAAGGGTGAGGTTAATCTGACAAGTGAAAATATGTAAAATCTGGAGATGATTTCACCTGGTTGGTAGACAGTTCCTTATCGAGTTCATCGTAGTTGTTATTCCACACAAGCCAGTGTAGCGGATACGTCCGCTTTATAGTTTCTATATTCACCATTTCCGTGAATTTTAATTAATGTTAACATACAATAAGAACACTGCAATAAAGCTCGCAATCCGAGCGCACCATATGAAATCTGACAGTCGGATACATGATATAAAGAGACGAATAAATATGAGGAGTGATCACGGAGCATATAAAAGATTTGCAAGGAAACCTCATGATAGGAACTCAATGCTATAACTTGGATGTTTTTAAGGACGTTTGATGGAGAGAAATTTTTAAAAGTAAGATCAATACTCCCTGAGGATTAAATAAATAAAACCTTTTATAAAACGGTTTCATCAGTGATTAAATATTGAAAATCTTAAGTCGTCCACTTTTAAAAATGTCTAAATCTATTAGCACGAAGATGTACATACAGACAACATTGAAATGTTTGAGTGAGATAATGAAAAGTAATGTATATCCATATATTAGATAGAGAATTGTTTATTAATACGGTTTTAAAGTACATTATAAATGGAAACTAAAAACAAATACTCTGTCGGCAATGCCTGCAGGCTTTGTTAGAAATTCGCCCTAAGGGCAAAACTTTTGCAATAGAAGCTTTTCTCTGTGAAATCCCGGATAGCTGGGATCGACTGACGTCACTGATAGGCCGCAAAGATGGTTGTCAATGTTGATAAGTGGTTTGGTTACTTGTAAAGTCGGTGATAACGTAGTGAGGAACTCGGAAGGGGTGCCGGGTTGGGCAGGCAGTATGTCGTCAGGACAATAGAGCAGCGAAGGGCTCGCTACGAGGAGGAAGTCAAGAAGAGGAATGGCGGACGGTGAAGAGCCAGAGCAGGAGATACGACGAGCCTTGGACGTCGTTCAATCCATGATTGACATCTCGGCCGATCGGCTCGAGGGTTTGCGCACTCAGTGTTCCACTAGTGCTGAACTTACTCAGCAAGAAATTCGAACTCTCGAGGTAGAAATCATATTATTTGGATCTAATGATCCTACTTTAGCTCTTCTTCGCATTATTTTGTAATTTCATGAGATTTTATATGAACAGTCTTTAGGGAATAGTTGTGAGATTTTGGAGTACTCTACTTATTTAGTTCATTCTTCACTTTTCTTGATTCTCTTACATCTGTTTTTGATATTTTTGACGATTAGGGTTCTGCTGAGTTAATAATGAATTTGGTGCAATTCATTGAGTCATTGGAACATTGATACTATAGGCCTTCTTTATGGTGAACTCATTGTGTCTCAATTTTTGTTAATTTAATATGGGGATACTTTGAGAAAAATTTTGGAAGTATTATTCAAATGATTCTAATTAGTTCTGTTTTAATTTTCTTCTTATGGTATCTTTTTTCTTTGTCACAGGGCAAACTCATCAAGCTATATTCCAAACAACTTGTCACAAAGGCAAAACTTTCAGTTGACTTACTGCCTGCTGAAATGAGACAGTATCCATCATTGCAACAATGGTTGAGAGTAGTGGGACTAAATCAGGAATCTATACAGGTAAGAATATCAGACACATGTGCCAACAACGAAACTATTTATTTATTAATTGTACTTATAATTATACAGATGGTATGCTCAAAAGCACACTCCTTAGAGGCATTAAAGGAAAAGTCTGAACATGAATTAGGAAGTATGCTGGGTGAAAACAATATTCGCCATGAAGAGGAATTACGAAGACTTTGTCGAGCTTTGCACAATCTACGCCGTTATATGGGTATATAGCATACAGAACCATTCTAACATTATCAATTAATACCGTGGTTTAATCCAATTTTAATTAATTAACAGATGTCCTACTACGTGGTGATATGGATAACAGTGAGATGAATCTGTACTGGGATTCCTGGGATCGTCATCATATGCGTACTGGTCCATCGCCAAGACCAATACGATCCAGAGTAACACGTAGCTCAGTTCCTTCTGAAGATAGCATTCCGTACCACAACAACAACAACAACCTCAACGATACATTGGGTCAGGCATCATCGGTGATGTCACTCTCAACTAGTCCACCAACCACACCTTTGCTCATGAGACAAGGTCGCGGTAAGATTTATTGTATCCTGGTAACCCATTCACTGTACTAGAATTCTTCTAAACAGGTCTTTAATTTACAAAGTACCATTGTGCATGCATATTTTAACAGTGAACGGGTACATTTACAGTGGATGTTTGTTCAAAGATTAGTTTTTCTATACAGTCGGCGTAAAGTTCCCCACGACACCACCACCCAGCAAGAGACATCAGATCGGTTTGCAAAGTACAGTGTCGCAACCTGAAGTTTTTCCATTGACCAAATCTAAGTCGCACGAATCCCAGCTGGCGAATCGTCTTGAAAATGGAGAAACAGCTTCCAGGTTTATTTTTATTCCAATAGAGTATTGACTATCTAATTACTTTTAATCTATAATTAAATTTTATGATATAGTGGTGGAAATGAGCATCAAGTTACTGGCCGAAGAAGCAGATTACCTACAGAGCCTGGTTCTTGTAGCAGTACCGCAGATATTACAGGAGAGAGTCTCTTGCCAAACAGTAATAGTCCTATAAAGTCTCCACCATATTCCAGCGCAGACAGTGATGACAACAGTTTTAAAGGAACCGGTACATAATATTGTAGTATGGTGAATAATATACTCGGTCTTGTTGCGCGTGAATATATTCAAGTTTTTTATGTTTTACAGTTACGAGTCTCCAGGTGCCAAAGTCTCCAAGGACTCCGACAGTAACTCGTGGCATGGGTCATATAATAGCTCATCGATTCACAAAGACTTTCAAGATGATGACTACTTGCGATTACTGCGATAAACAGATGTTCATTGGGACTGGCCTTAAGTGCAAGGAGTGCAAGTATAAGTGTCATCGAGACTGCGAGTCAAAGGTACCACCTTCTTGTGGACTTCCTCAGGAACTTTTCGATGAATTCAAAAGGACTCTCCAAGCTGATGGGATGGTCAACGCTTCACCCATCCTAAGCAAGCCAGGGATTACTTCGCCGAATCATCATAATTCTAACTTACTAGCTTCATTAAATAGGAGAGATCGCAAACGTTCTCATCCACACGCTTCTATGAACATACCATTTCAGGTTAGTAAAGCTAAATACGCTGAATATTTGTATTACTTAAATTGACTCTGTAATGGATTATTCCTTTTTCAAAATTAGGGTGCAGATTCTAGTTCAAATACTTCGAGCTGTAACAGCTCAACGCCTTCTAGTCCAGCTTTGCTTCCTACAAATGCGACACAGACACCGCAGGCTTCTGTAAAACAGCAATTTCACTTTCCAGGTAAAAATAACTTGTTTGATATAAATTAATCAGGCAGAATATTGGTTTTATGTAATATATATATCTATATATATATATATATTTGATCAGATGTCACCTTGAATGACAAAGGAGTAACTTTGGAAACTCATCGACTGGAAGGTACAACAGTATCGAGTGACAGTGAAAGGACAGTCAGTATTTCTGGATCTGGTAGTGTCAGTACAGATTCTGAAAGAACTCCAGTGCGAGTTGATTCTCAGGATTCACAGGTCTCAGATGGAGAACCTGGTGATAGTCGTTGGCCTAGACAGAACAGTGTACGTAACACTTACCAGACTAAACAACACCTAATAAATATTTATTCAAAATTTATTCCATTGACAGTTATCCATGCGCGAGTGGGACATTCCCTATGATGAACTCAAGATTGGTGAACCTATTGGTACCGGTCGATTCGGTACAGTCTACAGAGGAAACTGGCACGGCGACGTAGCAATCAAAGTATTGAACATGGACTATTACCTGGACGACGACAAAACCCTAGAAGCATTCAAATTAGAGGTGAGTATTCTTACTCATTAAAAATCCTTTCTCAGTACTGCAAACTGGAATCCTCTTTAGCTTTTCTAGTCGGTAATTTGCGCGATTAATTAACACGTTCGATACGTAACGACTTTTAATTCACTGGGTCTGGTAGCATTTATTATAGGAGGCACCTTAACGCTAAGAACCGCGATATTAACACATTCCTTACCCTTACATGTATTACTATTAATTGCTCATGAATGTCCGTACTACTGGATTGTTGGTAGAAATACAAATGTTATCCCTCTTATTATCAGTGAAAGAATACAATGTCCTCAAGCGTCTGTTTTATGTTTATAATAAAATATCGCGAAGCACTGGCGATTAATTATTTAATCGTATTTGTCAAATGCGTATTGCATTGAAATTTGGTTAGGTTCAATGGTTGGGAATGTGTTAACGGTGTCCGGCAACGCGAATCGTCACCATTGACAGATGTTTGTTTTCTTCCCCCTGACAATTCTAGGTGGCAACATTCCGCAAAACCAGACACGAAAATCTAGTTTTATTTATGGGAGCTTGCATGAAGCCTCCTCGCTTGGCGATAGTGACTAGTATGAGCAAAGGCATGACTCTCTACACTCACATTCATCTGCGTAAAGATAAATTTAATATGAATAAGACCACTATCATCGCCCAACAGATCTCTCAGGTATCTATATCCCATAACCGTTCCTAAGGAATGTATATTTTATCTCTGGTTTATTATTTTTTTTTACTTTATTTCAATCTCCGTTTACTTTCTTTCTATACTCTCTAGTCGGCCAGAACTCGGCTATTTTCTTTCTCACTGTTCTGGCAAACGATTTCTTTAGTGTATGACAATTTTATTTATCGTGTTTATCACTCTTATCAGGGAATGGGATATCTCCACGCACGTGGAATAGTCCATAAGGATCTCAAGAGTAAAAATATTTTTTTGGAGAACGGCAAAGTCGTTATTACTGATTTTGGCCTATTCAGCGTTACCAAACTTTGTTACGGGAACAGGTACGTCCTTCTAAATTCATTACTTACATTTATTGCGTGCTATGTATACTTATGTTATTTTTGTTCATCAGAAAAGGAAATGGTCTCAGTATACCACCTGGTTGGCTGTGCTATTTAGCCCCGGAAAT
Organism: Calameuta pygmaea; assembly: GCA_031762395.1. Taxonomy (NCBI): domain Eukaryota; kingdom Metazoa; phylum Arthropoda; class Insecta; order Hymenoptera; family Cephidae; genus Calameuta; species Calameuta pygmaea. The sequence goes on from JASANN010000260.1 coordinate 56,616, forward strand.
AGTCAGACGTTTGAGACCTCAGCAAAATCGTGATCAGGAGGAACTTCCGTTTACGGATGCTTCTGACGTTTATGCATTTGGGTCAGTTTTAAATCTATTTAATGTTCAAGAGTATCTACTTATGTCTAAATTATTTTCTCTAATACAGGACTGTCTGGTATGAGCTTCTGTGTGGCGAGTGGCCTTTCAAGGGCCAACCACCTGAGGCAATTATTTGGCAGGTGGGTAAAGGAATGAAGCAAACCCTGGCCAATCTTCAGGCATCCAGAGACGTGAAGGTACGAAGTTTATCTGTTTAGATTAATTTTTATTATGGCTTTACCTCTCCGATCGTATTGACACGTAAGCCTTTTTCTTTTAGGACATATTAATGCTATGTTGGTCCTATCATGCGGAGAATCGACCTGATTTTGCTAAATTATTGACCACCCTGGATAAACTGCCGAGAAAGAGATTGGCGCGCAGTCCTTCACATCCTATTCATCTTTCGCGCTCTGCTGAATCTGTCTTCTGAGATTCGCAGCTCATCTAAAAAGCTATTCACGCTGTTCTCGTAGTGTACATATTATAAATACGTATATCGCTGTGCAGTTGTCGCCCGATCTTTGTTCGTGAAAGGTCTAATAAAAATAGCTAAATGGTCCGAGCATTCCCCACTTCTTTTTATTGAGATTACAAATACGTATCAAAGTCAAAAGATAAAGTTTTCGACTCACTTTTCAACTTTTTCGTGCTTGTATCTCACTTTAGTAATGGGGCTTTGCGAAGAAAAGTCTTATGAAATTTAGTGTCCTTGATTTCCAAGGTTTATCGTTATGTTTATACAGGGCGATCGTAAGGTCAAGACCAAATTTCTTTGATCAGATTAGAGTTATGTGAATTGTTTCGTACCAGAAAGCGCCACGTTGTTCTCTAATGAATGAATACGGAATACGAACAGTGTTTTATTTGAGGACGCAACAAAAACCTTAAAAAAATTATTCTAAATTATAATTGTACAATCACACGTGTAACGTTAAATCTAACGAGTGTATTGCGTATTCGGAGTCGAAGCTTTTGTCATTTACTGATAGTAAGATGCATAGTGAAGTTTATTGGTGAGACAAATTCTTATGGCCAAAGTAAAGAGTACGAAGAGGAGTAGCGAGTGTTTCTTATTAAATGTTGTATATCTTCTGCAAATCCTGAAGCTGCCTACGCAGATGTGCTGCACGAATTTTATTCAGTGCTATTCGTTCCTCAAAAGTTAATAACAATGGCTTCGTCACGATGTCCGTTATGTGTGCCAGGGCGCGTGTTCTCACTGAAAATGAAATTTTAACAATGCAGTAATATAATAGTGATTCGTTATTATTAATGTCGTTATAGTTTAGTGATCTCACAGACAATAAATAGAATGGATCACTGTTTGTGAATACTGATCCATTTTATTTATGAGTAAATTGTACAATTAGAAAGAAAATTTTTACAGTTACCTGCGTTATTATGTATGGAAGCAAGAATGTCTGGATGATTTCTACAGGATTCTGCAGTGTCTTCTTCTTCCTGAACTAGGATTTTCGGCAGGTCGGTCATCGTCTGTATAATCATGTTAAGATATTTAATTGCACAATTAAAAATTGTACTGGCATAAAATCACCTTTAAACATCTATCCGAGATATCTGGTGTGTACATGATTTCCAATGGAATTTCAGTAGCCTCTCCATTATGAGATTGAAAACATGTGACCAGCACTTCTTGTTCCTATTGCCAATTTTGTCATTTGTGTAATGTAATACAATATCAATGAAATATCTATGGATATGGATGGCTTTACCTTAGAATCTTTACCTTCAGAGAACACAGAAAAGATCAGACCAACAAAGCCATGATCCATTGTCTGGTACGTTGCCTGCGTTCTTACATCTGAATAGAGAAAAAATGTATATTTTTAATTTTAAGTTATAGAGTTAGTATATAAAAAGTATTAATAACAAGTGTGAAGCTAAAACTTGCTTACCAACATGAGACGGCCATACAGTAATATGTGGATGAGAGTGATACCAGCCAAGAACACGCATAGGCCGTTGTAATTCAACAGTTAGTCTTTCAGCCTCAGCAGCAGCTTTTAAAACTTGCTCCGATGAAATCTCTACTCTATCTTTCTTTTTGTCCAAACGACGCAAGATTATAACAGCTGATATTTTAGCAACGCCATTAACGAACTAAAGAGATAATCAAGAATTTTTAAAATACATAACGATTATCTAAAATAAAGCTTGACTTACATTACCAATCAGCAAACCCATAACCTCAAAGTTTTCAGTAGAAAGTGCATGTTGCAAGCAAACCATATAAACGTCTGCATGCAATTCGACTTTTTCCAAAGGGATATCCATCTCGTGTTATTAATTACTTATATTCATCAAGCGCCAAAGAATTTACGTTTTTGACAGTTCCCCGATAAAAACAATTCCGCCATTTGTCAACCACCGGTGAACAATTAGCAATAGCGAATCAACTGTATTAAAAAGAAGAATGTAACTTTACTGCAAGTTTCTTATAATAATTTACAAATTACCAAAGCATTTTATTTCCTTAAACAAATCCCAATTATTAATTAAAACTGTCTATCTGATCCATTAAGTTTAATAAGTTAATCTATTTAAACTTATTTTTAAAATTTCATTCAAATGTGATATACGTAATTCTTATCCGCATGAAACTACGGATATTGCATCACGGAAATCATGACCGTGGCCATCTCGATGGGTCAATTCACAGAGCGACGATATACGAGTCACTCAGCCGCGAGAACGAAGCGTCCGGAGTCCGGACAGCTGCGATCGAAGGACGTGTAGAGTAGCATACTATAAGAATTTGAAGGAGTGGAATAAGGACAGCAATATTCGAACTGCGTAAGGACGTACGGCGACTCAAGGGAGAGCAGTGGAGCACCATAAACATACAGGATCACACTGGTAAGCTTTCTCCTTTGTCTGCTACATAAGGAAGCATGCCACAACGTAATCCTAGTAATTTTTCCTATTTGATCATGCATGCTTTAAAATTGCGTAAAAGAGACTCGCAAGACACTAATTGAGACAATCGGAATTTTGGCGCCGTATACCGACGCGACGTCACTGACAGTACGAATTGGTTATGTTAACAGCGTACCCTATGTCCTTTTATCCTGGATTTTATCAGCTTTCTTCTTTTTATCGTATTCGCGTGACATGCTGATTATTTATTCGGGATCTAATTGCCTTTCAAGTTCCAAATTCATGATCCGAAATGCCGCGATGGCCAAGGTTAATGCCCAGCTCCATACCCCATGACTATTGTCAAAATCAGCTGCCATTGCTCGATCGTCCGAGCGTACCTGCTCGCTGGATATACTTTTTATGCCTTGTTTTATTTCCAGTCTATCCTTTATCGCCTGTATAATTTATGGATCTTGACATCTTTTGTTCTTAACGCGATTTTTACATAGCTTTGTTCCGTCATTAATTTATTTTCATTGATCATTTGTAAATGTGCTATGTACTCTTTGTATAAGATACTCTTTTATATATGTAGATTTGTGAATTCGTCTTTACTATTTGTATAACAGAGATTGATTATTCCTTAACATTTTTATTGTGTTGTATGGCTGAGTTCTTATTCTATCCTTTTAAGCTTTTAAAAAATATTTGTACTGTTTGTGGCAATCTTCTTTGTTATTGGAAAGATATATTTTGTATTCTTTTGTACCGTAGAGTGCCTATGAATTTATAATTTATGTTGTGTATTGTTGATTATTGTTACATATTTTAATGTTATGTGTATTAATACAATTGTAGATTTCTTTGCAGAATTGGGGGGGCTGGGATCGTATCGGATACCCATGGTAGCGAGAGATACATAAAGTATATGTTAATGCTCATGAAGATTGAAAATAAGTAAAACAGTGGAAATTGATACAGATTAAAAAAAGTGTGAAAAGTGGCAGTGAGAAGAAGAAGGGATAGTGGTAAATGCGGTGGTTGAAGAAGAGATGGACCCGTCAATGTTTGTCACGTACACTCCTCAAACCAATGGAGTACCTTTGGAGTCTAAACTTGCTACTTATATGGTACTTAGAGATATTTACAAATTTCTCAAATACTTAGAAACCATTGTCATCCTGCGATATATCTATAAATCACATGGCTTTGCAATTGTGTAGTACTAGGATTTCCATTTTTCTAGAATCGTCAAAGTCCAGGGGTGGCACTGAATACAACGGCAGTTACTAAGCATCTGTCAAATTTGTCTCTGGAATCTCAGAAAAAGGCAACTTCCAGTCCTGAATTTGTACCAGGAAGAGCCCTAACGGGTAGCAATAGCAGTTCGCCAAATCTTTTCAATAATTCCTATCATTCCCAAGAGAATGTAGGTGGCACCACTTATTTTTACCTTGGGAATGCAGCAACTGATGCCGTCGGAGGCGAGGATGGAACTGAGGCTGTAAGTTTATTAAAATGATGCTATTAGGTGTACACTAAATATCTAATCAATCTATAAGATTACTTACATAATCATTCTTCCAGCATAAATAAGAAATACACCTTAACGCATTATTCAACATTTTTTAGCATATATTATAACTAGTTCTTGTTCGTTCAGATTGGAAACGTCGGAGCAGGTCAGGTAGGCTATGTCTATCCAGGTACACCTGCTCATCTTCAACCTGTGAAAGCAGTGAAGCCTTCGTCCAACAGTTCCTCTGCTCCTTCCACACCTCCTCCCCAAGCAACTCCTAGCTTTTTTGTTAGCGAGAATCTTCGCCTGGACATTCTTCACAAAAACACATTAACCCTGACCCAACCAGACGTGGTACGATTTCCTGACTTGCCTAACGAGGTAGATAACTACCATGAATTATGTCCACTGGAACCAATTCATAAACCAGCATCTACGGTATTGGGATATCAGACCTCGACGTACAAAGCTACCAGCATAAAAACAGGCGTACGTTACTGTTTACGTCGAGTACACGGTAGGTGGCATTAGCACCATGAATATTAAATAGATCCATTAAAAGTTTTGAAAAAAGAAAATGACTCCGAACCTAATTTAATCTATATCACGTATCTCTTACCATTTTAGATTTTAGGTTGGCCAATACAAAATGTATGGTTCTGGTTGATATGTGGAAGCGGTTATCGCACACCAACTTGGTTCAAATGCGAGAGGTTTTCACCACCAAGGCCTTTGGTGATCATTGTCTGTACCTAAGTATAATTTAGTCAATCGAAATTTAATCCGTTTTTGTTTCACTGAATTAGCACTATTCCAGCCATGGTATTCGTTTACGATTACCACCCGGGGTCCGAGACCCTCTTGAATAAGCACTTCTCAGCGACCGAGCTGAACGGTTACTCGGATCCATTCTCATCGGATCCAAACGCACCACGACCTTACAGTCATACTAAAAACACTATTCTAAGACATCAGCACAGTAGTATGCTTCCTGAGAGCGTCATCTGGAGCTACATCATACAATTAACTGCCGCGCTACGCGTCGTTCATGCAGCGGGTGGGTAAATTTTGATATCTAAACAAGTGAACGTCCTCGACGATCCCTCACAATATCGAAAGTCATGAGACTCCGCATTAAATATTGCTTTACCAATTGATCCGACAGGTCTAGCATACAGATGTCTGGATCCGACTAAAGTTTTACTCACGTCACGGACCCGTCTACGTCTAAGCTGCATCGCGGTTCCGGACGTAGTCACGTTCGACGGCAACGCTGCCAATCCTCTAAGCCTTATACCTCACTACCAGCAGGAGGATCTAATAGCATTGGGGAAGCTGGTATTAGCTTTGGCATGTCGCAGCCTCCTTGCCGTCCATCGCGACAACATGCAGGCCTCACTCGAGCTCGTCGCACGCTCCTACTCCACCGATCTTCGAAATCTTATTCTGTTTGTATACCTTCTACCCTAATATTGCTATCCCACTTGTGTGTCAATCTTTCTTCTTCTATCGGCGATACGAATATCAGCAAACATGCACGTGAAACTGAGCGCGCTCGCTCGTTATGACGTGTCGTACTTTCTAGATGCTCGTTAAACACTATGCATTTTCAATAACGGGTAGTCAGTTAATAATTAGATTTTAGGGTATGTAGTACTCGCATATGCAGTATACATTCTAAATAGTATCTTGAATCTATGATTGTTTTAACAAAATCTTTTACTTCTTATTTGCACGCAATACTTTAATCGTGCTCGAGGTATACGCCAGTTGAAACTCCTTTTTCTGCAGTCATGCGGAGCTTCTGTATTCGTTGACCTTTCATCAGACTAAACCAGTATCGAATATTTACATTCTCAATGAATTCAACTAGACACGATGCATGCAAGCCCAGTTTGTAATACAGGACCTGTGTATAGTTATTGGAATTACGGTAATCTTTTGTCGTTGAGCTATAAAAATAACGCAAATTCGTAGGTACTTGCTTTCGAATCAGGCACGGAGAAGCGTAACGGATCTAATGCCAATGATCGGAGCACGTTTCTATACGCAGTTGGACGCCGCGCAACTTCGCTCCGACGTGCTCGAAGACGAGCTCGCCAAGGAACTAGAAAATGGCAGACTGTTCAAATTGCTTGTTAAACTCGCCACTATCAATGAAAGGCCCGAACTTAATATGGATCCAACATGGGCTGAGACTGGAGATCGTTACATGCTCAAGCTATTTAGGGACTACGTTTTCCACCAGGTAGCCGCGGACGGGAGACCTTGGCTGGATATGGCGCATGTTGTCTGCTGCTTAAATAAACTCGATTCGGGATCCCACGACAAGGTAAATTAACATCGTCTACAATTTATTGTATATACCCACTGACTGGTCTTATCGAACAAGATTGTATTTTTATCTTTTATCAATTATACATCAACAGATCTGTCTAATGTCACGGGATGAGCAGAGCGTCCTAGTTGTGAGTTACGCGGAATTACGGCAGTGCTTGGAGACTTCATTTGGTGAACTGGTACAATCTGCAAAAGATGCTGTTTAGAGCTGTTGCGTATCTCGATTCGACTGGACAGCACAAGACTCCGAACCATGATTGTGATATCAATACTTAGCGATACCATCATTTTAAAGTTTATCAAATGCCATGGATATCGGACATAAATCCAGGATACTGTGTAAGAGGATCAATTTATGAATTCGAAGTGGATGCTTCGGGTTTCTTGATGTGAGAGGTTATTAATCGGAGTTGTATGCATGATTTCGGTTAACGAATCACTGGGTTAAGCGTCAAGTTGCGCACCGGTACTATAATTTGTATGTAATATACGTACGCAGAGGAAATCATGTAATGATGTAAAATCGAAGGCATTTCAATTTGCTATGAAATCCCAATACTATACTGAACTTGTACACAACTTAAATAACGTGCTGAAGTCTCTTAAGGATACACCTAAACACAAGGACTCGTCGCCGGTCCGTGTATAGGATAGAGATCTTAGGTTTTAGGATACAGCTGGTAAGCATTAATTTTGAAATAAATGTTTATTTTTGAAAGCAATCTTAAATCCACTGTCTTCTCATTTTCATTAAAGGCTCCACGCTTCGGACAACAAGTCAATCCTTGAATGATGCCCGATAGACCCTACTGACAATCTCTCCTAGAATTACCGAACTCCCAAATCATCTTTCATTAATATTCCAAAAGTATCTACCTTCATCGTAACCAATCAGAGCGTTACTGTATAATATATCTATAATCAATAATGGTTTATTAACGTGGCGCGCTTCGCCAAACACAAATATCGGAATTCCTCTCTAAGGTAAATTATATATACATATATCAGATACTTTTTATATACTGTGTACACTTGTCAATTTACTAAACTGCATTGGGGTAAACGCGCTGTTGGCTCCGTTACGTTTCTCTTTATACTTTGTCATAATATAGTATAACGCACTATAACGTATGAACATATATATATAGCATATACTAAGTATCGTGCTATGCTATCTACCTACAGCCTGCCTGCACTCACTCAAAACTTTATCTCATTTCCTTGACAATTACGCGACAGTCAAGAGTAGACAGACATTTAGTCTTGCGTTGCGTGTGCAGTACGTCTACGCACGAGTGCGGATGCTCGTGTTGCCGAAATAAGAGCGACGTTAGACGTCACTCCTCAGAGATGTCAAGCTGCTCCGACGGCAACCGTCATTTCATTTAATTGCGTTAATGGCACCGTGATTTCCTCCCCGGTCGCATCATCCCTGACAGCTGCTACGTATTAAACGTAATCTTCACCAAGTACGCTGGACATACTTTGTTCTACCTACTAACCCAGAGATGAGGAGTATATAAAGCACACAATAAAACAAGTATTTGGAGTATCCAGACATGTATGTATGTATGTACGTGTATATGTATGTATGTATATATATATATATATATATATATATATATATATATATATTGTCACATGCTGCTATATATAGAAATGCAATGAGTACAGAAATGAAATCCTATAGGCGCTAGCTATGAATATCCCGGAGTATGTACTATACTGAACTATATATGTATTTATACATTAACTGCAGTATGTATACAGACTATAAAGAGGCTGCTGGTTCGCGCATTGGAAGAGATTTTGAATTTTATGGTTGAGCTGTTTTTGCGGTATTTTTTACCTTGAAAATTGAGGACCTCTTGTGCCTAATAGGATTTTTGATTTCAGTCGAGTGATATTTTATCATGAAGGTACGGACCCTTCGGGAACGCCTTAACGGCTTCTCCATTGAACGCCCTCAGACATTCTTCTCGCTTTTCCTTATCTCCTTGGAATATACTGCCTAATCTTAACGATTCTATCGGTACTTCTGAGAAGACGCACACCTGGCTGACCGCTTTCAGGTAGTTTTTGTATTATCAATAGATACCGAGTCTTTTCAATTCCTTAAACGTGAAGAAAAGAAATATATGAATAGCGACTGGTGAGGAGTTTATGATGTGGGATACATGTATATATGTATATATGTATGCATTATCATAATTTTAGCATTAAGATATCACTCCTATCGGTACACTTGCACTGCGTTATTTCACAGTACAATAAAGGAACAACAACGACCCTTTGCCAGGAGACGAAGAAGTTCATAAAATCGCAAAGGGTTATGCTCCCATTTGAGCTATACTCGGAAGCAAAACAGTAGGACGCGTGTTCCCTTGGATATCAGACATGATGGAAATTGATTCTTTTTGTAAGAAATTTCTTTGAGCATTCAGTGAAGATACGTGAGGCGAATGCACCATTGAAAGATATAATATATCATATATGTATATATATATACTTTCCAAGTAAAAGGGATGTAAATACAGTCCTGGAGTTTAACACGGTCCATAAGCGCAAGAGGAGCATAGTACTATACACTATATGTAGAATAAAATAAGAAAAAGTCTAAGAAGATTAAGTTTTTCGAAGATACGGTAAGATCAGTGAAGCTTCGAAAAGAACGAGAGAAAAGAAGAAGAAGAAGAAGAAGTAAGAGAGTCTAATATTTCGGTAGGAGAAGGGATGAAGGCTCCTAACGTCAAGATAAGGAAACTCTTGAGAATTGAGGGATCGCCAAGGACCGTGTCTGGTAGAGGAAGCTATAGAGTAAGAAGAGCATCGGGCATGGCAGCACGTAACAGCTAGCAGCACCACCAGTTCCACTACCAGCAACAGCAGCAGCACCGCCACCACCGGCATAAGAATTAGAATCATACTCGGACTTGGAGTCAGACTCAGTCAAGAGTCAGTTTGCCTGGCGCAGTCGCCGTTCGCGAGTTGCACTACCATCATCAGCACCACACCACCACCGGCTGCTCCTATCAACTCATATCATCAACTGCCGAGCATCGAACTGCCCCTGGAACGGTTCCTATATCAGTTCGCCTCCTCGAAACGGGCCGTCGCGCGAGGTATGTACTACAGTCAATTTTATTATATCTTATTTGAATCTTTGTCTTTGTACCTTGTCATCCGCCAGTGCCCCGAGCGTTATGTATTAGAGATTTTACAAGTAGAGACCTGGAGCATAAACGCCTTTCCATTGATTTTCCGCGGGTGAGACCCGCCCGGCGCTGGGCTCGAAACCGTGCACGGTAAATAATACCTACCTGCGGATCGATTTCTATACATCCATCCGTTCGTCTCTCATTTAGTGAATTGGATTTGCATCACCGCTCTCGATCGTGATCCATGCATCACCTGGATGAAAGATTTAAAAAAATTCTTCTTAGTGATCTTCAATCTGGTTCAACCCCGATCAACATTTATATTTGTATATAGCAGACCTGATTTTATCGCTTCCGGGTTACTTTCGGGCGCGTGTATATTTTCAGACTTGAACATTCTCACTCAGTCGTCCGGTTCTTCTCTCACGGGATGCGCTTCGTTATTCTCCCTGCACTCTATAGGTTTTTGGTAGATTCTTCAGCTTTCTAACCAGTACGTGACTCATTTCGCACCTATCGCTCGGCTATTGTCATCCGACATTTTGAAGGTTCCTGGCCAACTTCTACAACGACCCTCGTACCTAATCGTCCGAGAGATTCGGTAAGTGGACGGAAGTGTGACGCGGTGACCCGACCTTCTGGTTTTACGACGACTTCTAAAACGTTACCTCTTGCTACTTTTTCAAGGAAATTTTACTATATAGTTTACTGTCCTCGACAGCTGTTTTGGACGTTGCATTAACTAAAACAGAGTGATACAATTTCAGTATTATTCAAAAGGTCTAGCCGGCGAACGCCTGCAGGGATTAATATGGCAGTATAAAAAAAGAGCTAGTGGCTAGACAAACATTTTAATCGTCCCCTCCGTATATAGTTTTAATCGATCGCAGAAGCGCGGCATATTCATTATTCCAAGCAGGGCGAGTGATTTACGATTAAAACGTATCTATTTGCATATATATATTTATATGTACTATGTAAATGGTATACCATCGCCCGATCCTTGATACCGCCGAAGCCATTGGCAATTTAGCCTCGAACTCTTCTCCCCTTAGTATTCTTCGCGAAGCGATTACCGCTTATTTAAATAACGCACTACAGTAATCGCCATCTAAATATAACGAACAACTGCAGGACACGCAATGTAAATTGACCTTGATGCGCGAATCATCATTCGGACAAGCTTGATTTTCCCATGAGATCCCATTTTCTAGCTTCGTAACCATTCTAATAAGCTTCCATCTCTATAGCTTTGTCAATAGACCTATGTATGTATTTTAAACAGGAAATTGCATCTTCCATAGCTCCTCTCTGTCACGTTATGATATTACAGTTCGCTCTCTTGCATGTGTACGGTGAACATTGTATCAGCCAGCACGTCTAGCGAGGCAGCACCTGTATGAAAAATAGACAAATGAAAAAAAAAGTTAGAGCGTGGAAGAGTGAGAAAGTCAAAATAAAAATGATTGAAGGAGAACAGACTATGGGTAACGGACATAGAGGCAACCGACAGCAGAGCCATAGATGGAAGGTAGAAAAAGGGAAAAATAAAAGGAAAGAGCTGGCTGAGTTTGAAACGGCAGATTGAAATGAAAAAGTGCGACGCACCGAGTAAAATTCTATATCGCGTAATTCATCCGGGGAACGATGAAAAATCCTGTGGCTTTATGAAAAATGCAAACGGATTTCCACAGCCCATATATACCCGTAGAGCTCCCGACGAGGTGAAACAGGATGGTTTAATCGATACTAATAAAAATACTTGAAAAAAAATTCTATCTCGGCGTTTCCCGTTGGATTAAAGCTAGTCGTGCAGACATTTGTAATATCTTTACGGATCAACGTCCCCTACTTTGTCGTGGATGACGACTCAGTTCGTAACAGTACTCGGGCTGTATATCGGATGTATTATCTCTTGCTACGGATGGCGAGTACAAACTTGTACGCCAAGCCAGAGCCTCAGCTGCTTTTCAGTCTTTTACATATGATTCTCTTGCCGGGCCGGATAATCCTTAGCCGGTGGTAAAGATTCACTCCAGACGAGGACGGTGTGAAAGCTGCGCTCCACGTGTGCGTTTTTAAGGAACGACATCCCTTTACCGATTTTCTTACCGACCATGTATATATTATATACTTGTAAACATGCGGTAGTTCACACATTCATTCTCCATGTACTATGGGGTATATATAGCTATGTACTCGTCCTTAGTACCTAATATGCACATGGAGATGATATATATCAAGGCACTGGCACACATGCTTCCTTCTCTTTGGCCTTCTCCGTTTGCTTCATCCTTCAACACATCTCTTTGTCTTCATCTCTCACTCGCGCAGCTTCGCTTGCACGGTAAGAATAAAAATAACTTTGTATACTTTAACTGGAGGACTGCTCTAATTAAAAAGAATTTTCTCATGCGCACGTCCGATAGACGCCGTCATGCATTTCGAGGATCCTTGCCGGTAGAAAGTGGGGTGATTTTTCTCTCTTTTTCTTTTCGAATAAAGTAAAAATCTTGAGGATGCTTTATACCAGAATCTGGTTCCTTTTTGTATAACTGTATAATTCATGGCACTTGTGGCATCTCTTTGCTAGGAAGTGGTGCCACTGAAAAATATATCATGATAACTGGCTTTTTATTTAACCTACGATATGAAAATGGGACGAAGGGTCACCCATATCCAGGCGCTTTAGCTGTCCTTGTACATTCCCTCTGTTGTTCCTGATCTTCGTCCTCTTGAATGGCCACGGGTCTTTGGACAATCCCTTCCGACCGAAGGATGGGATCCTGTCAACATTTCGGACAGCTGGAACATGTGGACCTGCTGAGATAAGTAGACAGAGAGGGTGGTAGTTTGAGCTGGTATATGAGATCCTGATGTAGATACATAGCGTAGATAGGTTGGAGGCGTCGCGGCGCACAATTGTACCCTCCGAGGACTCTGCCACCCTTTCCAACATCCTCCATCCATTCTGACTCCTTTCAACGACACTAATCTCGACCTTTCTTCACGGTGATTCTCTACTCCATATAATACATACCTATACTGTACAGCTCTATGTGTGTCTATATGCAGCATATACCTGTATATAATGTGTACTTCCATCAAGCCGGTTTCCAATCATCGAATTGACGAGAATCCTCTTCAGGATGATCGTCTCTATTATTGTACGCAGGTGCGTGTAAGTTTGTGCGTATATGCTCGGGCACGTTCCAAGTACGACATACGAGTACAAAAGCAATTCTCCTGTGCACTACCTTCTAGACGAACTAGCACGGTCTAACAATAGTCGTTTGACCAGTTTTCGTCTCGTTAGCGAGAACCCGGTATCGTTCACCTTTCTACGAATGTTTACTGTTTCGTCTTTCTTGTGTCTCTTTTCCTTCTGGAGAAAATACATTGAGAGATACACGTAAGCTCGATATAATATAAACGATAATATGTACTTTTTACTTTTTCTCTTCTAACCTCAAAAGTTCCATTTCTCGAAACTGTATTATACGTATGCACGTATGTGGCTATCTGTCACCTTAGGTTATTGTCCCGTCCAATTCCTTGGTGTCGGACTGTAATCAAGATTTACTCAGGACGGACAGTATAACCTATACATATGTACTCGTCCGGACGAGATACGATTCCTCTCCTGTAGTTGTCGTACATTGGCTCGGTCATTGCTCTTCCGTTACCACTTTCATTCCATTCTTCTCGATTGTTCCTTTGTGAAATTGCAAGAAAGAGCAAAACAGAAAGAGAAAGAAAGAAAGAAAGATAGAGAGAACGATACTAACGGCATCTCTGATGTGCGGGCACAGTACCAAAAGTGAGTGACAAGCTCGATGAGGATCTTCGGTACGTTCCCTTTACCTCGGCTACCTCGTCCGGACTGTATTTATTGGGACAGTAGCAACGTTACCGGAGGCAAGTCGTTACTTGAACAGAGAAAACAAAAGGAGCGCACTGCGGTAATGCCGCTTTAACAAAAGGGAATAAAGGGATAGTAGAGGTTTAACCAAAAAAAACCCGGGACATAGGAGAACCGGAGAGAAAAAACGTCAACGGGTTGGCTTTCGAGAATAATTAGCTTCGTAGTGGAAAACGAGGTGGTGAATGCACGAAGGGAACGAAGTGCTTTTTTCCAGATTAGAAGGCCGTTTGTATCGTTAACGACCCGGTTTGTACGCGAGTAATCGTTCATGTATTTTCCGCACTGTTTAAGCTCTGCTAAATATCAAATATCTCGTCTACTACGTATGTACATGTATAGTGCTGTAGTCTCTTACAGAGTTTAACATCATGGTGGCCATTAGGGGTAACCTTATTGGCTGCGTCGTGTACAGCATACATAAAAACTTTTTATTCCATGAAGCTCAGACGAAAGGCATCGATCTGGGGGTACCTTAAAGAATTTGCATTTCTAAACTCATAACTGTACTCGTTTTATCAATTAAGCAAGATGAATATTGAGTGCACTCCGACAACGTACACTTTTCGCTCTGGGATCTTCGCGACCAATGTCAATAACCAGCCAACGGCTGCGGATTGAATGAATATGGAAAGCCTAAATTTGTAGCTCTAATTGGTGGAGGATAATCGAGTCGCAGTAGACAGCATCGCTCGTTTTCATTAGTTGGCCAAGCGTGAAATCCTTTTTTTTTAACTCTTTGTTTTTTCTCGCTTTTCTTCTTCTCTCCTTTCTCTATCTCTCTTACTCTTGCGGGTTTAAATGTAAATGAATTTGACTTCGTTTACGAAGCGAGGAATACGATAGATATAAACGCTACTGATATAATATCGGCCGGTGTAATAATGCCGCCTCTGCACTTCCCTATTAATTGTCATATAACTTGATAGCATTTACTTGAGAGACTTTAGCAGGGCTCCATTATTATTTCGTTCTCTACCGGTTTGATGGGACGTGATTTTGACTACGGTAGTATCGAACTTTTGAAGTTTGCTAGACGATGGGAAGAGAACGAGCGATATATATATAGAATACGTAGTAAGTGAAGAGTGAGAGAGTGCGACGTGGTATGGAAGGGTTAAAAAGGATGTCGAAGTTTCTGCGAGGTCATTTCATGGGAGCGCGTTAAGAAAGTATTAACTGTAAGGAAAATTGAGCTGGCATATGCTTCCAGGCTGATAATCTTTCAAAGCAACTCAGGCTCTATCCAACTCGTGAGCGCCACTCCTGAACTTCCCACTTCAAATAAACGCTTCCAAATTCAATTCGGTATTCGGGACGCTCGGGGAAGTTTTTCGCCCTGATTGCACCTTTCGATGCTGGATTTTCGACTAGTTTTTACCAGAAGCTCTTGGATACTAAACCGGCTAACAGATTTTTCAAATGTCGAAAATACCTTTTCTCTACTTTCATATCTCTCTCTAATCTTAACTGCGTGCCATATTCTTTTCTCCCTTTGGTCGAGTATAGGAATTTATTTTTTTAATTTTCCCTTCACACCACCCCTGCTGTGAATTGACGAGGTACTGAACTAAAGACTCTTTTCGAACTTGAATCAGATCTTGCTATTTCTTAGCTTTACTCAAACACCAATCGTGCAAAGTGACGGATGAAAGTTTCATCAGGAAAGTTAATCTTTTTCTTGTCTAGTTCAAAATGAAGCTCTGGTGGAGTTTATCGATGGTGGGTGTAATCGCCTTCCTCATGATGATAGTATCAACATCCGCTGAAGCAGATCTCTGGGAGGAGGACGAAAAAGAGGTGCTTGTAAGGACCGCTCGTGGAACCAAGGAACGAGGTATAAAATAATTTCACTGTAGAATATTATTTTATTCGGTCAATAACTTATCTATAAAAATCATGAAATATCTTAATAGGTCTGCTGTCCCATATATAAACTCTGGCGACATTTTTATCAACTTCTATATTCTTATGTTCCGGGTGTAGCTTGCAGATATGCTAAGGATGAATGGTCGGAGTGTGATGCTAAGACCAACACGAGAACACGCACCCTCAACCTGAAGAAGGGCGACAAATCCTGCCAGGAGACTAAGATTATTCAGAAGAAATGCAAAAAAGGTAGAAATTTTGTAAGCTCTTAAAAGCCCTATATTGTAAATCATTTCCTTTAAAAGATATATTTCTCTCCTTTGGATTCACATGACAGTCATCGTTAAGATCATGAGGATCATATATCATTCAGGCGTATAAAAGTGCTTTTCACATAATCCAACGTAAAGATATACGCATAAAATCCCTGTAAAAATGCTCAAGGATTTTTGTACGGCTTAGAAGAATTTCGTCTCCTGGATGGACGGCGATGATCCTAACAAAATTTATGATACTATGATTACATGTGTGGCGACAAAATCAGCATGCCGCTATGAGAAGGGTACCTGGGGTACGTGTATCAACCAGATAATGAAGAGAGTCGACAACCTGAAGTCAAACAGCGATTCAAATTGTGACAAGACGCGCAGTGTCTCCAGAAGGTGTAAGCCGGAAACAAACTCCAAGAAAGCTACCAATAAAGGTATGAAAATTCATAAGGATCCTCGAGTCGTATCGTTTGTAAACTATCTAACACTTATTACCGTATTTCAGACGATCGGTCGAACAAGAAGTCAGGCAAGCAGTAAATGCTGAAGGTAATTATTGTGCCTGCGGCGTTCTCCTTCAGCGACCGGTTTTATGAAAACAGATCCATGTTTTCCAAGTGTAACTTTTACCGATCCATCGTCTAATTATGACAAGGATATGCACACAGTAGGTTTAAGTAAGACGAAGATAAAGAAGGAAAAAGGAAAAAAAAATATTATAAACAAGAATTCATCAAAAATACAGTTATGGCCATACTACTCCTCTCTGTCGTCTCGATGGGGATGCGCCTTTCCTGTCGGCGACTTTCGTTGCAAACGTAAACTCTTGTTGTTGGGATACCAATAATAAATGACAGCCCTGGGAAATGCGTATCCTGATAACTTTACGTCTACATTGTAGACCAGGTTGCGATAAACAATATCGATTGATTATTATCACTCTACGTGAACAGGATTAACTGACCCTAATGTGATTGATCGCGGTTGCCGGTTCCGTAATCGTCATTCTCACGGATCCTCATATCGCGATCGGATATTAATCGCTTCCATTTTCAGTGGCCAAAATACCTTGTTAGTGTAACGAGAACTTATCTCGGTCTTATTGTTAACTATCCTGTTTATAATCAATCAGTTTATCGACAATGAGCCGGGAACATTGTGGAGAAGAGGTACACGTGTATGACGTAATAATAATGCGAAAAAAAACGTGAAGTAAGGAAAATCTGAGTTACTCGTTTAATATCGATGACATCGATCGGTAATAGAAAATAGGAAGGGAAGTGGTTGATTATTATGACGATGGAGTTTGATTAATAGATAATTCATATTCGGAATTTTTTTTTTCAAAAATTATCTGTGGAGCTTCGCCAAGGGGAAGGGAAGGAGAAGCCTTGGATCGTAACATCGTTAACGTTTATCATTGTTGATCCGAGTGCATATGTTAATTGGACTTCATGGGGAATCATTTTGAATTCTTTTTTTTTTTAAATACAGTATCAATTTTGACATATTATGATATGACTTTTGCCCCTATTTTACGTTACCGTTAGATATCGATTGATCTACAGGCACTTATTATGATTGGATATTTATGTTTCATTATCATAGAGATACTCAGTTCGATTCTTGTATCAGTTATATGTGTGTTAATTTCATTATTAATTGCACGCTGACTTTTTATTCATCAATAAGCTAGACGTACTTGAAATCAGGTAGAATATTTGTTGTAGGGACATTTAGGTTTTGAGTAATTATGTCGTATCATTAATCATCCCCGAGTTTAGATTACAAACAGCCGGAGTCAAGTGTCAAGTGAATACATAATGACGTCACTTCCGCCGTGCAGTCTTATCTAAACGGTGAATCGTTAATTAAATCCTCGAAACTTTTTCTAAAGTCACTTATAATCTTGACAGACACACGAAGGCAAGAATACAAAAGAGAAAATACAAGGAGCATTAAAATCAAACCATTAGCAAATATCCCAATTCTAATCAAAGTCATTAGGCGGTTATCACTCAAGTACACGAATCGTTCGAATATACAAAATTGTATTTGCTTTTAAGTCTAGATAAGATAATCAAGATGTCTAATGATAAAAAGTCAGTCGATGCAAACAAAAATTAAAAATAGTACTCCGTACTGCTATTATTACCAATGCGAAACTGTATTACAGTACTACGCGTCTGGTTGCGCATAAAGAAATAGAAAAAAAAAATGTTTTACAGTATTGTACATGCACGTGATTGATCAGTACTGACAGAAGGATTTATAGCTCTAGATGACATCCACCATATCATCATTATGCATAAATTAAGTCTATTAATTAATATAAGATAGCATTACCTATGTTCTATGGGCCCTTCTATTATTGTTAAACGTCTATTAAACGTAATAGATATCGTGCTTGACCTCTCTATGTAGTAAGTAAAAGAAAGAAAAAAAATTAACCAAAAAAAAAAAAATGAATACACGAGTCTCTCAGTGTCTTTAATAACTGCATTGTAACATAGCATAGTTGGAAATATGCTAATGATTAGAAGTGTAATATCATTTTTGTCAGAATTTCCATAATACATAGTCTCTCTATAGATACCTTGATGTATTTCACTTCAAGGAGACAAATAACAGTGTTTGCGTTTACTCATTAGAGATAAAGTATGATAATTATCCGCTTCAAATGTTTAAAGCATTAATCGGATAGCGTGATACATATTAATGCATATTTTACTGGGTATCAGACTTTTTCTAAAATGAAACGTTGTTTCATTCATTATTTGTACTTGCGATTGCCGTTTAACCTCTTTCTCAGCATTTCTTATTTTATCATCGAACGCACACACTCCTCCATAACGATATTCTCGTTCGGGTTTTCGTTACTTTTTGTTGGTCTTGTTTTTACACGTAAAAAGATGAAAGGATCACGCTGCATTGTTTAATCGACATTTTTATTCAATCATATAATATAGATTAAGGCAAAAACACATGGTTTATGTTCGTTTTGCTCGCTGACTCGATTCTGAGATTTATTAATCACTGATAACACGCAATCTTTTGGAATTGTCAGTATTTTTAATTTCATGTTGACACGTCATTACTCTGAGGAAAATTGAATAATGTATCTACTTACGTATTAAATGAACGTTTAAACATTACACATGTAATAAAAATCCAATGTTGTCAATAAAAATAAAAATTATATGTAAACTAATCTGCTGTACATTTTTCATTCATCGTAAGCTATTTGAAAGCTTTCGCAGGGAATTGAAGGATTGATCTGCAGGTTACGTCAAGTAATAATCTTTGCTTAGAAAAATGGTTTAATGTGTGTAATGCACGTCTTATAATACAGAGAACCAAGGCCTTCCGAACTCACATCCATCATCTCATACATACATCAATAGTTATTTGATAATTGATTCGATCAACTTAAATAAAATTCACCGTTATTTGCTTTCGTCAGTTTGTCTTCTTCACATGTAGATGAAATTGAATCTAAAACAGAACAAATGATTGCACTTTAGATCATAATTATGGAACAAGAAATTCTTTCAATGAGCATCGTACAAATACTTTACCTGCAGAGTGATTGTGGTAATGATGAAATGATGGGTCCGTAGCCTTGGGAATTGTCATAAAGTTCAAAAAGAGGTGCTGCTACCAGTTTGTAGTTTTTGGGTACTGCAAAAAGTGCTGTAACAAAAATAAAATAAAAATATAGAGCATTCATAAGATATAAGACATACTTTTGTATTCTTTTTGTGCTAAAACATTTCTCTTTAGACTTACCCTTTTCTTGCAATTGCACGAGAAACAGTCGTTTGTGTTCTTTTGGTTTTGTGATGTGTGGCGGTACGTAGGGATATTGTGGTGGTTCAAAATTAGGACGCCACCAGTTGCCAATTGTGTCTTCAATAACCCATTCCTGTTTCACTCCATCCTGTCGTCCCAGAGTCTAGAATGGATTTTATCTATATTCTGAGATGAACCTTGATAGCGTTCTGACATGGTACACAAATAAAATACATTCTTCTTCAGTTCAGTCCACTAAGAACATGGTTACATAATGTTTACAAGTCTTGATAGCTGATACACGAGATTTACAATTTCGTGGTAAATTGCGCAATTACGCCAAATTTCACAAATGCATCTTCCAATAAGAATCGCTTAATCCTTTACACGTATTTCGATAAATAGCTCTCGCAACGCGTAGATGTCTAATATATGCCAGAAGTATTTGCCATGTATTTAATTATGGTAAAATACCTCTGGCCGGAATCGTTAATCCTCTTACAATAACTAATTAAATGAAACAGCCATTGTACATTATCTTGATAGCTTTAATTAAGACAAAATTCGCAATAAGTCTATGAAACGTGAAATAACGTCAATTTTTTGTTTGCAACGCGAATCCGAAGGGATAAAACAAAAGAAAAGAGAACAAAGAGAAAAACAAAAAACAAAATACGCGCCACAGTTAGATTTTTACTTCGATTTCATTAGCGCGCTAATTATCGTTATACACATTCAATTATCAATCACGCCATTAACTGACTTCAAGTAATATCCGTAGCTCTCGCGATTAAGTACCGATTCGATGATAATTTATATTAATACAGTTTTCTCGTGTCCTGACGTTTTAACAGAGTCATCGGTCGTCCCTAACTTCATTGTTTCGTCGAGGATACGCGAACGATGTTCTTAGGTAACCAGAATACAATGATATCCTCTCGTTTACTTCTACGAACATCAAGGTGTCCGGGCATGCAGCGCACTAATATTATACTAAGACGCTTCGTCGCAAAAGTCGAAACACCCTAATTTTGTTTTGAGCTACAGGCCCGGTTACATCGGTTCTACAAAGATTTTACACAATCATACGATCTTTATACATAATAAAGGTTCCATCGAAACAGCAATACGATCTAACAAATCAAAGTGCTGCTCCTAGCCGCCCTCAAGGGTAGCATAAGGTGCTGCGCTAACTGTTACCTCAGTAAGGAGCCGTTTTAGGCCCTCTACCTCGTCTTCTCCGGCGTTCAATTCTCCTCCAGGTCTGAAATTATTTGAAAAAAAATTCTCATTAATAAAAATTTCATACTTACTATACAATCAATGTCATTCTTCAATTCTTATTAATGATTTAGCCAGTCAACTTTTGAGGATACTTACAGTTTGAAAAAGGTGGTTCCAAGCTGCAGTAGGAGTACGTGGGGCAAGCCATGCTCGTGCACGAGGAGGACACCTTCCACACTGCGTCGCATTCCAATTTTGTCGAATTCATCCCTCATTCGTTGAAACCTCGCTGGCACTGATGGGTCTTTCTCGAACAGCGGCTCTTTCGTTCCGAATGTATAGTTTGTCAAAGGATATCTATGATAAATGAGTTGTATTCGTTTGTTAGGACTGTGTCATTGCGCAATCGTTCTGTAACTAGTTCCAACTTCTTCAACGTGATATTCTGATGTGAACTCAAGTCTTTAATGAGGATAAATTACAGAAGTGTTTACAGTGTTTCTTTTACAAAACTTTTTACAAATTTCAGAATGATTAATGTCTACTTTTCTCCTTATCGTCTTTCTTTCTTTCTTTCTTTCTTTCTCTCTCTCTCTTTCTCTCTTTTTTTTTTCATTTCAAATTACTCGTATGTACTTATAAGAAAATGACTCTGCTTGCAACAGTTGAATAATATTTTCAAAACACATACAATAAAACTGATGTAATAGTCAATTGGAGAATTTATTTTGATGTAAAACTTTAAATTGAAAATTTTGATATCAGTGCACACATGCTTTAAAATATAGCATAACTTTCTTTTAATCTCTAAATTCAATATTTGAAACAAAATATGTTTGTCGATTGGCCTAGACCTTAAAATGAATAAATAGACGGACATATGTTGACACTAGTAATATTTGAGGGACGACATAATGTGTTCGTACATATTGTGCCCTGTACTTAAATAAATATGCAGTTTGCACAGTGTATTCGAATATAACGCATACATATTGTAACAAGGGTTGTAAAAAAATGGATAGGATTTTGTATCGGAGTGAAATGCATTCTATTGTAAACATTACGATAATACTTAACATCGTGGGTGTTATTCTGTGAGATAGTGCATAATAAGTTTAATGAAGAGGGTTACGCAAAAATTAATTATAATAATCTGAACAGTCGTGCAATTTATATAATGTCAAGTATCGAAGGATTTTAATAAAAACCTTCAAAATTATCATAACTTGCAGTTGACTAGAGATAAATAATTTTGTTTCCTTTACTTATACTGTAAGATTCTCTTGTTTTTGGAAATAATAACGATATTAATAATTGTTTCTTTGCTTTTATAATTAATTTTGGAAAAGTAACATAAGAGTATTCATCAATTTGTAAAAATATATCGCACCAGCATGGCTCACATTATTAGTACAGCAATAACTTAGTAATATTTCGACTAGCTAATACAGCAGGTAAACAATAAACAATTTAATTATCTTCGAGATTGTATAGTATCCTATACCATACTTTAATATAGCTTAATCCTTCAGGTAATTAGCTAAATGCATTAATTTATAGACAAAGCTAAAGAGATTACAGCTGTCTAATTCATTATAATTATTATCAGTTTATGTATATTTAGAAAAATGAACTGTTAACAAAAACTGATCTGTGTAACATGAATGTTCTTTGATCAGAATGATTTCTTTTAAGTTCATATAAATCATTTATTTCAATATCCAAATTGTAGTTCAATCATTTAGCAAGTTATATTTGAATAATCAACTGAGAAGCTATTCATGTTTTTCTTTTTTAAACTCTTTTCGTTGTGCCACATGCAAGTATTTTGCAAATACCGCACTCTTCTATCATGAGGAGAACATAAAACTTTATAGCCAAAAACAATCAAATGAAATTCAGTTTTGTACGCCATAAATTACCTTATTATACATCCTTCTTACAATACCGTACCACATATTGTTTCTTTCTCAAAAACATCAGTGTACAAATGTATGTTCTAGAGTATACATTCTCTAGAATATGGCAGGTTTTTGTATATTAATAAGTAAAATTAGAATAGCGATTTAATGCAACCTTAACTCTAGAATAAAATAGAAGAAATGTATATACAATAATATATACATGTTAGAGAACATTCACTCAGATATTATAACTACAATAAAAATTGCATTTAATCCCCATTCATATTTTGTCTTATTCATCGCTTAATATAATAATTCAGGAAACAATACATATTTCATGAATGGAACATATATCTTTCCTAAAAAAAGTGATTATGAAAATTATAATGAAAACTGGCCTGTACATATAAAGTACTTGACATGAGACTCTACAGAGTCTCTTGATCCGCA
This sequence comes from Calameuta pygmaea, assembly GCA_031762395.1. Lineage (NCBI taxonomy): Eukaryota > Metazoa > Arthropoda > Insecta > Hymenoptera > Cephidae > Calameuta > Calameuta pygmaea. Next base: position 80,027 of record JASANN010000260.1, read on the forward strand.
TGATAATATTTATAAACTCAAATGCAGAAGTTGTATTACACGTACAAATTGAAACATCCCTAATTTTAGACAGTGTCCAGCAATTTACACAGGGGCTATAAGTTAATTGCTGAATCAAGCATGGTAACAATAGTCGCAATAAAAAGACGAAAACTATACTGTTAAAAACAATTTTGGAATAAGAACTTGAGTATCGATCGTTAGATGCTACTGATATTTCTTAGCAATAAATAACGAAAACCTCAGTTGATTAATAATTGTTTAATTAATTTAAAACAAACGTATGCCCTCACGTGCGATCTCCTGGTAAAGATACGATACTTCATCCTCATTAGGTATTAGGTATGAGGAAGCCGCGAAAAAAAATAACTTCAAAGTACAGAAAATTCAGATTAATATAACCTACGCTTCCCTGAACGGACTGCAAATTTTAAAGGCGCATAATCATTTTAAAAAGTGTAACATTTAACGTTCGAGCGATGCAAGTTCCCAACCAAACTGTGTGTTTCATATTTTCGTGCCATCAGCGTCACTCGACCGGCCATAACTGTTCTAAACTGGCTTGAGACGATGTTGAGTGAAAAAGAAATGCAGGTTGACCACATATAAATTCTGACTTACAGATTAACTGTCCTGTTGATAGTAACAGATTGGTTCTGTACCACTTTTCCTTCGAATGAACTGTTACTTGCCCTTCTCGGCCAACCGCTGCCTTTTACTTGAGTTGCTGCCATCGCCATTTTTATATGAAATCGGCTTCCTCTGGCTTACGAAAGCTTCGCTACACGTCTGAACGTATATCAACGTATAGTCGGACGGCACTGGACGGCACTGCAAATACTGAAGTTGCGCACCCATTTTACGCGACGCAGCTCCCTTTCCTATCCCCACCAATCCCTCACCGACCCTTATTTTGCAGCTTAAGCTTTTATCAATATATGTATATTAATTCCAAAGGCAAAATAACGTCCCATATTCTATATTATCATTTATAATTCTACTTTAACGTTGAGCATAAATAATGACATGCAGTGGGGCATTTTATGATTTTATTTGAAATAAATGAGGAAAAATGTGTTTAGTTTACAAGATACAGTTAATAGTATTATAATAATACAATGCATTCTATTATGTAGTGTTATTAAATTGGATTCAATCAATCTTTTTGATAAATCACATTAATAATTTGTTCAATTTATTATATTTTTAAAGGGTTTGACACACTTGTCATTCGTGTCGTATCCAATATATATGAGAGATTTCTTCAACTATAATTTATATTAATTGTCTTATATTTGTTTGAATTTTCTTATTTTACCAATTATTGATTTGTCAAAGTTATAAGTTTCGTAAAAAGAAACCTTCCATATGTTTTTATTGGGAAAAATTTTGTCGTCAATGAAGAAATGAACGGAGCATTATTCCAAAGGTGCTACGTCATTGGTTGAGTGCCTACAGTGCTGACATCTGGATTATTCTACGGGGTTTTCATAAGTAGATACACGGACAGCATTGGACAGCATCAGACAGCATTACGGCAGCCATTACACGGAACGCTGTGCAGAATAGGCGTTCGGCGTTTATACAACAAGAAAATCGATTAACCGTGTTATAATTTGCTTGCGTCGTCCGTATTCGGCATTTTGAAAAAGCTCATCGTTTTTCACACTGTAAGTTCGGTGAGTTGGATTTTGTGGAGTGTTTCTTGGATTACTCATTCATTGATATTTACACGACTAGAAAATACGAACATGCGTATTGGGTAACAACGTAAACTGATTGAATTAATGATTTTTGCAATTCATAGTCCCTTGAAAATATCGTCAATATTCTATTACGGTTACCTTCTTTTTCGTATGGAGATGCAGAACATTCCTCGATCTGTTGATTTCGATTATTAATATACGCGTGAGCTTGATTGAATATACTATCGAATCTATAACGCCTATTAATTACCAGAGGCAGAAGCGTGTATTCAGGAAATGGGAGTATTCCATTGAATATTTTATTTCTTTATTATCCTTGCGGCTCATTGAGTAAGATATCAATTTGATAACAGAAATTAAGATTTTCGATACCAGTGTTTTCACGATGGCTTGTAATTTCATCCAACACAATGGTATCTATATTCATGAAATTTTTCGCGCCATTTCGACAAACATTAGGCCTTTTGTAGTACCGTTATCGTGTTTCCATGATGTAGCTTGGTTGGCCCGTTATTTATATTTATGTTGAGCAGCGTATTAACTTTGGGTTCTAATATTTGTGAGAAGTTTTTAATATTTTATTTTATTTGGCACCTTAAGTTTTCATTGAAAACATACTAAGGTGACATATGAAGAAATATTAAAATGATTTAAATAATTGTTGCACAGGCATTATATCTTAGTAGCAAAATCTGGTATGAATTTTTATATTACCTATGCTCCTCAAGCGCACTAATTTTTTGTTTTGCAGACATAGTTATGATCTTATATAATGTAAACAACAATTGGTCAGATTGATGCTACAACCAGTGTTGTGATATAAGTGGTTGAGGTACAGCGTGGAAAAAATGGTGTGTGTTGCAGGATCTTAGGCTGCTCAGTGTGTGTTAGGTGTCAGGAGCAGGTACAACAGTGTCGATGGACTTTCATACAATGATGCAGTGCTGTTGACTGCTTCTTTTCTGCTTCTACATTTCATTGTTCTTCGCTGATGGACCACTTGCTGCTTGGCCATCTTAGTTCTCGTCGAGTTCTTATCTTTCATCGTACCTTTTAGCTGCGTACGAAGTGAAGAAAGAAGATCTTTCTGAAGTTTCTGTGAAGGTAATTCTCCTCTAGTAACATAATAAAACTAGTTTGTAATTTGGGAGGGAAGTGTTGTGATTTACTGTACAGTCATTTAGTCCTTTGCTCATGGGTTGGCTCTCTACGAGCCTTCAGTTAAGCTGCATTTTTACTCGGCAATATTATTATCGACATTATATTCTCAGGGCTTCTCAAATATATGGTAAGTAACCCTTGAATTGGTAATGGTGAGACTGGTAACTATATTGCTGACAAAATATGCACAACTCTTAATTTCAACGAGTGTTGTGTTATATGTAAGTTATTATGGGAATTGAGCAAAATGGAATATTTAAGAGATCCTGTTTTATAATACTCCTGGTTAGGAGGTCATAATGAATACACGAAAAGAATCCACTTTCCATGTGGTACGACACTATCATTTATTATACTATGATTTATGAGAAAAGACACCAGTATGCTATGCAGATACAAATTTGAGGGTATGACATTTGAGTTATTATATCAGCGTAGCAATATAATTCATGATATCTCAACAGTGCTTAAACTATTACATAAATATTCATGTTTATAAATTAGTAAATTGCAATCATAGTCATCTAAAATCAGCAGAAATCAAAGCTTTGACTTCTGCTTACTGCTAACATAATATTTTTTTTAATTCTCAACGAGAAACGATGCATCTAGTGATACCCTGCAAAATGCATCTCTTCTGTTCAACGAGATAAGAATTCGGGAAATGACTAGTTTGCTTTAATTACTATTTATTGTATTAATATCTAAGAGCATAGATATTACATAGGAATTTCAATTACATTATACATAATTTTTAAAATCACAAAAAGGTAAGTTATTTCTGACCTTGGCAGGTTTTCATTTGAAAGATTAATACGCGCGATCCAAAGAGCTATTGCTGCTTATTTGATCCCAATGACTTGACAACTGGGCCGACTAATAAAAGGAGGCACACGATAATTCTACACAATCGAACTGCGACATGAGTAATTTAACACCGCTGGGTGGTTGTTCCTTTATACGTAATTATGCCAGAACCTTATCGCAGCCCTTCAATCAAGTTACCACTACGATTATCGATCTACGTACTACTTCTAGAGTTCCCAAACTTTGATACGCGTATCGCTGATGATATCCATGAAAATTGAAACTCACAGTGGTAACAAATATAGAAAAATAAAATCACATGATTCTTTCAGCTTCATCCGCTGCACAAAAATAATTAATCCCGATGCGATTTTCAATGCCTTTGCAGCGGATGGCGTGCAAAACTTTCGACAAATAATTTAGTGATAACTGGCGTGATAAAAGTTTGGGAATGACTAATCAAACATATATAACGATCTTCGTCAAAGGGTGAAAGCGCGAAACGTGTTATCTACACGTTTCTTAGAAAACAACGACGTACAGGCACCGTCCAATTAAAAACGCGAAATTCACGTTTGAAACATACGTATGGTTTTTTTTTGTTCTTTTCTAATAAGAAAGAACTACGATCTATCATTTATAGAGTAAAAGAAACCTCACACGATCATACCTCGCTACGCAGGACAATAAACTTTGCCATAAACTCGCCGAGTTGTCCAGAATCATTGTTTCCAATCGTGTCCTGTATTTCACTTGGCAATAGTCTCCAGTCGGCAGGAAGAAGGAAAGTTTGGCAACGCGGCGCTGCGAGTCCTTCGAGAAGCGCGAAACTTTATGTCATCGACGAATTGGATCGACAGGATTCCTTCGAGTACGTCACAAGAGAGAGAGAGAGAGAAATGGGATGCGACATATTTTAAATGACGAAAATTCGTCATCGCTGCTCCCAAATTTCCTGGTCTCGAAGGAACTTCTGTCTTCAGTGCTGTGCTGCGTGCTGTTTCGTTCGTTAAATTTTTTTGTATTGTTTTCTGTTCGTGTTGTACGTGGAACAATGCCGGAGTCGACATGTTTTTTTGCTCTTCCTACGCTGGGGACTTGTCTTCTGCCTCGAGATTCCGTCCTTCTTGGCCGCGGATCGTCTAGAATTTCATCCAGTCGATAATGGCGTCGTCCTCGTGTCTTCTTTCTAACGATGAGCAGAGCGAAGTCTCGCCGCGACGCTTAGCGAATTTACGGCAGCCCGACGCTCGCATCGTGACGCACCTACGCATGTCTACCCCCTCTCCCCCTTTTTTTCTTTTCCAGCTGTCTCTGTGTCTCGTCGACCGTCTCGTAGATATTTGTGTGGGTAAGACAAATATGAGATTAAAAAAAGGAGAAAAAAAAGAAGGATATACCTGCCTCATGAAATTCGTCGTGAATGATTTATACGATCTAGAGAGAAAAAGAAAAAAAATTCAGAATCCTGGTGCGTTACCTTCGTCTATTGAACTCTACGACCATCTCCGTGGGTGGAAATGTCAGTCGCTGTATTTTCTATGTTGGAAATAATAGCTTGACGTTTATTTTTTTATTCTATGTCGCACAAGTAATCTTCGGGTCATTCTTGCTCAATGATAATGCAGTCACTCTTTGCCTCCGGTTCTAGTTCCACTCTGTGTATATTTCAGCATGTTTTCATTTCAATTGCGCAAACCTATTGTCGATCATTGTTTCGTCTAATCCAGTGGAGCATTTATGTTTTTGTCATAAAGCGCAGGAGCTTCATTCATTTATTATTTTTTACCGATCCTTTTGCTTTTTCTAACAAAAAAAAATATCACAATTAGATCATAGGTCATCTGATGACATATACAGAATTGGAGCGGGTTTTGCCTTCAGATCAATGACACACTTCGTACGCGAGGACTCGACGATGATAGTCAATTTGAAAATCATCGATTATCAATATTCATTTCGATTCCGTACAGAACCCTTCAAGATCCTCGTGATTGATCAACCGTTCCTCCGTTCCTGAAATATTAATACAGAACATTCGTTAACCTAGTATTACCTACAGATAACTGATTGGATACTCCAGGAACGTTTACTTTTTATATAAATATACACAGGCCGATAGTACCCGACGAATCAATCAGAAATATATACTAAATCTCAATTATTATAATTATTGATTTATTCCTGAAAAGTACCCCTGGCCCATACAGCATAGTACGTACTTCAGTACAGCCGACATCAATTCTTCCAAGATAAAAGAAAAGAAAAAAAAAAGTGCTTCTACAAAGATTTACCAGTTGCAGTCGCATTGCCGTTATCAAGATAATATCTCAACGATGCAGTCATAAAAATGCACCAGTCTAACTTCTGCATGTCTCTTCAGTCCAGGACGTCGTCCTGCTTCCAATCAGTCCCGAGTATCTGTTCCTAAATAAATTTCTTGAAATCTTCATCCACACGGCCACCATTCTCGTTGCAATTCCACCGTTATTCCTTATGCAAATGTTAAACTGCAGCTGCCGTCTCTCCTACGTGCAAGAGACATCTGGTGGGAGTTAGAATTTCTAGTTGCGTCATCGGATACAAACGTCTTGCGACAAATATATTTAAACGTGACCTCAAGGAACTCTGCGCCATTACCATACTATGGTCTTGTTATGCCCGTCGACGCGCCGCCACTTCCTGCCACTGACTGCCATCTTGACACCCGTTTGTAATTCTTACGAAAAAAGGACGAATCGAGCGGGCTGCTGCCTTCACTTCCTATCTTTCGAATGCAACTTTGACGACGGGCAGACATCTTCGGCGGCCCCCCCATGGTAGCTGCTTGATTTCTGTTCGCCGAGGATTATATACGTTGCTCTTGGCTGGAAACTGTGACGGCACCCACGCTCGATTTATGTCGTTTTATCTATAAGCGCCACCATTTGACATTTTACATCGTCAGGCCTTATCCATTGATCTTGTTCAAAGTGCCTTTGAACGTTTACAAATAAATCGATAATTACTTTAGAACTGTCATTGTCGCGATACTATATTCAATCTGTTTAGATTTAACGTTTCAATAGGCTGTCACTTTAAGCATAATTTATCGGTAGAATACTGAGACAGTATCGATGATTATATAAGAGTGAACAATAGCAAGGTGGGCGGGTATGAAAAATCTGTGATATTTTTTTTCTAATCAGATCGTTATCGATCGAACTGTTAAATAATGGAGTTACTTGAAGAAGCGAGACGGACCATTCTTTGCGTCGGCAAATCGTCCGGTCAATCATCAGCGAAGTTTCTGTTCGGCACGTGAATCCGTCATGAAGATTTCGCATTGCAGAACAATCTGGAAAGAATATTTACAGAGGAGAGAATGAGCGACAGTGGTAGATGTAGGAGTGAGAAAAGTATTTCCAGGATTCCAAGTAATGTCTCTTACAGCAGGAATTGTCAGGCCGTGCATGCAGTCGTTCGGCCATCTTTTTTTAAATACTGATTATAAACTCTTCTTCATACCTTACGTTCATGTGCATTTACGAAACGTGAATCCAAAATGGCAGACATTGACATCGATTCCAGACTGAACTCAAGAGTCATCGTATGCAGCTCAATCAGCCTGTCGACAAGCATCCATCATATCATCCTGCAATACAGAAAAGATTACATTCGATGCTAATAACACTATAAACAACGATACAGTGAGAACTAAAAATCAAAGTGATAATTCCTATATAAATTATAATCAGCAATCAGTCGTTAAATTCACCTATTTATATTGTCGATTCAAAATTTCCTGCTGCTACCTTTATAACGTCCGTTGGGAAAAAACCCGCCAAATTCAAATGTACCACTGCGCTCGTGGCTTCGTGGGCAAAGATATTTCTTTTATTTAATGAACATCCCGTATTTTATATATAAATAAAATAAGTACAGTCAACTCCGCGAACAACGTGGACGATGAACGTTACTTGTCCCTCGTGTAAATACGATTTTTCATGCGAGAAGTGGATATGTCTATATCGACTGCAATAGAACTATATATATATATATATATATATATATATACTTGCTTGGATAACCGTTAAAACTTGGAATATACGTTTAAAATAGTCTACAGTTCTATTTAAAATGTTACTGACGTTCTAGTTTTCCATTCGCTCGTGTCGCCTCTTTCTTAGAAATCGTTAATGCATTCTTTAAAGACTTACGCGCGATATATGACGTACACTTCATGTACGAGATACGCCACGCGTGTCTCATTCTTTAACGGGCATTCAAAATATGTACCTTTCTACTAGTGTGACAGACGTTGGATTTGGGACACCGGTGGATGTATACAAATTACCCTGTATAGAAGCATTGCGTAAACAGAGTTGCTACTGGTACATTGTTACAGTGCGTTCCTAATGACTGGGTAGATGAAAAATATAACTGTGAACCTGAAGGCTATATCATTAGAAGAAATGGAATTGAGATGACGATGTACTCCGTAAAAGGAATCTTTGATACGAATGAAGGGGATAGGTTATATTTAAATGATACAAAAATTGTTAATGCAACGTCGCTTCTCTCTCTGATTGGCAGTTCGGATTTGGTCTTGTCGAGGGTCAAGGGATTGATTATGGGTCGATTATATTTTATCGGCAGACGGAGATTGAATTATTTACTTATCTTTTATCGGTTATGTAACACTTATAGTTTTTACGGTAACGGGTGTATTTTTCTGATATGGAATTCCGTTTGGAAATTGTTTATCTATTTTATTCCGTTTTTATATGGATCGTATAAGGTGATATATTATTTCTACTCTTTCTATTTTATCTCTCTCGCTCTTATCCTCTCCGTATGTTTGCTTCTCATTGGCATTCGCTTGGACCTGCGCACGCGTCCAGATGATAACGAAATGACTGCGGCGCGTTATGGGCTGGATTACACTGGCGATCATTAAAGCCAGGCGAAAAGATGATGGTAATTTTGTGGTTTAATTCGCTGGAGTTATCCTCGTAGCAATTAAGGCTACAGTCAATCCTGATTGGAGCAGAAAGCGACCTTTTGCATTGTACACGTAGCAGGAGTCTGTTTCATCAGTCTTCATTGAGAATTTTATTTGTCTAATTAATAAGAGAGTTTATTTCAATTTATAATGTCGAGTATCAATTGGTATTTAAATGACGAGTCGTTAATTGGTATGTGATAAAAATTCGTGTTTCAGATATCAAATCAATATGAGTGTTATTATTAGACTGCAGAACCTAGCGTGGTCTGCCAATGCTTTGGACATCCGCCAATTTTTTCGTGGACTAAGTATTCCTGAAGGTGGTGTACATATTGTTGGTGGTGAATTGGGCGATGCGTTCATCGCCTTTAGGTAAATATCATTGTTATCGACTGTACTTATTTTAATGCTCGAGTAAGATGGACGGTCGGAGTAACGATTGACTTTTGTTACAGTACCGACGAGGATGCTCGACAGGCAATGATGCACGATGGCGGTAAGATCAAGGAAATGAAGATTAAATTGTTACTGAGTTCACGTACGGAAATGCAGAAGGTTATAGAGGCAGCTAGACAACAGACGTTGACGTTGCAATCATTTATGCAGAGTGCACCGGTACCAGTGGTTCCGGTACAAGTAAAGCCTAATTCCCCAAACGATAAGAAGGATAAGGAAAAAGATAACGACAGCGAGTCCAGTAAGGATCGTAAGGATAGACGCGACAGATCTAGATCCAGAGATAGATCAAGATCTCGCGATAGAGATCGTGATCGCGATAGGCGCGATAGGGATAGAGGTCGCGATCGTAGACGTAGGGACAGAAGTAGATCACGTGATCGTGATCGTGACAGGCGGGACAGACGTCGTCGTCGTGATCGTTCTAGATCTCGTGATCGTACGCGATCCAGAGATCGTGACACGAAGCGTAGCAGCACCGCTGAACGTAGGAAGGACACCGTTGAGGATGAGACCAATGACGTTGTGTGCGTGGGTCAATTCCCCAAGGACATAAAAGCTGCAGCTACTGTTAAAAAGGCTCCTATAGTTGAAAATGGTATATGGGAAGTGCCACCACAGAGCCAGATGCAAGCGGCCATGTTAGCACCAGGTATTCTAGGAGCAGCTGTAGCTGCTCTACCTCAGGATCCTGAGCAGCGTTCTTTGTCGTTTGGTAATCCTGTAATGGGACAGCAACAGCAGCCGATGTTACAACCTAATCAGTTTGGTATTAATGGATTGAACGGGGTTGGGAGCCTCATGCAGCCTCATGTACCAAATATTGGTCATCCTGTTGGTTTGAATTCTCTACCGCAGAGTCTAGGTAGTCCGGCTATGCCTAACATGAGCACTGGTATGGGATCTATTAACAGACCTCGTGAATCCTGGGGACAGAACGAACCAGGACGTCTGGATCAGATGAGATTTAACTCCAGAGGAAGTCCTTTCAGTGGAACGCCGGATACTAATATGTACAATATGAATAACGCTAATCCTGTCACTGTACCATATAGACCAACTACCAGACCCAATAATACTTTTATGAATAAGATGCAGGAACTTGACAGCAGACGCAATCCACACGCATTCCAGACAAACATGGCGCAATTCGGTAACTTTGAAAATGGACCGGAGAGACAAACAGGCGGTCGCAGCTCAACGAATAATAGTCGTTTCTCTGGTGGTGAAACAGCCAAGACTAACCCAGGCGGTGGGAATTGCGTCGAGGTTCGCAATATGCCACTGAATGCCGGTTACGGTGACGTTCGCCATGCTTTCCAGGGTATCTACATTAGGAAGGATGGATTAAAATTGATAAACGACAATCATGGTAATCGCGTAGGCATTGCTTATATCAAATTTGGTAAATTAGAAGGCAAGGAAATGGCACTGAAGACACCGAGATTTGTTCGCGGTTCCGAGGTCGAGGTTCTTCACCTGGACGAGACTATATTTGATAAGGCAGTGGATTCGTATTTACCTGAAAGAGAAAAAGACCGACACGACGACGGTATGGATTCTGACTCCAGATCGTCTACCTGTATATATCTTACAGAATTACCGTCATTCGCTAAGGAAATGGATATAGCAAAACTCTTCCACGAGTGGAAGATCAATGACCTGTTCATCACGAGTACCAAAGAGACCGGTAGCACGCAGTACATGGCGTACGTCCAGTTTGCTCGTTTGGAAGACGCAAAGTCTTCACTTTCTATACCCCTGAAGATAGGACCTAAGCAAGTAACAGCAACGGCTATCACAGAGGAGAAGTTTGCCCAGGCGAAGAGGGATCACGAGCAGGAGACACTTAATGAGTCATCAATGTCAGACTGCATCATCATGCGCGGATTACCGTTTCAGACTATGGACCGTGACATCTTAGACTTTTTCTCAGACATTGGTATAGTACCTCATAGGATACACATGATGCTTAATCAGAACGGTAAACCAGCTGGTGAATGTTTCTGCGAGTTCGACTCCACCGAGGAAGCTGTACGTGCCACAGCAAAGAATGGATTGCCTCTAGGAAAAAATGTTCCTACAATAGAGCTGGTACCCCGTACTAAAATGATGGAGACACTGGGTCTGGTGGATTCTCAGATGCTCGAAGGAACACAGCCGCAGCAACAGCAGCAGCAACATTATCCACTACTTCAGGAATCCAGACCCCGTTTTTCATCACCGATGACCAATCATCCGCCTCGCTTTGGTAATGCTGGTTTTGGTCCCAGAGGTCCACCTATGATGGGTATGCCTAGGCATGTGCCTGGACGTCATCCTGGATCCCTAGACTACGTCGAAGGTTTTGGTAAACCAGGCTGCGTCCTTTCCTTGGAGAACGTCCCGTTCAAAGCTGACATCGATGAGATTATTGACTTCTTTGGTGATTTCGACGTTAAACGTGAAAATGTTATTAGACGTTATAACGACAAAGGGATGCCCACTGGTGATGCCAGGGTCGCGTTTTCATCACCTGGTGAAGCTCAGCGTGCCTTGCGTGAACTGAGGCACTGCAAAATGCGAGATCGTACTATATTCATGAAGATTGCGTGAACGTCCGTTGAATCTGATTGAGAATTGATGAATTATCGACATCATGGGATGATTCCTTGGGAATCATTCTCTATGATGAGTTTGTCTCTCGTTTCCTGGGGGAACTTTGGTGAATGATTAACGTGACAATGTGCTCCAGGTCTAGACATACGCTCAATGAACTATAGCTATAGTCAGTGTATGGTTCCTGTAATGTCAAAGTTAATTATTATTTTGTTCAATCATTCAGAATGAGACAATTTTCTGTTTCCGGTAATAGTCGATCCCATTGATTGAGTTCGTCGCTATTGCTTCATGCTTGTCGATTTTACCAAGCTGATTCTACAAAATGGCGGTAAAAATTGTTTGACTTTACCGAAACGTGACGCTTGCCAAGTTACAATGCACAAGGCAGAACATTAATCGTTTTGTAAATATTAGTTTTCAGTCCGCCTTGTACATTGTTCTATGAATACCATGGCAATAAATATACATAGTTTGATGCCAGATCATTAGAGCTCAAAATGTGCTTCGTTTTATCTTTCTTTTTCATTCTCAAACACATAGAACCTAGTGAAGTCACAGACGTGACTATACTTCACTAATTTTTTTTTTATTAATTATGCAATTTGATTTTTTTCCATGTATAAAAATTAAGAGAAACAATATGTGAATATCTGTCACTTTGTAATAATTATCCGAATGACGTTACACGTGGGTTTATCATTATGCTATGCAAGCATTTATTTTTTCAAGATGTTATTTTTCAACTTTAATTCCCACTTGGTTTCGCGTCGCACAAAAAATTTCCTAAGATTCCTTCAAATCGATGGCCTATGAATTTTGAAACTTCTCCAAGAAGTTGGTCTTTCACGTCGAATTTCGCTGGCTTCGCAAACTCCAGGATGCTCTGTATATTTTATTACTGTCAATAGTCGACGTGGCAAAGAGCACGGGAAGCAAAGCAGTTGGCGAGAAAAAATATCGAAAAATTTCTGTATACGTTACAGAACGTATAACTTAAATAATCAAATCTCACATGTGCAGACTCATTCCCAAGAAAATTTTTTTTTTTTCGTGCGATGAATCGCAATGCGTGTTATCCATTTTTTTCTCTTCTTTTTCAGTATATTTTCTTTGATTACCCAACGCACAAACGTGTCGGAACGATTTGCACGTATAAACTAATTACTTTTTAAAGATCAGAGTACATACCACGAGTACTGTCTTTACAATGAGAACGTCAAATCGCTAATTTCTTTTTCTGTGGACAAATATGTACATTACATATTGTTACTCGTCACTGTATATATTATTATATAAAAACTATATATTATTACACACCGACTAGATGTAAAGTAATATTTATGTGATGGAAATGTCATGAGGCGACGATACAGGTTCATTCATTAACAATTGATATCTTGTGCGGTTACGTTCACAAGTGCGAGGACACGAAGACTTCAATAAATTTATATTTCAAACTTAATAAATTCTGCTGTCATTATTATCCATTTCACTCGATATACACCAAATCTCGAATTCTAATTAATGAAAAGAAAAATATTTATAACCTTAAAAACTAAATTACCATAAATTATAAAAATCCACTTTTCTAATTTCCTTCTCTTTTCAAGCAAAGATATTCCTTTTCTCTTTCGTACTTCAGCATCGTTAAACGACCTATTGTCATTTAATCACGATGATATCATCAGACCCATATGTCCTTTTTTTTTGTAACACCTTGATAACGGAAGTCAAAGAAATGTGTCAAAGTATGAAACGCTTGACTATCAAATTAATATTTATGACAATTATATTGTGATTATCGCTGCGAGTCTTAATATGTTCAAGGATATTTAAAGTGTCAAAAATAATAAAATTCGAGAGAGATTCGCCAGTATTATTCTATTTCACAATTCCGTTTAACGCTGCAGTAAATCAGTCCTGCCTAAATATTGAGTCATGATCTATTTCTGTGTAAGACCTGTAGGGGATATGCGTTATATAGAAATACTATATCTATAGACATGCCCATATGCTTATGTGGGCACAGAAAGTCATATGGACTGTAGATTCTCTTTCTTTCACAGAAGGGGAAATTACGGAATAATCGACTGCTATAGTATAGTATTCTGTATACGGACTGTTGTAACGTTAATATATATTGTCAAGGTGTTACGAAATCCCTAGATTCCTGTCAGTTTATACCATATACGTGTATATTATATATATACAGTTGAGACGCATGGTTAATTTTAATACTCACAATCAGTACAGATCCCTTTTTGATATCAGATAATAAATCTTTCGCGCTACAAGAGCTTTTTCCGGTTAACATCATGCATGCATATCTTTAGTCTGACTTTAATCATTGGCCTCTGACCCGTAGCCGATGCCAAATTTTTACATTTGGTTTACTTTGCCAAAGGCAAATCATGCATAAATGAATTACGTCAAAATGGTAATCAAGAGTTTATCTTTTGAAACTGGCCAATTGCCCACAGCCAAGATACTATTAATGAAAGGTGTACACAGGTATAGAATTCTCAGTGAATTCATTAGGTTATATACTGACCATAAATTAGAATTGTATATAGCAAGTCTATGATTAATTATATAGTTAATCAAATAATAAGAGCCACTCCTAGATACTTCCTGTAACGATTTGACATTGAATTGCTGGTCTAGCGATGAAAATTGTTCCGTACTTCAAATACGTGACTGGCATGACGAAGGTTATGCACAGTTGATGAACTCTCATTAAGTTCGACAGCGACAATCTAAAAATATAATATAAAAGCATCAGACTTTATACAAGGGTTCGTTATAAGTTTGGAATATTAAGTGACAAAAGTCTGAGATCCACGAGAGAGACATTAGGCGACACGATGAAGGCGATCATTTATTTTTAACTGTTTCTGCAAATAATAATTTCCTTCTAGAACATGGGCTTTGTCACTTTGTTAGATCCCAAGATTATTTAGGCTCATGACAGTATCACGAGCCATCTTGATGACTGGACCAATGATGATTCTTCCTTGACACAGCATACAAACGTCTCTTTAACAAATAAAGCTCATCTCAGGATGTGTGGACGTTGTAGATACCATTCAATAAGGTCAATACTGAAAAATGAATAAAATTTATTCCAATTGCAACATTTATTTATTTAACCTACAATAATATTTGTTTTTAGGTCACCCTAAGAAGTACTTACATACATGGCAAGTACCAAAGGAATTATATTCCGATTGGACAGCAGATTAATGGGAAGGATTTTGTGGTAAATCGAGCGACATAACCAGAAGACGATTTCTTGGAAGCCATAATTTATTATCTGCAACGTCGGTAATATCATGAAGAGTCTTCCCAGTATCATCCTGTTATCATTACTGCAATGGTGGAATCTGCTAATTTAATTGAATGGACAGTATAAGCCTGAGTAATTGCAAAAAACATAATATCAAGAAATAATACAGTACTCACTGTCAGGATGCAGTAAAGGATACTAAGAGGATCTATATATAATGTATATGTATATATATATATATATATATATATATATATAGAAGACTAAATAAGTCAGGTTACTAAAGTTTCTAAGGAGTCTGACAGTAGATCCCAAAGTAAACCACGAATCTCTTGGTACCTTGAATTTATGATGTTGATAAAGCAACGTGTCCCATGATTAGCGTTATAAATCAGGGAACTGCATTCCCTCGAGGGTTCAGGATATAAAAGCTGCATGCTAGACTGCACCAACGTACAGGGAAGTACGACAGAACCGCGCACAAAGGTCTTCAGTGGTGCAAGGACAAAACACAAGAAATAAAGACGTAAATAAACTCAGCCAAGAGAGGAACGTAACTGGCGTCTTATGTGTTTTTGCTCTGGCAATTAAGAATAAAAAATAAACGAAGCGTTCCAGTGGCAAAAGTTTGCCTCCTCCATTTACACGTCCATTGACATAAACATAAGTGGGTAACGTATAAACATATCACCAAGTAAGAAAGTTAACATAGAACTATAAAAAAAAGTAGCATAAAGTAACGACTGTTCTAGATAAACAAGGTTCACTGTCATTGCCAGAGAAGACTCGGCGATGCCCGCAAAACCGTATTGACAAACCAAAAATGAGAGCTCAGGAATGCATAAGCTCAGGATGAGAAGTAAAACCGAAAGGGATACCGTGTATAGATATAAAGAGATATAATAGAGAATAACATAAGAAAAGGCGTCCCTTCGTAACCAAGATACAGTCACAGGCTTCGTATCTCTCTTATAAGAGGGAACGTGAGTCCAAGTCTTCTCTCACACACACACTCTCTGTCTCTTTCCATCTCTCTTTCTCTCAAGACTCGTGATTCCCCTTAACCAGCCTCTTCGTTCGTTCTCAGCGAAGCCAATGGGTCTTACCCAGCGATCACGAAACCTTTCGTACTACTCCCGCATGCTGACTGGTTAAGTTAGCTCGACTTGGCCAAAGAGGAACGGTGCCAGTAGCTGCTCGAGCTGGGAAGAGAGAGGAACGAGCCTCGACGTGCGTCCTCCTGACCAGTTTCATACTCGAGCAGATCTACGCCGGCTGCTTCGTGTTCGCGTCGCAAAGATTAGCTCAGGAACCTCCTGGCGCAGTAAGAGTTGCTGCAGTTCTTGCAGTAGGTGACGTTGCTGCACACGGATACAGTTGGTTGCACTCGTTTTGATACGAGCAAGATGAGCCTACCCTGGACTCTTGTTCTATGGGGTTTTTTACTGGTGCTGTGTTATCCTTCAGCAGCACTGGAGCCTCGTGGAATTAATACCAGGGAATGTCCGCATAAGTGCATGTGTCTTGCCAACACCGTGAGATGCATGTCTCAGAGGCTGACTCGTGTCCCCAGGGTACCAGACAATGCTACCGTCCTGTGAGTGGATGATATGGACAATCCTTATTTTAACTTTACTTTATCCATACAAACCTTGTTATATTGTTAGTACTTATCTTTATTATTGTATGTACAATAGATGCTCATGTTGCTTGGGTTTATATGAAGCTCTAGGATGAGTTCACTTAGTGTCACTTCCTCTGGGCTCGAGCTATATATGCCTCTGCAGTCTCTTCTTCTTTGAATTTTACTGGAACATCGTCGCTGCTTAGTCAGCGACTAAGAGATACGGAGATAGATCTGAAAAAGAAGAAAATGATGCGTTTGCTTGTTTCCTCGAAATAACAGGGATATAACTTACCGGCTCTTATTTTAAGGACCTAAACGTACTGTTTATTCAAAGAGTTATATGTGGTTTCTACATTTTTCAACTAGTACCTAGATATAGACAGTTTCGATAGTCTTAATTGACAGTACAGATTATGCTTTGTCGTATAAGACAATTTTGGAGGTTTAATACCTTTTTTTTATAAATCTCTAAAAATTCATCTTTTGTAAATCAATGATGGAAAATTTTCTTAATTATTAGTTTGATCCCTCAATTGCTTTTTTTGTATCCATTACAGGATGTACAGGCTGTATGCTTTTATTTGGATTGATTCGTAAATAGCAGTTACTAAGCAGTGTGTATGATCAAACTTATCACTTGGTTTATGAGATCAGGCTATGTATACACATAAGGCCATGCGGTTATTCTTGTTGGTACGATATAGATTTGATTCATCTTTATTTTCATCTTTGTTATCATAATAATTCAATCAGAGACTTATAATACTTCATCGCACAATTTGATTGCGGTAACATGATTTTTGATCGTCAGACCCGAGATGTATGTATATATTATTGAAAAGAATTCTAACGGTTTCACTTTACACAGTAAAGATTTTCTATCTAGTATCAACGACCTCCTTATACGAATGTAATATCATAACTAAGATCTGTACGGTGGATATATTTTATTAGAGTTTTGCAGTGAGGCTAAAATTATATGATTCACGAGTCTGGTTATACATGTGAGGTTTATGAACTTTTATTCGCATAATTCAATTCAGATGTTCATGTTCAGCTAGCCAATCCCGTGGAGCTATTAACTATTCTAAAGTTGCCTCGTGCTGAAATAAATAGAAAAAGACATGGTAGGAGAGAGGATCGCCATCTTTGCTAAAGTCTTGTACTATTATGTTGGATGCTGGGAAGAGCTTTTGGAACGGGAAGATAAATTATGTTATAGCGCTTACTTTTTGAAATATACGAGTTATATGTATCAATCAAAAAAGAATCCTCGTGATTTGGATTACACGTGTAATGTGGCTCGTGCATTATTGATGTAAACATGGCCGGCGTGGACTTGGATAGACTGCCAATGGATTTCTGGAGGAGATAAAAGTTTGAAAAGGGCCATAAACATATTTTGACATTGAGAAACACAGAGGCGTCGCGGATAATGCCAAGAGAAATCGTACGCAATACGGATAAGTTATATTTTAAGAAACAGCCTCGTGGAGAACGATAAGAACACATAAAGTGAATCTTCGACCTTGAACGAATTTCATGTAAGATTTTCGTGTGGTCAATTATTTCATATTTGAGATACAAACCGGATTTCGACAGCTTAATAATAATTTTTTTTTTTGAAAACCGTCAATACGTTGCGCATTTTTCAATTTTTAAATTGCATAAGCAATCGGACATTGTTCCTGATATAATTTCATTGAATTAAAGAGTCCAGTAAGAGTAATGAAAAAAAACATTAAAAAGAATAACGATAAAAATTAGAATAACACACGTAAAAAAATTGAGGATTTAATCAAAGAGTTCATATAAGATTATCATCGTTCTTTGGCAAATAAATTTATCTTGTAATTGAATGTAAATATAAGAATACCAAGAATCGTTTTAATCTACATGAGAACGCGTAAGAGCGCATGCGCCAATTTGAATTTACTGGGTTAATACGGATGTCTCTTTGTTTCAGAGATCTGAGGGTTAATAACATCATTGAACTGAGACCTGGTGATTTTGACGGTCTAAAAGAATTGCATACGCTGCTGCTTAATGACAATCAAATCAAGCAGATACGTGCTAATACCTTTAACGGACTTCCTAATCTTAAGATTTTGTATCTATATAAAAATCGTATAGAGCACATAGAACCTGGTGCGTTCAGTCATTTGCCAAAATTGGAGCATCTCTATCTTCACTACAATAGATTGACAGAGATACGAAAAGGAACTTTCAATAATTTACCAGCCCTGGAGAGACTCTTTTTGCACAATAATAAACTGCATCGTGTACCTTCCGACGCTTTTCGCAATGTCGGACCAATGACTCGTTTAAGACTTGACAGCAATGCCCTTGTCTGTGACTGTGACATTATGTGGCTGGTGGAACGTCTCCAAGAGCAACATTCAGAAATGGCTGCAGTATGTCAATTACCTATACAGATGAAAGGACGTTCCTTGGCGGGAATGACAACTAAGGATTTCCATTGCAGTTGAGTCTTATTAAAAACTAGTTCCCTTGCATCCTTTCTCAGAGCGCATTGTGCAGTGAGTTAATATGTCAAGGTGAATCCGTTTGGCTTACTGCAAGCGAACGTAGGAATGGACTTTGAGCAATGCGTGAAATTTTTCATGAATTTGTCTTTTGCAGGCAAACCACGCATCATGGAGGGTCCCGCCGACGTGGAGACAAAAGTAGGCGAGACGATTGTCTTCTCGTGCAGAGTAGTCGGTGATCCGAAGCCGGAAATCAAATGGATGAGGGACTCGGATGAGTTGAGAGTAGACGGTAACAGATACGTAATTCGCGAGGATGGTGCTTTGGTGATCTCCGATGTGACGGAAAGCGACGAGGGCGAGTACGAGTGCATCGCTAACAGCGAAATGGGATCTACAAAGTCAAGAAGAGCCAGGGCAATTATTACAGTCAGTCCTTCTTTACGATTTACTGAAGTACCACAGTCGCAAAAGGTTCTTGTCGGTAGCCAAGTAGTCTTCGTCTGCAGGGCTGAAGCACAATCATTGCCAAAGATCCAGTGGTGGAGGAATGGTCTGCAGCTCACTTCCGGCGGAAGAATACTCATCGAAGATTCTGGCTCCACTCTGACGATCCTAGCAGCCAAGGAAAGTGACTCGGCTCGGTACGTTTGCCAGGCCACGAGCTTGGATGGTTTTGCAGAAGTTACTGCAGACTTGACTGTGATCGTTGCTGAGTCCAATCCACCTCGTTTAATTTATGAACCTCAGGATATGGAAGTTGAACCTGGTGTGATTGTCGAGGTACCTTGCAGAGCTGAAGGCAATCCAAAACCATTTATACAATGGAAGAAAGATGGCAGTGCTGTCGAGGGCACCAGGTTTAAGATATCACGTGGAGGTAGTCTTTACCTGTACAATGTCACTTCTCAAGATACTGGAAGGTATGAATGCTCTGCAACAAATGAATTTGGTAGGGCCACTGCGCAGGCTCTTGTGAAGATACGTCAACCTGGTGCAACAGATACAATTATTAGTCGAGCATTCCAAGAGGCTACCGAATCTATCGACCGGGCAATTAATAAGACCCTGGACTCACTCTTCAATCCAAAAGGACCACGTACGGCTGATCCTTTCCGTCTTGCAAGATTTCCTGATGCTATTGGTCGTGCAGCTGCAAGACCTGCTGAACTCTTTGAACGTACCATGGTGAACATCCGGAGACTGGTTAACGCTGGCGTTTCTGCTAATACCACCGGGGAATTTCGTTATGAGGAAATTCTGACTGCTGATCAGGTAGCAGAGATTGAAAGATTGTCAGGATGCACGGCACACAGGCATCGTAGCGATTGCTCCAATATGTGTTTCCATAGTCGTTATCGTACTATTGATGGGTCCTGTAACAACCTGCAGCACCCTACCTGGGGATCATCTTATACTGGTTTTAGAAGGATCTTGCAACCCATCTACGAGAACGGATTCTCCATGCCCGTAGGTTGGGAAAAAGGTCGCCTGTATTATGGATATCCAAAACCTGCTGCCAGGCTTGTTTCTACAACTTTGATATCGACCCATGATATCACGTCTGATAGCACAATCACTCATATGGTTATGCAATGGGGACAATTCCTGGACCATGATCTGGACCATGCCCTACCCTCTGTCTCCAGTGAATCCTGGGATGGTATAGACTGCAAGAAGTCTTGCGACAATGCCGCACCCTGTTTCCCTATGGAAGTTCCACCAGGTGACCCACGTATAAGCAATCGACGTTGCATAGATTTCATCAGGACCAGCGCTGTATGTGGTTCTGGTGAGACTAGTCTACTCTGGGGTGGTTTAACTCCTCGTGAACAACTGAATCAGCTCACCAGCTACCTGGACGCATCCCAGGTATACGGGTACAACGATGCTGTCGCTCAGGATCTACGCGACCTTACGACAGATCGTGGACTTCTTCGCGAAGGTGCTTCTCTTCCAGGACACAAAGCTTTACTTCCCTACGCAAACGGACAATTTGTGGACTGTCGTCGGAATCCTCTCGAGAGTTCAGTCAATTGTTTTGTAGCTGGTGACATAAGAGCCAATGAACAAGTAGGTCTTCTAGCCATGCATACTATATGGTTACGAGAACACAATCGTATAGCTCGTGCACTCTACGACTTGAATTCTCACTGGAACGGTGAGAAAATTTACCAGGAGACGCGCAAGATCGTCGGTGCCGAGATGCAGCACATCACGTATAGTCATTGGCTACCTTTGATATTGGGAACAAACACCGATGAACTGTTACAGCCATATCAAGGATACGATCCAACAATAGATGCTAGTATAGCTAATGTCTTTGCCACTGCTGCACTCCGCTTCGGACACTCACTGATTCAACCACGATTAGAGCGATTAAACGAGTCCTTCCAGTCTATACCCGAGGGTCCACTGCATCTGCGCGACGCATTCTTCTCGCCCTGGCGTCTGGTCGATGAAGGCGGCGTTGATCCTCTTATACGAGGAATGTTTGCCACTGCAGCAAAACTCAAACTGCCTGAACAGAATCTGAATGTCGAGCTGACCGAGCAGCTCTTCCGCACGGCTCACGCCGTCGCCCTCGATCTGGCCGCCATGAACGTGCAGCGCTCCCGTGATCATGCTATTCCAGGATACCTGTCCTGGCGCCAGTATTGCAACATGTCCCACGTGGAAACCTTCGAGGATCTCGCTGATGAGATCAGTGACAGGAAAGTGCGTCAGAAGTTGAGAGAACTCTATGGACATCCTGGTAACATTGACGTATGGGTAGGTGGTATCCTGGAGGATCAGTTACCCAATGCCAAAGTAGGTCCACTGTTTCGCTGTCTTCTGGTAGAACAATTCAAGAGGATGAGGGATGGCGACAGATTTTGGTACGAGAATCCATCCTCGTTTCCTCCTGAACAATTGGCCCAGATCAAGCAGGTCACCCTGGCGAGGATACTCTGCGACAATGGTGACAACATTTCTCGTATTCAACCTGATGTTTTCCTGCTGCCTAACGGCAATAATCCTTTGGGTTCTTGCAATGGTATCCCTACTGTGGATCTACGGATTTGGTCTGATTGCTGTGAGAATTGCGAGAATCGTGATAACACTGTATCACGATTTAAACGTCATAGCGCTGCTAAATATTCGGCTACGAATAATTTGCGGCAGAATGATATTCTTGACGAGAGTAGCAATTGCAATGATCTGAAATGCTTTAAACAATTGTTAATTGAATCTGATATGAAGACGAAGAAGTTGACGGAACAAGTTGGTGAAATTTCGCGCCGGTTAGAGGAACTGATGTTACGGTTGGAGGAAGTCCAGAAGTCTAAATGAACTTCTATGACGGGGCACCATTTTTGTTAAATGGCCTCATTGCGTTGTCGTTCACCATTCATGTATTTTGCTTATATCGTTGTTATCAATCGTACGCGTAATTATTGTATATATATATGCTTCGTTATTTCAACGGTATGCTCTTTCATTTTATAAACATCTCCCATGTTTATGACGGATATTATTCTGCGGGAATCCATTGGCGAATGTTAAGGCTGAGCAACTCTATTTAGTAAAATGAGTAAAAATATTATGAGTAACGTTTATGGTCCATGCATTTGTTAATGTACCCATTGAGGTACTTTCCATGGAAGTATCTTGAGAAAACTCACAGATTAGCATTTACTTGTTGTGCTATGTGTTATATTTTGTAGTATGTACATAAATATGTTCTACAGCAGTAGATAGTCTGTACATGAACAATTGCATTGCATTTATTAGTTAAAGTTTATAATTATCCTATAAATTTTGTATGCTGTCCTTGAGCAATGACACTCCCTTCATCTTTCTTTCTAAGTTCCACCTCGAGAAAGGCCAAAGTCCTGCCAGCACGTATAGTTTTAGCATCTACTATTACCACATCGCCAGGAAATGCTGCTTTCATGAATCTGTGCCATTAATAATGACAATGTATAATATAAATTTTAACATTTATTAATAAACAGATGTTTGATAAATTGAGTAGTTCTTTATACTATGTAAAAAAGAAAAGTACTGTTCTTGGTTGATCGAGAAATATTAAAATGTATCTTACGTGATATGAAGATTTACAGAAACACCTGGACTAACATCTCCATTAGTCATTAGAGCACAACCAGAAATACAGTCAACTAGCGTACTAGTAAAACCACCGTGGAGAGTTCCTCCTCCATTCAAATGTTCTTCGGCAACAGTAAATTCAACTTTGCAGTTTCCATTGCCTGCTGAAACCACATTTAACTGTAACAAAATTGGTGAAATTATGCAAATCATCTCTTAATATTATTAAATATAAACACCAAATCATAATTGTATTCGCATTTTGAGTTCTAAATTGACATACAATCAATAGAGGCAAGTGATGAATTTAATCGAATTTAATCACACGTCGTAAGCGCATGACTGAAACATTATAAAATATATTTTATGCATTAATACAAAAAGTAATAACTTACATTCTTTAAACACCGTTCAAATCCATTTCTTTCAACTGCGTTTTTTAGCAGCATTTTTACAAAATCTACTCCTTTGCCCATTGTGACAACACGGTTATTATATGTATTTTCTTTGAGAAATGTGAAAAAAGCTACACAGTCTTATATAAAGTTCACTGATAACATAAATTTTTTTTAGAGACACTCGTTTATATTTCCTTGGTTATATATTTGAGAGCAATTGCCCATTCCAAACAGTTTCGAAATTTACTGATAGTAAGTACATAGTCCAAAAGTAGTTAAGTCACTTTTAGATACGTATACAACAGTGGTCGCAGTTTGGTAATAAATAATGTCCTAAATAATGACCTGCAAATGTGAGTAAACCTGGATGTCTTAATACCGACAGAAAGACGAGCGCATATAACTTACACTGCTTTATCTTATCCCGGTAAAAAGGTAGAGAATGTTCAAGAGAGTTAAGTAGGGTTATGTTTGTTATGTTTAGAATGAATGAAATAGGTTGCATCTGCAATAGATCTGGCAAAAGTGAATTTTAATAAAAATATAATCAATGGAGCAGTTGCAAACCGCTCTTACGGCAATAAAAGTGTTGCGATCAAGTGTAGGTCAAGTTTTTGATTCTTTGGGAAGTGGACTCCGTGCGGAACATGGAGATGAAAATAAGGAGACAAAATATTTATTGGAGCTTCAGGAACTTTTGACGACTGTTAATATTAATTTAAGGTTTGTACAGATCAGCATAATATTACGTTTGTGTCATATTATATTTATTTATAAAATACATATGATTTCTTGACTTGATTGACATTAATATCTTCTGTTGATGGTTGCGCAACAGAGATGTTGAGCAGGCAGTGAGTAGTTTAAATCCTCCACCAGGCCCATTTAATTTGGCAAGTACTGCCTATTTGAGTCAAGAAACAACACAAGAAAGACAGGCCCTTTATGGCACTCTTGTTAATAGTTATAAATGGACTGATAAGATTCATGAATATAGCAACGTTGCACAGGCATTGCTCAGTCAAAATTCCTTAAAGCGATCCTATACAAATTCTAATAGAACAAAAAGAGGGAGAATACAAACAAGTAGTCACAATGTATCACCACAGTAAGTTTTTATAATAACATGACTATAATTAATTCCATCTACTAAAATTAGTAAATCTGTATATCATATGTTTTCAACAGGCAAGTTGATTCGTTGATATCAACATTTGATCGTCAATTCAATGATATGACAGTCTCTGTATCACGACCATTTGCATCTAATGCTGTACTCCATGTAACGTTAGGACATGTTTTGAAAGCAGTGATAGCATTTAAAGGATTAATGATTGAGCGAGTAGTTGTCACAGGATATGGTGAAACAATGGACTTATGGACAGAGTCCCGTCACAAAGTATTTAGAAAAGTAACAGAGAATGCTCATGCTGCAATGTTACATTTTTACTCTCCTGCCTTACCTGAATTGGCTGTAAGGTCATTCATGGTAAGTCAAATTCACTTACTTGTTTAATCATAAAATAAGGCATGATATAACAAATGTATTGTTTTGCAGACTTGGTTCCACAGTTTAATCAACTTATTCAGTGAACCTTGCAAACGCTGTGGACTGCATCTTCACAGTGCACTGCCTCCGACGTGGAGAGATTTTCGTACTCTGGAACCTTATCATCAAGAATGCAAACCTTAATTATACAAATCATCATTGTGGTCATCATCGAAGATAAAAAGTATTTCAAATCCAAATACATAATATTGTCAAACGCTCTTGTGAGAGTTATAATTTATTATTTTTCAATGAGCAAGTCCAATCTCTCGTAAAGTGGTAATTCATTTTTCAGACAACTGATCTTCAATAACTGTACATTTTTCTAATAAAACAATTATCTACAATTATTCCCCTACTGTACTATATCAATCATCATTCATCTAGATTTAAAAAATCCATGAATCTATATGAAGACCAAAACATGAAATTCTTCATTGTTCAACTTGAAAATAATTCGTATACATGCATTGAGTGGTCAGCTAAAAATAATTCCAACAAGTTTTCATCAATTTTCTCTGTATCTTTATTCAATGAATAACAAAACTGATAATAGTATAAAGTTAAAGGACTAGAAAGTTTTCGAGGCAACCCTTCGCATTGTATCCTTTTTTTTTTATAATGCAGTAACAAAACGTTCTACCGATTATTTGCTTTCGCTCTTGAATGGCACAGAAGTATAGATCAATACGGAAATAACAATTAATCAAGTATCTTAATAATTAATTCATAATATAACCATTCAACAATACAAGACTGAACCACGTCATTGTTATCGACAATAAAATAAAGACTGTCAAGGCATATTCCGTTATTTTCTTTCAGGCAATTAGCACACACCTAAACTGTGCCATGTTGAGCCCCTAATAAAATTATCTTATGAATAAAATCGAACATTCTCGTATTCCATGTCGTGTCTGTCGACCTTTTTAACGAGAATATTAATTCCGATATTAATCTATACATATGTGTATACATTTATTTGGAGAATATTGTAAATATATATATGTATATATATATATATATATTAAAATGAGATTGCCAAGAAACAACAATGAGCAAATTAATTTTGATATTACTGAGAGAATCTCATACCTACAAACTGATGAGCTGAACGGGTTTTCCATTAGGGTAAGATAATTTATGCACTGTACATAATTGATTCTACAAGTTAGTTAAGTAGGTAATCTGCAATACATTATTGTATATTATTGTGATTAATCTCTACTAGCATGTAAGTAAATCACAGAGCCTTATATGGACTGAAAATGCATTCGCAAAAACTCGGTAGACATTTTGTTCATCTAAACTCATCAAAGAGGAACGACGCAGCATTGGAAATAATTCCGCATTGCGGGATTCACCAGCCGATTTGGGTCTCGCACAATGGAACTTGAGTTAAAGTAATCCTAGCAAACGAGACGTAAGTACACGACGAAAAGAGAAAATAAGGAGCATAACATGTAACAGATATTTAAAAGACGACGAAAAGGACCTGTAATTATGTCTTCTCGCAGTAAATTCGTTGGCGTAATAAAACGCAAAATGGCGGTAGCCCATTTAAAATTTAACCGATTGGCTTTTTATTTTGTCTAAAAACGCAAGTAAATTGCAGAACAAATTTTTTCTGGAAATTCCTAGTGTGAGTTTCATTCGAAAGCATAAAGTTATTATATACGATTGAATGAAGGAATTGAATTTACGGAAATCGGGTCCCCCTGAGAATGATTGCAGATCAATGTCGTTTAAAATTCGAAAAAAAAAGAAGCACTCGTTCCTCGCAATGACGATTGCGGCACATCATCGAAACAAGCGAGTATAAACATTTTCATTCGTTATATAATAGCTCTGCAATCGATTTCTCGTATTAATCATTGTTTTCTTTTTTTCACGCTTTTTTTTCTCTTCGTTTACCCTATGTATGTATACCGTTCTTAATATCGTCATATGTTAATTAGTTTCATATAATAACTAATTAGTATCATCGTGTAGATATAATTACGTTATATTAAGTATTTTTTTCACATAACTGTACACATCCACATTCGGAATATTGGCGCTTTCGTGGGAGCGCAAGTCATTTGCATGGCAGTGAACTTATTTTACAAATTGTTATTGTGATCACTTGCTTGATGGACTGATCCAAATTTTTCTCTTTTTCTTTTTGTAAGACTATCTATATTGCGTCAATGAGCTTAAATATCGTATCAACGACTCAAAATGATTTATGAGAGTATCAATATTAATAATTGGCGAAATAAATGACGCCTCTAATTTTCGTTAATAATTATCAATTATACGTAAACGGGGGATAATAGTTTTATTAACCAAACGAATGTATGACATTACCATCCTTTTACTGTGGATAACAAAAATTTCTTAATTTTCGACAAGAACATTTTTTTAACCTACAATTTAACCCTCAACCACAGGTCAAAGGACTTACGTTATAAACGAGGTGGGTCACGTTGGCTTCTCACAGAAAAAATTCGATACGAACCCTTACGGTAGTCCAAATCAATTGGAATGTTTTTCACGTTTTGACAGATGGTATTCACGCAAATAGAAAAAAAAAAACCAAGTGACTACCCCATTTTCTACAGCCGGTATAAAGGTCGCCATATGATCCGGTATGCATTTCACAGACCCACGTCGCCGGTTAAGGGACACAAAAAAGTAAAGTTATACAATGAGCTTTTCCGGTAAGACAAGAGTGGTATAATAAGAACGTCTGCCAATACCCACATATTTAATTTCGAGTCAATGTAATTGCAACTATGTTCCAGTATATTTTGAGTTAATAAGCTTATAATAATTTAAAAATGGATATGCTAGCGTTACTCGGTCCGCAATTATTGTACAGCCATTATATAAATGAGACCCGCGCGTCTTTTGACATTCGCTTATAACATGGCGTAGCCCCGTTATTACAGTTCACATCAGACGTTAGCGTCTTGTGTTCCTTTCAATCTTTTTCATTTCATTAATTATCGTTAAATTTTTTTTTGTTTCATTAAACGCTACTATCCCCTAGTAGCTATACCTAGCCTAAATCGTTATTAGTAGTATCGTTAAAGTCTGATAATACCACAATGCGAGGAAACCTACATTAGCATATCTTCAGTTCAATAGCTTTATTGCCTTTCTCACTGATTCTGTATGTTTTGGACAGCTTATAATTAACAGTTTCTCATTAATAACCATTATACGGTGCGCTGCGCTTGAATTCTCCTTCCTTTTCCTTCCTTTTTCACATTTTCATAATCCATTATGTTATTTATTTACTCGTTTATCCTCCCTAGTCTAAGGTATCCTATTTACGCTTACGTCGCAGAGAATCTTTTCCATTTCTTTATATTTGGTATAAATAGTCCACGCGTTAATAGGTCGTTTCGAGGATTCGTATAAGCAGATGACGGGAGGCTGCTGAAGAATTAATGCGTGAATAGCGCATGCGTCTCACTCGTGTCGTAATGGAGCATCGAAATAGACGGAAGTCTATTCTAATAAATGAGAAAACACGTTTTAATTTGATCACGTGTAATTATTTATTACTCACGTCAATTCGCGTGTTTTACTTCATTTTTCCATTTCTCTCTCTTTTCTGTCTGATGATCATCAGGCATATTCCATTCAAGCGAGAACACTGTGCGTGCCATCGTTATAATGATGGACTCTAAAATTTTGTCCCTTTATTTCGTAGCATTTTGTACTGCAGCAAAACAAGAGCAATAAGATATACGAACGTCGAGAAAGATTAGCAATGATTTGTAAATCATCGTTAGCTTGATTAGTGGAGGCGAAAATCGCTTGTCAATAGGCGGTATCGAATACATAGTATGCTTACTCTTGTATGTTTAACGTTAAAGGAAAGGCATAAGAGAGAAAAAATAAGTGAATAAAAATCAATACGACACGTGGATCGATCACGAGTTCAATAGGACTAGAGAATCCTGATCCTTGCCTCCCACGTATGTAAACGTAGCTAAACGTATAATTGGTCTTAAAACTTGAAGTAAAGATGAAAAACATCATCGAATTGACTTTTTTTTCCTTTTCTTTCCTGAGTTTCCTCATTTTTTGTTTACTCTCTCATTTTTCTAATGAAACTCGAGGCCTTGAAAGTCACGACAGCCAAGGTAACGTCTCTTTTCTTTCTTTCTTTCTTTATCTCTCGAATAAATTTTCTTTAGGGCTACTTCGCCATGAAATTGGCCGCACTACCGAGTAATGAAGGATTATTATACACTTGCTGAGTAATGACGTGGTATGTTAATATGGTAGAAGTATACACGTATGTACAAATATGTACATATAAGGGAAGGTTTCCCGCATCATTCATAACCTGATACGAGTGTGCTGATGAAAGATTAAATGACAAAAAAGATAAAGCAATCAATGAAGGCATCGATAAACGATAATGGCAGCAGTACGATTGTTGACAGTAGATAGTAGATAGTCGATCACTCATATGATTGGTCGTTATACAGAAAGACAAAAGTAATTTTCTCACGATGCTTTGCGTTCAATTATAATTTATCCTTGTGCATTACGTAATTATCATAATGACTGGCATCAAAGATAATGCAGCCCTACACTAGGTTCGATTTGTTATTCGTACATAAAGGAATGTCATATCTCACGCACGACTAATAACAAGTAGTTACGCATCCTGAGGGCTGTCAGTTTAATCGATCCCATGGATCTTCGTTCTCTGGTCATTAAAAGAGGATGATATCATAGAAAATAAAGTTTACCTTGATAATGCACTTATAGAATACCGAACATTACGAACAATAGCATAGAACGCGTCGTCGCCATTTTTAACAGACTCTATAACCGCCGTAGTCAAGTAAACGTCTCGTAAAAATTTTTAATCGTGTTCCAGTTGCTTCCTATCTCGTTAGATCCACGTTCGAACGGAAGATTAATTACCAATATTAATATTCCATAAATTCAAGCTCCATTACTCGAAATCAAGTTTAGGCACAAAAGAATATATTCCCTCTCAGTTTCTTCTTCGCCTTTTTGACTTACGACGGGAGATCCGTTCGAACGCGAAGGATAAACTGGAACGCCGAGGCCCGTAAGTACACAGAGATTTAATTATTACAATTAATGAATGTATAATGTACACACACGCACGCACGCACGCACACACACGCGCGTAAATATAACCTAAAAACAAATCTATTAAATTTAAAGTAAAACATCAGCGGAAACCTTCCATTACACCCACAAGTCTTTCTCGCACAGATCCGAGATTACGCGAAATTTATAACCTAGGCGGATACGGCACCATTGAGATCTCATTAATGAATGAGAATATCGATAAACCGATCAACCCAGTGAATGTACAGTCCTCTATAGTGCCCACTAAGTAATTAACTCTGTACGTAACGAGATTCACTACGCGCTAATAGAAGGTAGAAGTGTTTAAGGTTAAGAGTCCATTGATCGATCAGCGTCAAGTTGGTACGAACGATCTTAGACCGTTTATAAACCACCAGTTAAATGGCCTTTAGTAACTCTCGGCTCATTCTAACCTATGAAACTTAAGCGCACACTAGCGATATTCCTTCTAGGTACGATCACTGTCGTGTGGCTCATCTTCCGGCCTCGGTGTCAAGCTCCATCCAATATTGGTGCTCGCGTTTGCCGCACGGCGCAGACTGTTCCGCAAGAAGGTTGCACAGGCTTTGCTGCGCTCGGTCATTATCTCGTAGAGATGATTCTCCAGGGTGAGGCTGTTCGTGCTGAGTAGCAACGGCAAAGGAATCGGCATCGGTGCGTTCATCATCATAAAGTTCCCGATATTAAGAGGAGTTTCCCATTGTCAGACACCACTGTTCGGAAAGCGTGGCGGGGGAAGCGGGGGCGGTGGCCTCTCCGGTTGAGCGGGAGCGATGGAAGACCGCTCGGAACCAGCTGCAAACACAACTGTTGTCATCCGTTAGTGTCTCGGTCCTTTAACTTTTATTATTCATATACGTCACTTCCTCTCGCGTGACGTACTTACGTTTTTAATCGCACGCTTTATCATTTCTTTTCTATACGATTTTCGAAATGGTATCTCACTTCTCTCTTATAACATGGATCCTTATCCATCTCGACCTTCCCTTTCTCGTGTATGTACGTATACCATATATATATATGTGTGTACATATACATATATATATATATTACGTGGGTAATTATTTTCTCTCATTTCCTTTCATTCTGACTCTCATTCGCTGTACTGAAAACCTCATTGCTTCATTTACTTGTATTACCCAATGGAATTCGGATTTCAATTGCAATTGATATGCTCCTCTTCACCAGGAGTAGTACGTCCTTCACCATTTCTACTTGAATACTTGCTTAGGATATCATATTACGTACAGTACCTATTACTCGTTGACCTATGACCCTGTGAGTCCTGTAACGCGATTATCAATATCTTTGACTTTTCTTTAACAATGAAATAATTAGAAATTAATAGTTTGAAGAAAGCGAAGGTACGAGATTCGATTTTCTGATCGTCTAAAGCTTTTGATAATTAGCGATCTCGCCCGATCCCTTCATAAATGTAAATATGCATTCATTAAGAGTATAGAAATTTAGCTAAGATATATTAAAGATACTTGTGGATCGTTGCAGATACAGTGTAATGTAATGAATTATGTTTACGTGAGACGTGATACAGAAGGGTTCGCAACAAGATGGCGGTTTTATCGTCAGGTATAATATTACGTATACACACAAAGTTTTAACGGAATTAACTGGTAGGAATATACACATGCATTCATGCGCATTGCCACATTCATGTTCTGCATTTTCTTTTTTTTTTCTTTCATTCTCTTTATTCATTAATTTTAGCATTTACGATTTAGGTTCATTAGGCACAACGTACTTGCTGCCACTTCATTCTGGATGTACGAGGAAAAAAAAAAGAAGAACTGACAAATAGAGCATATAATCGATAATAATGGAATTCTATGGAATTATTAGTGGTTTGGTAAACTAATAAAGAAGACCTTGCAATAAATCGTTATGGTCGCGTCGATCGAAATTCCAATGCTTTTTGGCTTCGTTGAAACTACTACAAAGGCCAGTGTCGACGATCTGTGAGAATTGCAGTTGATAAATGATGTCAGAGAAGAACTAAATTAATGATCATGGACACACCTGTGAAAGTATCTACAAGATTAAAGTGTAATTTAAAGAAAAGGAAACTTATCGTTATAACGATAATATATCAATCTTTAATGTCAATCAGGTGAAAGCTATCGGTTCACGTTTTTACTACACACGAAAAAGGTGAACTAAAGTGACGCAATACAGAGAGCAATTTTTCTACATACTCCAAATCTTCGTTTGAAGCCTCGACGTGAGATGTCTTGAATATATTTACACATGATTCTGGTTCTTAAAAATTATTGTGAACTGTAGCATTATCGTAGGGGGTTCAAAACGAAGATTTGGCGGGATGCAATATTCCGTTAATAGTAGCCCGATGATAAGGACACGTAAAACAATCTCAGCCAATCAAATAGAATCTTCACGGTTCAAATTGATAATCTAGATATTTTTTCTTTAGTCATGTGTATATATATATATATATATTTTGTTATATCGAGAGGAGACTATGATATGCATAGGTATATCTATATATATACATATACAAATAGTTCTCATTCATGTTCAAATCCAAAGCCGATAATTTTACTGTTTTTTGCAGATGAACGTAAGAGACAAAGGATCGATATAGTGATACTACGTATAAACGAATTCACAAACATACAAAGAGATGTTTTTGTGGCATGCAAAGTGACAGGAAGAGGTAGAGAACAATTTCACCAGAGACGACAGACTGCTGCAGCGTATATTGCATCCCACGGTGTAGCACCGTACTGAGTGTCAACGGAATACATGAATCGAATGAGGCATCGACCGATGACGTAAAGGGACGCGAAAGTAACAAAAGTGATAATATAGAAGTGCGATAGTCGTGAAGTGAAATGGATGTAAAAGAAAGAAGAACAGTAGGTAAGAAAATAGTATTAGTACAGCCAGTGTCGCGGCCATAAGGCCTATCCCTCCATATAATATTCCCCTATGCTATTTTCCTTTAGATGAACGCTCGAAGATCACCCATTCATTCAGCGCGAGTACTCACTTGGCAATTTGCGAATGGCCTCTTGCACGGCTATTTATATATACCCACATACATACGATAATCATCACCGTTCTGTGCCGGTGTTATCACTGTGACAGATAATAAAGATACTCGTCGAGAGTCACTGGATGATAGAAATACAGAACAGACGTCCATTTAAGAATTCATGCTGCTGTCATTAGGCACAGCACACACTCGATGGAATGGAACAGACTGCAGCAGCGCGTACAATTCCCTGAGGTACAATCGTTCTGGGTGTCTCTTGTGGATTAACGAATATATTGCAGTGAAGGGGATGATATATATTTTTTTGGTATCCTTAGGGTGAGTATTACGAGATTATGATTGTGTACGATTTTTGGAATTATATAGTGGATATATGTTATAGGGAAACGCAAAGGACTTTTGGTATCATGCTACAGCTACAGCCAGGTCCTAGGAATCGTTTGCCTTGTAGCGACGGAGTTGGTGATCGTGATGGGTGATGAAGGGTGATGACGTTGGTCAGGTTGGCAAGCCTTACATGAATCAGGATGTGGCTTCTCCTCGGCCACCATCAGGGCTGCGCTCTCAGCTGGCGGTATGTGTCCCTCTAACGCATTCACACAGTTTAGCACGCTCCTGCAAAACATCACGCCACTTGTCCAAATTTTTCGCTTCTTCAAACATATCCATTGGGCTTTTCGTCGGTTTTAGTTTTAGAGAATTATCAGAGTACCCGTGTCTGGTATCCATAGGGATAGACAGACGGACACCCTTGGGACATGCACGCTAGTTTATTGTAATCTCTCTTTTCTTCCTGGTGCTGGACGATCGTGCTAGTGAGTTTCTTGTTTGTGGTGATTTCTTTTTTTTTCCCTACTGTCCAGCACGTTTGCAGTTACCATTAACTGGATTTAACTTTCACGGGACTTTTAAATGTAAAAATAAGATTCAATTTGATCAGTGAGCTTATCGTGCTTTTTTACTTTGTGATTTATTGGAAACATATGTAGATCAGTGCTGTATGGCCTTGCAAGATAAACTTACTGCTGCTGTTTCTATGTGCACGAAGAACCATAAGAATTCATAGAAAGACTTTTACGAACTCAACCGCGTCGTTTCTTTCATTCAGTTTGTCTATGAAATTCATATGGTAGGAATGATACACGTTTACAGTGTATCGTTTTACAGTAACGTGAGGGATGGAATAAATGACATATAGTGTATAGTATATCCGATATACTATGACAAAGTTATAGCGATATAACAAGAACAAAGGTATTAGAAATCTCTTAAGGGCGTCCTCGAACCCTGCCACCTCGTTTAACTTACTCGCCTCTTCCTGTTTCACATATATACGAAAGGAATAATCCATTTCACAGTTTCTATCGTTTCAGTCTACTCGCAATATACATCACTGGCCTGTGTAGTAGAAGATTTCTCGTCTGGCATATTATAGTTTCTCTTAATGTCATATACGTCCATTAATGAAAGACGCGCGCTCGACGTTCCAGCATCTGTCAGAGAAGTAACAATGGTCAGCGCGACGCGCATGCGCCCAGACGATAAACGTTGAGAGCGACGCGAGCGACGCACAGTGGAAGAAAAGTAAATGGAGAAACGAATAATTAAATAAACAAACTGATTTATTTTACAACGTGAAATATTCGAGTCTTAATTGGTGATGCCGAAATATTCGTAATTATAATAATTAATTATTTGGCCGCTTTAAGAAAAAATTTGGCGCATTTAAGTGCTATTTTCATAAGTTACACAGTCTGTATCCGTTTGGCGGTATTTCTGTCCTATTATGTAATAAGTGCCTATAACATCTCTAGTAACAATATTTTCAATAATATTATGCGAACGACAGTGATTAACCCTCTAATATCATTTTTTTTTATTTTCATCTATTCATCTCAATCATTGACTCAATCTCTTTTTCTCTTTTCTCTTTCTCTCTCTCTCTCTGCTTCCGAATGAATGTACAACTGTCGCCGTAATGAATTACTCTTTTCTAATTAAAATTATGGTTTATCAGTAGCTTGGGTATGGTTGGCAGTGGTGGCGTCAGATAGGACGGTCTCCTTGCTAGAGTAAGTGGCGAGCTCCTCTTCCCTGCAATAGAACAACGTTACATGGCTATCAAGCCTGAAATCGTTCATCTTCTTGTTCATTTACGATTTCATCCGATCCCAATTGATTCCATACAAATCGATTATAACAATGTCCTACTGTTATCCCATCGTGTGTGATGTCTACATGCCAAATCGCGATAATTATAATAGAACAACCCTGTATCGACCCTTGAATTTTTTTTTAGAAAACGGGAGAAAGTGTCAGCGTCTAATCACTAGTCAAAGTAAATAAAAAAAAAAATTCTTAATCCCAAACACAAAATCGTACGAGAATTAATTTTTTGTATATTTTTTATGTTCTCAGGATGTACCGGTTTTTCGTCACGTCATTCTCAACCGAGTCGATCGTCCCGTCTCTTTTGTATCAAAGAAAAAGTCCTGAACGCCATTGTGTCACGAGGAACCTTTTGCTATTATACCCTAAGCACATGCTAGGTAGATTTACAACGTCAGGGAGTCACGTAACCGTTAAATTAATAGTCAGCAAATATAGACAGTCGTGCTAATTAATGTTTCCTCTAAGCTTTTTTTTTTCCTTTTAGCAAATCATCCCGTGTACCATCGTTCACCCAGTATCTGATAGAATGATCAAGTGGTCTGATATAATGGACAGTGTTTCAAGTACAGGGTGATTCTATCTGGATGATTCTTATGCATGGAATTCTATTCGACACCACTGTACAGGTATGAGCAATATACTTTTGACAGAGTTTTCATTAAAAATATATTTTAATTATAGGTTTATAATCTATGATAAATAATCTATCATAAAACTCACTGCTCTACCTAATCTTAAATAAGCAAAGAATCAGTAACGAATTGAAATATTGAACGACGAACTGAACGAGAATCGTCGTCGAGC
The DNA here is from genome assembly GCA_031762395.1 of Calameuta pygmaea. Lineage (NCBI taxonomy): Eukaryota > Metazoa > Arthropoda > Insecta > Hymenoptera > Cephidae > Calameuta > Calameuta pygmaea. The sequence goes on from JASANN010000260.1 coordinate 116,326, forward strand.
TTCAAGCAGGATTGACAAACGAATCGGCTGAATGTTTCGGCAAGACCTTAATCAGCATGAAGAAACGTGAACACAGGTACTGACAATAATATAAAGAACGTATATAAACCAGGGATCAAAGGTAGCTCTTTTTACGGGGCTTACGGGATGATAATCCGTAATTATTATATATTAATATATAAACTGTAAGACAAAACGTGGTAAGCTCATCACAACGAACATTATGGCAGTATTACAAATTGGCATGATCGCGACGATCGGATTTAGCCGGGTGATTCAAAAGCCAGAATACGTATAATTAAAAGACCAAGCATCGGCTTTGATTTGTTGCGCTTTGTTCGGTACAATTGAATTCTCTGATTTTCTTCTTTTTCTTTTTGAATAGTGTATTTAAAAAATTCGATATAAATATAACATATTTTACATATATTTATATATCTGTATATACAAATATACATATATATATATATATATATATATGTATATCAGAGAGAGAGAATATTACGCCCAACAGTTATTTAATGTAATAAGCACTAACATGCAGTTCGCATAGCACAGCGCATATTATCGTGCCAGCTATTGACATGAAAAGTTTTGGAAAAAACTTATCTCCTGTCGAACACTCATCAGGTCAAATGGACTATGAGGAGCATGCTATCGAATACAGGGCTCCAGGAAGTCAAGTCAATTGATCTCGGGGCTCTTATGTATTATATATTTTATTATTTTATTATTTTTGATACTATATGCGTCTCCTCCTCACGGTACTTGCTTACTTCTCGCGTCATTATCGACGCTAATGGACGTTAATTGGATATTCTCATATGTTTATTTACATAAGGTCCATGTACGCGCTACATAATAGCCCTGAAGGAACTCATAGAAACTGTGAAATGTATGTTCACGGAAAATAAAAGAAACAATACGATTTATCACATAGGATTATTTAGTGTACCACGCGCCAAGTAAAATTAGTACTTAGTCAGGTACAATTAATTTCTATGGCAGAACCAACTTCAATTGGTGGAAAAGGTCCTAAATAATCCTGTATAGTAGAAGAGCTATTCAGTCTCGAATGTGCCGACTGAAGTTGGCTTCGCCTTATGGTAGAGGCATCAAACGTACAAGCTGCTAACTTCGGTTGGTTCGTTTCGACTGAATAACTCTGTATACATATGCATGTATATATGTATAATAGTAGTTGTCCATGCAACTATAGTAATGGATATCTCTCTTGTAATTCAGCCTGGCTCTTTTTTTGGGATTTAAAAATTAATTCGGCACCAGCTAAGTAAGGACGTAGTATGCATGCCGGATTATCTTTTTTTTCTTTTTTTTTTTTCGTAATCCTCACGGCTTCTCGTTAATTGTTGGGATTATTTTCTAAGCGTTCTTTTCTTTTTGTATAAGAATTTTCTTTTTTTATCTGGTATTCGACCTTCTCTCTGCTCTATGTGTAAAGCGCCAAATTTTTACGATGCTACGACGATTTTGTTATCTTTGATTTACAAATGGGATGCCAGTCGTTGGATTCTCTCCTTTTTTTTTCCATTCTCCCCTTTTACCCGATAAGCCAATACTTTTGGCACAGCTCCTAAAATATTATCGGATCTCTCGTAATGCATCTGGCTTATCTATTACGTACTACACACGCGCGGGGTGTACCATTTCTTTTACTTTTTCTCTCTTCGTGTTTTTCCAGAGCCAATAAGTTCATCCCGTTTTGTTCGGGTCGGCGATCGTAAAAGAGAAAAAGTCCCAACGCGAATCCAACGAGAGCTTAAAAAATAATCCCTTTTTCCGAATATACGTGTTTATATATATATATGTATATGGGTGATTTTGAGAAAAACTATGATTTTTGTCAAATCTCAAGTATTTAAATTTAAAAATTAATATTTAAATAATTTAATGACGTTTCGATGAATAAATTTTTAGTTGTAAACATGTTCTTTTTTTTTAGAAATACTCTTAATCGAATCTGTCTGAATAAGCGAAATAATTATTTTTTTCAATATACAAAAAATGATCACGTAGTCAAGCGATCAGTAACCCCGGTACTGAACCTTAAGTAACTCCTGATCCAATATCGCAGAAAGATGATGTACCGAGCAAATTCTAGTACCTATAAAATTCGTGAAAATGTCATTAAATCATTGTGAAAAATGTTAATATCTCGATGTGTGACGAAAATCAGTTTTCTTAATAATCATCTATATAGGTTCAACGATGCCCTCAAGAAGATTATACATGCTCTCAAAAAGGGTCTGCGCAATAGTAACAAGGAAGTAAACGAAAGTAATAAGAAAAACTGAAAGAAAAATGTCAAATGAATATGATAAATAACAAAACAAATCGTACAAAGCCATCATAACGAACGAAACCTTAGCAGGACTCACCCGTATAGTCTGCTGTCCCTCAAGCTGCTCCTGCTCCACATAACACAGAAAGCATAGTTACGACATGGAGTACACATTTTTTTTTCTGAATTTCTTTTCTTTCTTTCATTCGCATACACACACACACACACTCTCTCTCTCTCTACATACACACAATCTGCGTAATGCTAAAACAGAAAAGAAAATGAAACGAGAACATATAGTACCATAACCACTAAATAATCATTTATTTGTCGAATAAACGATACACGCACGGTCGAATAAATTCTGAGTAAATAAATATAACGTTATCACGATACTCGAGCAAGATTTATAAACTTAAGTGTTTAATTATACGTAACATAATTTGACGTGTCTATCATGTATTTTACAGGATCACTTAAAACAGGAGCATCCTACCCTTTACCTCCCTGACTTTAACCCGAACAATGTCAAAGTGATAAGCATCTATTCGATAAGAAGAATTTCGTGTGGCATCGTGCCATGAAATCGAAGCCAGGAAAGTAGCAATGAGATCTGCCATAATTAAAAGGCACAGAGTGTAAAAGTATCAAGGTGAGATTACGAATGAGAAAAATATTTATATGAATACGCGTGTCACGTTGATAAACGTGAAAATAATCAATGGGTATTCATTTTTGTATACAATTGTGCCGCTTGAAAATTATTGCTTGCGTATACGTTATAGGCTGATAACAGTCGCGTGACCGATAGTGCGACCCTAAAAATATTGAGTATCTAAACTTGTAACGTGCGTTATTTCGTAAATTATTAAGGTGACAATTTTTGTGAATAATCGATTTATCAATCGGTCAAGACTCTGACGCTTTTTGTTTGATAGTCATCGTTCAATTATCGCTTATCGATTGAGCATCCTATTAAACTTGTATATCCTCTTGATTACGCCTAAAATATTTAATTAAAAGCGCGTAACAATTTATGTACAATATTGTCAATAAAAGTACTCTAAGGGGAGGTCACTGACGATAGAGGAAAAAGAGTAAGAGGGTCGCATTATTTCTTATCGGTTAAGCCCTGCTTGAGAACTCGTACACAATGGACAATAAAACAATTGAAACAAATGGTATAAACATGGACAACGAGTGCTCGAAAGATTCGTCAAAAATTTATCACATCTCAATTTTCATTACGACAGCATGTCATGGATTGTTAACTACAATGTCAGCGAGAACGCGAACAAGACAGAAACGTCTATGAAAAGTTTTAAAGAAAAAAATTATTAAAAAAGAAAATTAACGAATACAATGGATGTAATATTGAAAGCTAACTGTCCATTGGCCTACTCGTGTAGGTACTTGGGACTGTAGTTGATTGCTTGTTTGAAGCATACCTGTCATTACCATGCCTGAATATGGATAGGATCTCTTCGAAGGTCTTATTCTTGGTCTCAGGAACCCTCTTGTACGTGAAGATCCAGAAGATGGCGAGGAATGCACTGAATGGTAGGAACTTGTAGTTTTCAAGGCTATCCTGTAACACATAAAAAAAGAAGGTCATTGGAACGCTATGAAATTTTAATATTTATTCGCAGGACTGGATGCAAGCGGAGTTATAAATAATCTAGTGACGTACCATACTTGGAAAACCGATGCCAACCGTGAAATTAGCCATCCAATTAACAAGAACCGCAATGGACATGGCAGCAGGCCTAGGTCCTTGGGAGAAGAGTTCGGCTGTTATCATCCACGGTATGGATCCTGGACCAACAGCAAAGAACACCACGAAACCGAGCGTCGAGATCACCGACAGGTATGACATCCAGTCTATCATTTCCTGTACGTAACCAAAAAACGCCTATCAGGGGGTAGAATCGAGTTCTTCTTTCCTGAGTGGCTGGAGGAGCCTCAGGAACGAGTGATAATGATAAATAATAATACATAACTCGACAAATAAGAAATAACGTGGCATGCAGGTTAACATGCAGAGCTCAATCCTGTGTTAGGTGATACAGAGTAGAACGTAGTTCTGTGATGTCTGGTAATAACTTTGTTCATTTGGTGCCTTCGCTTATTTACAGTAGCATACTCTCTTATGTAATGTGTGATCATCATGAAGGAGTGAAATATCGCTTTACATTGACCAAAGTGTAGCGAAACGACTCGGACAATCTCTTTATGTTTTGTCGTTCATTTTCGTAAAATTAATGGAGAAGCCAACTTTCACCTTTCTTATACATGTGTAAGCGGCTTCTGCAAGGAAAAGTATGTAACGAGCTTATGTAACGTGTCCTGCGAGTGCTTGCCCAAGCAAACGGTGGCTGTATACAATAATTTCGTAAAAGTTAATGAGGCAAGTTTCGTCAGATCTTTGTGATCATCGTGAAGGTAAAGCGACTGTACGTGATGCATTGATTGTGAAAATATAATGAACTGCAATTTTTTTTTTGTTTTCATGAATATCAAATGGAAAAACTTCAAGTGTTCTGTAAGTCTGATCGCTGTGTTGACACTCGGTGTGTTGAAATACCGACAGGTTTGAGCCAGACAGAACGAAATTGCATAATAACAGAGAAGTCGGACAAAAATCTCCTCCAGACAGTCACGAAAGAGATCGAATTTGACGAGGGGCAGGGGGAAGAGGAGGGAGAAACGAATAAAAAAGTAGCAAAGTAAGCCAAGTAAGTAAATGTAAAAGCGTGCAGTGTTATTTAAGTCATCTCTTTCTCAATCAATCTTCATTAATGTATTGTTAAAACGTGTCGTTACTCGTTAACGTTAAGTGCTTGTTCCGATACTTGGACGCGTGCAGGAACGAGTGAGAGAAGGAAACAGTGTGACAGAAGAGAGGAAAAAGAAAAAGAAATAGTTTAATGCAAATGAAGAAAAACGTCATGCGGGTACGGGACACAGCACTTACGAGCTACATGAATGACTGGGATAAATTAACATGAGATTTTAATATAGCGAGGTGAATGTATAAATACAGCGGTGATATCTCTCACAGTCGGTGCAGTGCCGCACTCCAGCTGTGAACAAAGTGTTAAATGCACCTTACGCCTAGCTTCATTGTATTACGAAGCACCAAGCACATTTACAACCCTTAATATTATCGATCCTTTACATCCTAGAAGCTTTTCTCGATTACCATTGGACAGTGACTGTTTAACCAGTGAAACAGTCAGAGACAGGTTTGGCCTGGCCAGTGTAGTTCTTTGCTAAAAAACTGCACCAAAGTGTCTCGAAATCTGATTCTGTTAGCATCTTCATAATTTTTTTTTCTTTTTTCTTACACTGTATCCCCCCATACAATTTTTATATTCCACGATCCCTCTTATAATATCTCACCGGTATTACAATACACAGATGAACGTTACGTGGGAACGAATTAACGTCCACGCGATAAGAACATGAACCCACCAGTGGGTCCCTGTCTGGATACGCGTTAACGAGAAATAGGTTGGCTCTACGAACCTTTATGAGCAACGAAATTGTGATGAATATGGAAAAGATGAACATGCCGCCAAGGCCGTACAGATGCAGCGTTCGCCTTCCTGTTCTGTCCATCAGTGGGATGGATATCAGTGTCATAATAACCATAATGACACCTATGCCAATACTGGCAAACTTGGCACTCCCATTCGTGAGTCCAGAAGTTATGAACAGATTCGTGGAATAGTAGAACACCTGAAACGGTAAGTAGCTAGGATAAGTATGTGACCGATAGTTGTTTGAGGTACCTTGGACGACCTGAAGGATCCATGATTGACTAGTGGAAGTATTGTAATAAAGTTACTATTACTTACAGCATTGATACCCGACAATTGCTGGGATAATTGCATAACCACACCGATGATAAGAGGTGCTCTTAAAGTTGGACTACATATAAGCTCTGTCATCGAAATGGTGGACTCAGACTGCTGAGCCCTTTCCTCGGCCCTCATCTCTTCGATGTCTTCCTCTACCTGATTACTAGCCCTTAATCTCCTTAAAGCCTTGCGGGCCTCCTCCTCCCACTGCTTAGTAATGAGCAAATATCTGTGAAGTAAACAACCGGAACATCAGCATTGTGGCTTGCTGCATAAAAAGAACCGCAAGTACCAGGAACCCTCGGGAGATGGAAGAACGGTGTCGTCCAATTCCCGTGTAATCAGCGCCACGATACAGACACACTACCAGTAGTAATTCCAATGTAGTATGGATTAATTACCTCGGTGATTCCGGACATACTGGAAGCAAGAGCAACTGCAATATGGCAGGACAGATCGCCAGTCCCAGGAGTACGGGCCAGCCATCATTCGTGCCAAGTATTTGCTCGATGCCCAGCACCTGGGAGACCAGGAGGCCCACCGTAACAGCGAGCTGGTTCACCGTGCCCAGGCCGCCTCTCAGGTTCAATGGCGCTATCTCCGATATGTACATGGGAACCAAGGAGGTGTTTAAGCCACAATTGACACCGATGACGAATCGCCCGAAGAAGAGCATTTCATAAGCGTGGACTATCTTGGTACAGCCCATCAGGCATGCCCCCACGATGCCCAGCACGTTGTTCAGCAGTAAGCCCCCCTTTCTGTCATTCAGAATGAAAGATAATTCATACGTAAATGACACGTAGGTCTATGGTACAGAGTTATGCATGATAAAGACGGTCAGATATTTTCGTGCCGATTAATATCCACGTATTTTCTTTTCAGTTCCACATCCAGAGCGTAGATTAACCGTATGATTAGATTGTACCAACCTGCCAAATCTGTTAGCAATTATTCCTCCGCTAAAACCACCAAGCATACCACCAATAGCAAATATGCTGACTGCCACAGAGTACAGTTTCTTCACAGAATCATCCGAGATGTCCTCACCGTATCTGTCCTTGTATACATCCTTCATGAAGTTTTCAATATTCTGCAACGACAATCAATCTCAAGATTCGATCTACTTATCATCATCATCGTCAAGTAATCGTTATTCCCTCTAGAAATTTAACTCACCACTTCAGGCGCATTGATGACTCCCGTATTGTATCCAAACTGCAGCATGCCAAGCACTGCTGCCAGTATTGCATACGACAGGAAGAACGTCAAACCCTAAAAATACTTAAGGTATTAAAACCATCGTCGACGTAAAAAGAAAGAAAAAAAAAATCATAAATAAATTGCTAAAAAAAAACAAACGGAAAAACTCTGAAACAAAATGATGTCGATGCGAATATGAATAAACACAGGTAAATTTAATATTGAGTAACAGCTACAATAAACGTGGATAAACAAGGTTAGAACAGAGTAAAGAAAATCACATTGATCATTGATTCCTTTATTGTATAAATTGACAAGAAAATCATGAGACTAACCATATCGTTATTTATTCCTTAGATATGCAAAAGAAAATTCCTACGAACTGAAGGAACTGAAGCAACTGAAGCGCACGAGTTAAAGTAGTAAGTTCTCGATGACACAGAGAAGGACGATATCACCTGCTCGAGGAGTCTAAGTTTCCGTCGATGAGAGTGCTCCTCCAGACGATCCACATATTCCCGTAACTCCTCTATCTCCTCTTTCACTTGCTGTACCGTATCTAGTTCGTGCTGCACCAGATAGGCCATATTAACGTTATAAAGTTAGTGCGCTAATATGCATTCAACTATCAGGCATATTATTAAAGTGTACGTAAGTCTGTGTCCCTTCCTACCCAGAGTGCATGTGCTCGAAGTAAAAAGCTACTCAATTTGTAAATTACTTTCCCAGGTAAAACGTTAGATGGGAAAGGTCGAGGAAAAATACGCAAAGACGAAACGACTGTTCAGCCGAATGACGCTTCAAGATAGTCAATAATAATTGTGACAACAAGAGACACACAATTGGTCACCGATTTCGGATGGGCACAGCGATAAGCAATATCAGGTACTCCGACTGTACCTTGATCGCCACCATATCTCTCTTGACCTCGCTGACCTCGCTCTGGCAAGACTCTACACTCTTGGTGAGTTCCTGCAGTTGAGTGCGTATCTCACATAACGCAACGGTCGTTTCCAGCTGGCGGTCACCCCGCTGCAGCTCGTCCAGCTTGGCGCTCAAGTTCATACTCATCACGCTGACCTGCTTCTGCAGACTGTGCACATATCGTAGCATGAACTTTACGCCCACGTGATAATATTAAACGAGCACATCGACACTAGATCAAGACCAGCTAGTACCCTAAGAGATAACCAACTAGCTCTGACGCGACAATCTTAACTGCCGAGCTTTGAGATTCTCCGTCAAGCAATTAGGTGCCGGCTAAGAGACGAGATTTTAGAGCATTTTGAAAATTTTATGCTCAAAACGTATTATTTTTAAGATCACCCGGTATTGGGAATATGGAGTCCAGACACAGCTCGGCAGCGTCATTTCATTTGTATACAGACAATATTTGCTTATAGTTATCATTATTGTATGTAGATTAAAAACAACACAGACAAAATACAAATGCTACTAAAAGCATGTCTAAAATGTGTGTATAGTGAGTGTGAGGTGAAATGCTACGACAGTCTGCAGCTGTGCACATGTTAAAAAAATATATTTTTTTTTTTCTTCCTTTTTGAATATCTTTAATTTTATCATCGACAAAAAAAGGATCGCGAGATAGAAAAAAAGAGAGCCAGGACATAATATGATAATTTGGAGTTGAACGAATGAACGACGGCACCAGTAATATCAATGAATAAATTCCCGTACAGGTCATCAAAAAAATCAAGCTTTCTTCTCAAAGTACATTTACCAAAGGGAACCACAGATACCAAACCACGATGTTGACCGATGCGTTCGATAGCAAATCCTGAGATAAAAATTCGAATGGCAAAACTTGGAAAACGATAACTGAATAACACGGTTAAGGAAACGCGTGATAAGTCGATTCAAAAAGCTACGCAGAGATCGCCAAAGAACAAAAAAGAAAGAAAGGTATATATATATATATATATATATATATATATATACGTAAAGGTAGAAAGAGCAAAACAAAAGTAGAGATCAATACTGGTATGTGCACAGCGAAGCAAAAAATGGTGAACGATAAGTGGTGAGGAAAAGTATAATAATAATAATAATATCAATAATAAATATAATATAAAATAATACAATATAAATAACGTGAGTACAAGTAAAAGTATGGTGAACACATGGTGAATAGCATAAATGAATGAAAAGTATGATCGAAAGGATTATTTATTTAATGCAGCGATGATGTAGGTTATGTACCTGGGAGGTAGGGAGACCATGGCTGTGTTCCGAAACTACAGTAGCCTCTATGCCTCCCCCACTCACTCCTCTTGATTCAGTTTTTCGTCTGATTCACTGATTATTTGTCTTTGTCTTTGTCTCAACATATGTACGTATGTTGGAACCCACCAAATCCAATCAATGACTCTGAATGATTGCACGGGCTTGTTGTCAAGTGGTCCAACCAAAGTAGAAGGTATGTGTGGGGTGGGACACCGACACTGTCCGCCCTGCCTCTATCTCACTCTGTAAAACTTTACCTAGTTTGGAAACACAGTCGTGGTTCAGTCAAATATTAAAATGAATTATTTCGCTCGCATTAGTTTTTAACGTGACTTCGAATCTATTCGTCACGTGTAAGAGTACATCGCCATGCGACGCACCGCCAGCTTACTCACCCCTGCCTAGCTGCCCGCGTCCACAAGCGAGCTTGCAATATTGAATGGCCCATCACTTTGTGTGTAATGAACGGACGGCAAAAATAATTGAGAAAAAAATTGGCATGACTTGATGAGTGACAATGCTAAGGTATCGGCACAAGTCGATCACTGCTATCGTATGAATATATTAGAATTACACGTGAAAGTGTAATATCACGCAGTTTCGAATGTAAATAATAGATCCTTCGACGTTACAGGGTAAGGCCCGCGATAGTGCGAACAGCAGTGATATCTTTTGTGCGACAAAACTCTGTTACAAGGATATGAATAAATGAATGAGCAATAAGTGGTAAGCCTGCGAGCGCCGCAGCCAAAGAGTTCAAGTAATGGTAAAAATGTAATCCACGTGTTCCGATATAATATCGTTATGACCAAAAAGGGTGTCAGGTATGTAGAGAATAAGGCTAGAGCGTGTGATTCATGTATAAATGTTAAAGAGGCGTGAAGCCTTGCATTGCATTCTTGTATTACGTATATCAGTAGTACAGGAGCATTCGGATTGTTTAAAGTGAAGGCTGGCCCCGCAGCTGGGCTGCTGCTTCTCGAGATCAAAAAAGTTATACCGAACTGGATGCTCCTGTACCATATACGAATGAATAGAAACTATACGTATAAGCATCAGGGGAGCATTTGTCTTCAGTCCATCAGTAATAAAAGAAAGTATAGTACCTCTAAGGATGAGAAATCCTAATAAAAGAGGACACTCTCGAGTATTTATGGAGACGAATGTGCACCAGGGGTCTTATACCCTGGTGATTCTACTCGGCATAAGACCCTCGGTTTCTCGCAAGAATACTGGACAGAGTCTGGTACGGTTCTTTATAGTGAAGAAAACTAGATCCCGCGGACGTTCACAAAGAGTGTCCCGGTCGTTAGGCTCCAGGATCCCCCCGGGTGGGTAATCGTCGTGTGGATCTTCTCGAGATAGATTAACATACCTTATAAGCAACTCCCTGAGAGTGGCTTCGTCGTCCTCTTGTATTTCTTCCTGCGTCTCATTACTGAAGGAGGCCCGGGTGAGACGGTGGCGCGATAGCCTGCCACTGATATGTTGAGCGTGGCCACCGTGGTGATAATGGCTCGTTGGCAGGTAGCGAGAAGTTCGCCCTCTCGTCAGCTTGAAGGTGGCAGCCGCGTCGAGTGCGGCTCCTGATCCGGACTCCCCGTAGCTTCCTCGTACCACATATTGCTCCTCCACCCTGGATTCGTACTCGGCGACCTCTCCTGCTCGTCCTCTTGCGCCAACTTCCGTTAACCTCCTGACTGAGTCCTGTCTCTCTCTTGGCCTCGACCTCGACCTCTCTCCCTCGACGGCCTCCTCTCTGCTATCCGCTTCCTGCGCCCCGGAGAGGCCCGCGATTTCCTCGTAGAGACACTCCGAATCGGGTTCCGGTGAGACGGCCGCACTCCACAACTGGCTTATTGGTTTGAAGCCGCGTGAATCGGCCATCGTTTCTGCTGCGCCAGAACACGGGAACGTCCCATCACGTATTCTCTATTGTATCTGGTGTGATAACCGCTTTTGTAATTACTACTCGTGCCACATTCATTTTACACTGACAACGCTATGGATGGACGTGCGTTTTTACTGCTTTTACTCGCTATTAATATCTACGTGGTATACAAATTTTCCTCCGAGGAAGAGAAACGCACATGCAGTTTCTCCGAACAGGGAGGAACATTCTTTTTTTTAGTGAAAAATACTTGCGATAAGAAAATACACTTTTAGGAATGTAGTAAACAGATTTCCAGGACACCGTCGGCGACAGTGGTGTTGTTATCGTTTAAATGATTTTTAATGAGAGTTTTGGACTGGTCTTGAATTCTGATAAAAATTTATTCATCTATCTCGTAATTCCTCCAGGAAGTAATTATCTAGTAATGCGACCAAACAAAATATCACTTCAAAGATATGTATCTGGACGTCATGCTGTACCGACTTTGAGACAAGAGCATAGACATTTTTAAGATCGTTGGCCATTGCCATGGCAAACGTACTAAAATCCTGTACGATGCTCTCTGTCGTATATGTTTTGGTACCATCTTGAGTTCAAAAGCACTTTCTTGGATTACATGGTATTTCTTTTCTCAGGCAAAACCAGACGACGACCTGACGAAATCATCACGCATGATTACCCGTCTGAGAATTTTGAAAGGACGACTAGACAAAGACGCAAAGAATTCACAACGCAGGATCGACGCAGACATTATGGTTTTCACATGCGAGTTCATCAAGCGAAGAAAGCACCACCGACTACTGCTGGTGCGTCAAACATAGCTGATATTAATCTCTTTAAAAGACACACGTGCGTTGATTGTAAAAAAAGAGAAAAAAGGATTGACTAAAGAAATTGGACCACAAAGAATCTTTTGATGCGCTATCAGAAGCTCTGTCGCTACTCGTGCATGTCAATTATCTAATTTTATAATCAACAAATAAATCGATACACGAAGGATTCGTGACTTAACGTATTATCTCAAATCTGATAACAATGTCTGATTGCAGGATTATGATCAGCGTGCCACTAATACAGACAGGAAATTACAACTGGGTGTAAATTACGGTTAATGACGGATACGAGTTTAAGGATTAAAGATGAAACTGCTACTGCCTTCTCATCAACGTCTTTGTTCTGCTGATAATTTTCTTTAAAAACAAAGCGTCAATGTTTCACTCGTTAAGAAGAAATTACTGTTGGCTGCAGGAAATTTTAATTGTAAACTGTAAACACCGTGAACGACTCAACGAATCGGAATTTCTGCCGAATTTAATTTATACTTGACGTAACGTATGTGTTGTAATACACGTGTACGTATAACTGTATAGAAATGCGTAGATTGCCTGGCACGCAATGGTAATCAGGATGACGCGTATGTAAAATGACAAAGAAGGACGCACCTATGAGAATCACGCATCGTTCAAGTACATAACAACATAATATATTAACAGTAGTGGAGAAAGCCCGAGTGAAGTCCATTTAGCATATAACAAAATGAGTCCTCGTTAAGGTCTGTAAAAACAAGGATTCCTCTATTCAAATAAACAGATACGTTATCGCACGACGAATTAATACTGGACTTACATAATGACATTGGTTCCAAAAAAAAGCCAAAGTGATACGGAATAATTCAAAGCCGTCCAAAGCTTCGTAATTAGCATTTTTGTTCGTTTTTCTTGATCCATTTATAACTCGTATAATTTCGCAGGCAGATCGGTCAGTGAAAAAATCAACTAAATTATATTCGATATGAATCTTATGGAAAAATTGCAAGGACATCCAGAACCAGAGCTTTCTTCGCTCCAGTGCACAGATGGACTACAAAGTGTTACATAAATTGTACATGAGAAAATAACATAAACCAACAGGGTATCTGTATGAAAACAATAACAAATTTTTCAGATGTATCTAAAACTCTGTCACTCTGTGAAAACAAGGTATCGAATTTCCCTCTATATATTGAAAATATATAGAGGCGCGGCGAACACGTCCACGATGCATCCAGGGTACAACATGCAATTTCGTTTAAAACGTGAAATTTGCGCATCCTGCCATATCGGCGTGTTACGTGTAACGTTTTGACCTCGGGTCAAAGAAAGCGGCTGTGGATTGTAAACGCGATAAAAACAAAACGGATCATTTATACTTGTCCATACGTGTACAAGATGAGAATGCGAAACAGCAGCGTCGTAATAGCGCGCTGATGCTTTTGCCACTGCAAACGCGTACGGAGGAAACTGTAGGTATTGTAGGAAGAGGATCGGTAAGGAAGAGAAGAAAGAATCAAATGAGGAAAAAAAAGGAACAAGCGGAAAAGGTGCAGACCGATGAGAAACTTTTTAATGCCTTTACAAGCAAGGTAAATAAAGTCGGTCTAAGCACCTTGAATAAAAATTCTAGATAAAAAAAAATCATTATTCCTCTTTGCAGATACTTCTTATCCTACGGACGCTTGGAATCTTGACTGAGTTAACTACGCAGGATTTCAATGAAGCGGCAAAACACTGGCGAATGCATTTTATTAAATGAAAATGAAAACTCACCCTGCATAGTATGTAACCCATCGTGCCCGGCGACAACTTTTAGAACCTCACGACGTTTCTTCCTCGCTCCTCGAAGATGTGAATATCGATTGAAGAAGAGGTCCTTGTTTTCCTACGTTACGCAACGCATATAGGGAAACCAGGGATCCCCAGCTGGTACGATCTTCTATTTCTTCTTATGTACCGAGACAGACTGGTCTTCGTTAACGCCGACCTTACCAGGATGCGTCTCTACGTTTTGACGCTTCTTCCTTACTCTGTGCCACTCAGCACTACCAAGCTGTAGAGGATAAGAATCGCCATTAATCTCGTGTCAAGGTAATATTTGACGTTGTAAAATCGATAAAGTATAAATGAGATCTTAGATATGCCATATCACAGTCATAAAACAAAATATTTTATTCTATTGTTACACATTCTTTTTGGCTTCAGCCATAGAAATTGATTCAATATTTCTTGAGTTCTCAAGACGTGTTCTTAAAATAAGTACAAGTTTGTTGTATCCATGCAGGTCTCCATGGCTGCTTGTAATGTGTCTGAAATAACTTTCATGATAAGATAATCTAAATTTGTTATAAATATACAATCATACATGAAACACTTTGGTATACCAAGTATCTTCTGATTTCTTGCATTGCAATATTTTTTTTTAACATGTCAAAGTGAATGTATTTTCAAGTTGAAGAGAACCGGTGATTTTCATGTAATTTTTTTTTTCTTTTTTTCAGTTCACCCAATCTTCCTCAACTTACTCTAAAGAGATCATGTACAACTACTACGGGGGACAGTATAACGATTACATGTAATATACGAATGTTAAGTCCTCTTAGGTATTTTTAGTTTTTTTTTTTATTGCATACAAAAAAGTCGTCTGCAATTCCATCCTAACATGACAATACTCAAAACCAACGTTTATGTTCTTCCTAGATCAGGAGTTATCGCAAACATACTTGGTGTACCAAGAAACGCATCCGTACGCTGTGTCATAGCAACGTACACCAGGAGGAAGTTTCCTTTGAAACGAAGAATCTTCAAGATAAATACATTTGGCAGCTTGTATACCCAACACATTATATATGTACGGAAGAGTAAATTTACCAAAACCGAAATGCCAACACAGCACTTGCAAAATTGTCGAGTTCTGCAAAAGAGATGAGAGACGATACGGAGATAAATAAGGAAAAGAGAAATAACGAGGATAAAAAAAAGTTGAAACAATAAAAAATGAGCGACAGACGTACCTAGTGATAAGACAGCGAGAAGACGTGGTTTACAACAGATAATTCCTTTTATCTGAAGTCTCGGATATTATTAAAATCGGCGAACGATATTAAAATGTAAAATAGCCCACAGTTCGATATTATAACGTAAAAATATATATTTTGCTCAGAATAACGTGTAAATGACAACGTTCACACGACGGTCTTAAACCGTTTTAGTTAATGCTGATCTGAAGGAACAGACAAATAATAGGCATTTCTACTTGTATGGAATATTTGGGACTGGTCAATGCCTTTAGATTGGTATTAATTAAATGCAGTCGATAACATCAAAGTGCGTATGACGGTTTATCTTAACAGTCGAGTCTCCAGTCCGTCCCGCGTCAGACACTAATTTATTTCTTCAATTTTAGTTAAAAATCAAAACTCTTTATCACACGTTAAATCTTTTTTTTTTTAATTTCAAGATATTAAATCTGACACACGGCAAAAAATAATTTCGACTCGTCAACAATCTCGATATTCCTGTTCACCAGCAGTGATTAACATTAAGACTACATAAATTCCAATTTCTGCAGTGTCTCTTATTGAAAGGAAAAAAAAATATGACAATTATTTATACGCATATCAGCAATAAATATTTGCCACAGCAAATATCAGCAACGTTTAATATTTTCCTTACGATAAAAACCCTAATTAGCAAAAATACAAACATCAAAGTGCGTATCACGCTTTATCTTAATGGTCGAGTCTCCAGTCTGTCCAGTGCCAGACAATATTTTATTATTATGATGCATAATTGCATCACTTTTAGGTAAAAGCCAAAACTCTTTATCACACGTCGTCTTCTCGGCACTTCAAGGTATTAAATCTGACACACGGGAAACAATTGTTTCGTCCAGTCAACAATTTCGATATCCCTGTTCACCAGCAATGATTAACATTACGACTACGTAAATACCAACTTCCACAGTGTCACTTATTGAAAAGAAAAAAAATATGACAATTATCTATACGCATATCAGCCATAGATATTTGCCACATCAAATGTCAGCAAGGTTCAATATTTTCCATACGGATAAAAAAAAACCTATTGAGCAACAATACAAAAATAACCAAAAGCATATACCGAACAACGATGAAGTTGCTAAGTATTCGTCAACTTAAATTGAAACTGATGACTAATGAAGGTATCAATAATTTTACTTGTCCCACCAAATTCAATTGTATTAACCTATCATATTAATTCTAGAAATACCAGCAACCAACTACAGGCGTAACTCCTCCCGGCTATCAAAGTAAAAGCAATCGTTTTGGACCACACAATAATGTATAGAGCCCTTTAGCCTGCTGGGTGCACTAGAGAGTGGAATTTTGGGCGAGTACTCAAAGTAAATAAACAGCTGGTATTCACCGATACACCAAGTGAAGCTACTAGGGCTCTACGAACAATATTGCACATCCCTGCCAGTCATTGATATATTGTCAATACATTCATATACACAGACAAACACACAGATCTATAAACTACAGTACAAAGTAACTACATACTTCATTAGTAATCACCAGGCTGGTTCGTTCCACGTACGTACTTATATCTCGTAGACACTACACACAGTACGTATCGCATCCAATAACGTTATTGCAACACTATACGTATCACTTATACATGCATATTCCAGGAAAGTATTCAGACTGCACGAAATATCCACAGGAACGGCAGAAACCTTGCGCACAGAGAAGTCACTCAGAATTCCACTTTCAAATGGTGAACCAGGCATCCACCGGAGTGCAGTAACCTTGTCAGTGTACCACGTAGAAGAGTTATCGAGCGACTCGACGATAACCTGCCAGACTGCAAGTCTGTCGGCGCAACCTCTCCGCTTTGGCGCGCGGTACGAAAATGACTGAAACCTATAGAGCGTACGTAGCGAGAGTCAGCAATTCGAGAACTGACATGTTTTCCCTAAGTTCAATTCTGTCGCAGCTACCAAAGGCCCCCCTCTACGTCGTTCGCGCCTCTTTCACTCTTCGAACAACACGAAGACCCCTTCCTTGACGCCTCTATGTCATTTCTCTCTTTCTCCCTGTCTCATCGTCTCTTTTGTTATAGTATCTGCAGTACATGGTACATAGAGGCTGATACATGCCCAGCATGTACAATGGGAAGGATATCCTGGGCTGTGTGTAGCTACGGGCGATAACCCATTACCCCGAAGTACTTGAAAACGATCGTGTGACCTGTAGCTAAGAATTTTACACAATGACAACCGATAGATGAGAGATAGACGATCGAATTGCGTGCTGGGAACTCGTCTACTTGCCGAAATCTCGATGAATTCAAGGTTTTGTTCTTTTATAGTTTATTTTTAGCTAGTCTTCTTTATATCTTTTATTTTATTTTTTTTTTTCAGCAAAATTGGAATACATCTTTTTCTTTCTGTCTGGTGCCATGTAATCGGTACTCCTTCGCACGGCTTTACGATTGTATTACGATATTGACGCCCTTCGCTGCTACGAATATTTACTACAGGACCTGGAGTGCTCTTCGGTCAGACGAATATCGACTGTGCTGCTGCTGCTGCTGCTCGCTTCTACGAGCTCTCGACTTTACCTAAGGGTTTCTGAGATTGATAATCGTCTTCCTGCATAACACTCTTGGGAATCTTATGGTTAACATATCTTCTGGATATCTATGTATATGTATATATTCGTTTTAGTATGTTTGCCAAGTTCATGGAGCGTAGACGAGGAAAACCGAGTTGCTCTTGCGTAAATGTTGTTAAAGTATAATGAAACTGAATTCCTGGTACCGCTAATCGGATTGCAATCTGACGGAGGTATCCAATATATATGTATGTGGTATACGCTCGCGTCTATGATAATCAACATGGCGATATTACTCAATCACCATATAATTGAGATAATTTACTTGGAAGTACAAAGGGACTTGGTTACGTGATTCGATCGAGGGTTATCTTACAATTCTGCATTTCTTAGATATACCTGTAGCATATCTATAGTAAATATCCTGACGATCAAATTCACTGGCAGGTAATATAATACCCGTCATCTACATAATATATATTATTATTATTGTTATACTTAGAGTTTGCTCGAAAATCAAATTGAACGTATAGATCGATACTTGCCTTGGTGTATCGTAATGATAACGTAACGATTGTTGATTTGCCTTGAAGTAAAATTGTATTATGTATAGTCGGCTGGGAAACTGGTTTAATCGTATTATCAGTAACGCAGAAGTTAGCAAAGATGGTTTATTAGTGTAATGTATAAAATAGCCTCGGCTCTTTTGAGTTTAATTAGTTATTCTCGGTTAGAACTTGAACGTGCAATTACTACTCGAGGTCGTTTCAGTTTATGAAAATTGTCCCGAGATTTTCCTCTTCGTTCTGCTGTCGCGGCAGGATTCTACGTGCTCCGGCATTCTCTGACATGCAGGAGGTTACGTACTGCACTCAACGTGAAATGGAGGATCGTAAGAAACAGCCTGTTAATGAAGAGTCCTAACAAATTATTCCAAGTTCCGACAGGAACTTCTCCACTGGAACGAACCGAACAATGAATAATAATTGGATGAAGCTGGTAAGAACTATTTAATTGGTGTTACCGAAGTAACCGCAGCAGTGAACAGCTGATCGATCGATTTCTAAATTGGTTCACCGATATCGCCTAGCCTGAATATTCCTAAGACGCCATTACGTTCGGCTTCGACTGGCAGTAAGCGTGAATCGAGAACAATATTGAAAGTTTTCTGAGTTAGAAAAAGGACGGAAACGAGCACGACGGGGAAAAGTGTCGGCTGCGAGAGATTCTCTCTTATCTTTTGTCTTTTGTTCCCGGAGCCAGTGTCCTCCCTTATTTTCTCTTTTACTTTCTCCCTGTTTCTACGACTTTGTCTCGCAAAAGTCTCTCGGGCCAAATAACACCTTCGTTATTAACTCGTTACGATAGGTAACAGGTGCGCAACCTAGATCTGGCCGCTCCTATTTTCTACAGCGACCTCGGTTTAGCATTTTTTTTTCTTCTATCTCTCTTCTTTTTTTATTTTTCATTTCCCTTTCCTCGCCGGTATTAATGTCAAGAGCAACCGATTTGCAACTCGTTTCGTGGCACGTTGTAAAATGGGTCGCGGGGATTCCCCGGGTAACATCCCTATTGCCAGATGTGTTCCGAAAGACAAATATTTCTGTCCTATCGCGTAGCTCGGTCGCCGCGATACGGTCATGAAAACCTTTTAAAGGAATGCCTCTGTTTACCACGGGCAATTTCGAAAAACTCAAAATTGCAGACTATGCACTTACACTTGAACCAGATGGCAGGACGTAAAAGGAAAAAAGCCTATCGACCCCGCGACAACGGTTTCCTCTCGCAATAAGCTCAAACGATTCTTTCTACGGCCACCGTGATATTTTAATATTTCCTTGTAACTCTCATTCGACGTATCTGCGGTGCATCAACTTTTCATCGGCGTTCACGGTCATGTGCATCCGTCTTGGAAAGTTACGCAAGCTCACCACCGCACTATCTAGCTAAGCCGATTGCGAACCGGGCGTGCGATAAATAAGTCTCAGGCCGAGAAGTCAGGTCGTTACCTACTGTACAGTCTGAGCATATATACTGCACGACATTGAATTGCTAATTCAAAAGCATGGCTCTTGCGAGGTAACCCACGTAGATACCAGCGCACAGGGCACGACGCGCTTTGCTATACGAATCTCCAAAGTTTCGTACGGGTTCTGCAAGCAGGTAACTTCGCTACGAATTTCTGCATTGCGGAGACTCGAATCGCCCTGCGAAATCCTGGCTTATACGAGCGCGTGCTTTACCCCTGGAAATGACATAAGTAAAAAAAATAAAAAATCATTACGAGTTACCGCAGCGTGATATTAGACGGTCCTGCGAATGGACTTTGCGACAATTTACAATGTTATAGCGAAAAAGGGGAGTATTGGGTCGTGTAATTTTATTTTTTATGCACATTCATACGTATTGCCTCTTACAAAATGTCTACCAGTCACCACTAGGATATTGAGTCTAGTGTTATTGCCTTTTGAGAATAACGCTTGAGGCCGCTGCCTCTTACTTTTTAATAACAACGAAATTGAGAACAGTACTGCAGCTGGACGTTCACTGTCGATACCCTTACCAGGAAATATCTACGTTTTACGTCCTGGGGAAATGACGATGCATTGTGCGCATAATGCGTGTCATATATTTCTTGAGAGATAACTTGGATCAAGGCCAGTTCTCAAAGTTTCTACGGAATACCTTTCGTACGCCAATAGGATGGAAATCATGACGCGATGCAATCTGCGCAATAACGTCTCATTATCAATAAGAACTACGTTGCATAGAAAATGATCGGTACGGGTTTTATTTTTTTTTCCATCGACAAGATGGACGATTGAGAAAATAAAAAAAAATGGTCGTACCAGTAATATTTCGAAATTGCATAACAAACTCGATTCTCACTGAGCGATTCAAGCCGTGGACTTAATGCGATTCGCTTATGGATTAACGAAATGAATTATTAATCGCTAAAGGTAAACGTTGCCACAGTAATAAAGCGAATCTGGTATAATCAGTATAATGCATTATGAAGCAAGTGAATTTCACGATTCCTCTTGGCGGTAAATTTGAATGAGTAATTTCGCAAAATTTTCAACATAATTTTGTCGCCTTAAAAGATCTTTCATAAACGCGCGTTCTTCTGTGGTATTCTTTTGCAAATGGAGGCTAACGTGTTAAATTAATTGTCTGCGCGGATTATTGAAATTTCATATTCGTACGAGATACAGAAAATGTATCTCGACCAAGTCGAAGAATTTGTGTTGACTTTTCAATTAGAATCCTATTGATTTGGCGGAGTTATTATTTTCAAATCCGCACGTTTCCGAGAGTCTTTATCAAGGAAGGAATCTACGAAGAAAGGAGGAAAACTTGTTTTGTAAGAATGAATGGGGGAGTTGGGAGAGACAAGGGTCAAAGGCAATTGAAGGAGCGATGCCTTAGGAAGATTCATAGAGAGGACACAAATAGCAATAACAATAACGGTAATAGGAGTAACAATCGACCGCCATAGAAATAGCCCTTTGTGTCGGCAAACTGTAGTTATAAATGTATAAAATGAAATGTCTTCAATGGCATCGTATATTACAGTTTAAATGGCGCGCTTGAGATTTAAACAAACGCGATTATTCTCAATTATCAAAAGAATTTTTATGGAATATTTTATACAAAAGACTACGGGTATTAACATTCTTTTCAATTTCAGTTTCAACAATATTTTTAAACACTTCTCGCCATTAACGTCGTAGCACGAAGTTTTCATGTCAAAGCCTTGGCAGGGCTTTATGCATATATATATATATATATATATATATATATATATATATATATATATATTTGTGCAACAATCATTAAAAGATCTTTATAACTTCAGGGTGAAAGAGATTCATCGCGTTTTGAATAACGTGTCACTCATTTTCGTAAATACGATGGTAACACGCTAATACAAAAAAAAAAGCCAGCACGCAATGCGAACAGTCGCTACGAGTGGAAAACAAAGATAAAACAAATAAGATCCTACATCAGTAAAAAAAAAAAAGAAAACGTTACAAATCGCTCACCAATGAGATTTAATTAGCCATATTAAAAATGTTACTGCACTGAAAATTTAAAACGGTAGATATTCATATCCATGATTTATTTAACCACTAGACAGCGAATCACGTCCGAACGTTCACCCATCTGCGATCCACAATTATTTTGCACGTTTGATTCATGATTTAGCGCACGACCGCCTACTAAATGTCAGGTTAAGTGGTTAACCTCAAAATTGTCCGAAACCCGCGTATCTCCGTATAACGTATTGGTATTGCGTCGCGTTTCAGAGACAAGGTACGAATTAACAATAATGAAATATCAATGATAAATTAGTACAAAAGATAATATCCGAGGCGTACTGTGAACAGGGTATTAATTCGCAGCAGATAATACTGATATATCGACGAGAGAATATCTTCCTGCGAATTACCATAGGAATATCATACACGCGTTAAGCTGCTATTTTTATGCATATCGTTGCACCTCGATATTTTATGACTGCATAAAACATTTTCAACGCCTGCTCAATTTAAAAGATCTCAGCGCACTTTATCGTACTGACATATTGTTAGTTATCAATCGGCGAGCTTAGCCTTGGTGAATCTACGACAGAGGGCAATAGGGATTATCGTGGTTCACTTTGTACGTGTTTACAATCAGCTAACCAGAAAAGTAGACACTTCATCCAAAGCACTCGTATACTCTACATGGACTGTTCGATATTCCGCTATCTATATATATATACGTATATACTAGACACTATTATCAAGTATGTGTACATATGCATAGTTCAGTGTACCCCAGCCTTAGCTAAGTGAGGGTGAGTATGCATCTGTAATCCTTTATTGATGGATGACACTTGAAAATGGTAACACTTTAGTAAACCTATCCGAGGGGTATCAATAACAAGATAAAAATGGTCAGGAAGTTCCTGATGATTACCCTTCAGAGGGGATGGAAGAGTGACTGATAAGTCAATTGTATTTGGATGGCTGATTATACAGGGTGTCCCATTTGAAACAGGACGGTTGAATATCTGGTTAAGGAAGAGCGAAACAGCAAAATGTGTCAGACGAAAGTTGTTAGGTACGAAGGGGGAGAGACAGTGCAAATAGAATTTATGCTGCTACTGTTTATGCTAATATTTTGCAAGCATAAAGCTAGTTTTTTTAAATGGCAACAACATTTTTGAACCCCCCACAAGTTGTGCGTTTCATCGAGACGAATTCAACCATAACTTGTTTTATGATTTTTTTTCTGCGATTTTCTATGAAATGTCTCACGTGAATAGAACAAAATATTATGGGAGATGCGATTGCAAACATTTCACCCGTAGTTCTTTAGTCTGTTATTGGAAACTTTCGACGCCGGCTGGAGCTCTGTCTCGCTTAAAATGGTGGCAACATCGAACATCTACAATACGTGTGGCCTGTACCTACACAATCACGCACGTGCAAAATGTGAAATAGAACATGTAAGAAAGCTTCAATAAAGCTAATCAGATTTTGTTCAATTTTCGTGTGATATTTCATGAAAAATCGATGAACAAATCATAAAATAGGTTATGGTTGAATTCGTGTCGACGAGACGCACAACTTGTGGGGGGTTCAACAAATGTTGTTGCCATTTAAATAAACTGGCTTTATGCTTGCAAAATATAAGCATAAATAGTAGGAGCATAAATTCTATTTGTACTGACTTTCTCCCTTCGTACCGTAAAACTTTCGTCTGATACATTTTGCTGTCTCACTCTTTCTTAAACAGATATTCAACCGTCCTGTTTCAAATGGGAAACCCTGCATATGAAGTATGTAAATATTTGCAGGAAGAAGTATGACGAAGGCGTAGGGGTACTGCGTTGAAGAGAGGAGAGAATGGTGGTTGATGGTGGATGGAAAATTCGTCAGTCGATCATCCTTCTGGATTACGGAATAACCGTGGGTGGAACACGCAACGTAAGATTCCCAACGGAGGATAATACGTCGATAATGCGGTTGATGGGGCTGCAATTTAAACTTGATTCTGTAATATTGATTGACGTAGGTCGGAACAGGTCGGAACAGGTCGAAACTAGAGAAGACAAGACAGAGTTACGAGCCACACCTGGGTACTTTATATAGCTCATAGCTCGTACTTACTGATAGCTCGGGAGGCTCGTACGTGCCACGAGACATCGAGCGGGCTTGTGTTTTTCCAGTGGAAACGAGTTCCTAAAGCGGTTTTACGAGTTTCTGTTCTTCGATCGTGTTTCCTTGAGCGGAGGAAAAAAAATGGCACAGATACCGTCGTCTTTGCTTCATGTATATACCTTGAAGAGATTGAGCATTCTGATAAGTCAGAATAGTTAAAAGCAGGTATACTCAAGGATGAATAAACGCGATGAGTATCTGAAAGGTAGTTCTTTTAAATGTTTAATTGAAATTATTTATGAATTTTAGGATTCGAAGAAACGTCCCATGTCTAATTTGACACCATTCTTGGCTGCAGATATCGAATGGGTCTTTGGGCGTCTGTGGGCCACACCTGAGAAAACGTTGGCGTTCACATGGCAGCCGTTTGTCCCAGTACCACGTTACACTGAGCTTGTACGAATTACTGTTGTACCATAAGGATATTTTGCTTGTTGGGTTTCGATATTGTGTCGCGTAGTTAACTTTAAATGGTGAATTTATTATTGAGGTCGAGGTGATGGAAACTGTGGCAGAGTGGAAAAATTTGACTGCGCACTGCGACCTCTGCATCGAACGAGTTTTCCCAATTGCGAACTTGGTTAAACGCCTAATTAACGTTGTGTTGGCCTTTAGCGTTAACGATAATTTCGCAATATTCTGCAATATCGATCCTGGTAAATTAATATCGCGAAGGGGGCAAAGACGAAGGGAGGTGTGTGTGAGGATCCGGACGTGAGTTAAAATTGAGACTCTGGTGTCATCAAGTAGCGTGGTTAACGTAGGGGAACTGTTAGACGCTGAGCTACACTACGCCGTCTCGATATGTCGTGCGCCTTTTTTCACACAGGGAGAAAAACAAGGGTGGAAATTTGTCTAGGAGAAGCTCGGGACGTCAGGACGATGATGATGGCGAAAGGGAGCCTAGCGGGGCTCGAGTAAATTCAACGCATTTTGCGATATCGATTGACCGAGGTTAGGCCCGGCAGCTTTAGGTCCCGTTGTCAGGAGGATCGTCCCTGGGAGAGTCAAAAAACCACGAGGAAGATCACCAGGAGTTTGCTATTACCAAATGATGAACCTCGAGGAGGTAGAGGATGCACCGTAAGACTAGCACGCATAGGAGTGTCTTGGGTGATCGGAATAAAAAAAAGGGAGTATTTCTAATGAACTCCAGCAAGTATAGAATCTTAAGATGACCTAACAAATGTACACATTTTCCATAGATAAAATATCCAAAAACACTCCTCAGTAGTGACCGAACGCAATACACATCCTGGGACTATGCCCAGATTTTGAACTCACCGTCCAACGGAAGGTTAAACTGTTGCAAGGGTCGGTCTAGGAGCTTCGACGAGGAGAGAATCAGCAGCACCACCAGCAGCAACTTTTAGATTGGTAACATCAACGACAATGGCAGCGGCAGTAGCAAGAGCAGTAACACCAGCACGAGCAGCAACGGCTGCAGATATTGAAGCGGCAGCGGCAGCCTCCGCATCCGGGGACACCATCTCCGTTTTCGTTTTCTCGCGTGCACACCTACCGATCTGCTCGTTATCACTGAACTCGCACTGGCTCGTCACGTCTAACATTGTAACATCGTCTTTGGCGGTGAAAAGGAACGCGGCCGGTCGGATGGATGGTCGAGGCGGCTCAAGGCGGTGGTCGCTCCCTCGTTCGTTCGTTCGTTCGTTCCCTCGCTCGCTCTCTTTACTATCTCACTTCCGCCCTAGAGTACTCTCTCACTCACTCTCTCACTCTCTCACTCTCTCCTTCTCTCCCTTTCTCTGACTCCCTCGGATCGACGATGCTTTAGGCAGGAGACGCCCCAACGCGGGTAGCCAGCTCGACGTATCGCAAGCGACGGCCCTCCTCGCGAACCGTCCGTGCTCGGGCCGACTCGCGCAGTGCCGTAAATACGAGGTTGCTCCTGGGTCGTTTGGGGCGCTGGGATTATATTCATACCTTGGTAGTTCGCCCATTCCCGTAACCTGACTTCAATCGAATACCTTCAGGAAGACTGGCCTCCTTTAACGATTTGATCCTTCCCGGAGCTATTGCTAGATTTTAATACACTTGAAGGATAGTTTAGAAACTTGGATGTACTCGCAGGATCATGGCGTACTTATAACGATAAGTTCCGGGGAGGATTTGTTTATTTAAAATCAGACCTAGTGCGTGGGCACCAGTCTGTTGCTAAGGGTGTTCTATACGCATCCAGAGAATTTTGTCTTCTTCCTCTGTACTGCTATTTGGATGAATATAAAAAATTATCGATTGACCTAGTGATTCTGTTTTAGGTAAACGAGTCTCCTAGGGACGTTCATAAAGGCGCAAGGATACCAAGTGCGTTAGTCGCGGGTGCCGAGAGCCCTTCGGGGTGACCTGGAGCCGAGGGGCACTCCGCGGAAACGCGGGGGGCTAAGGAAGCCCTTGAAATCAATAGCCAGCCGCTACTGCCACCGCCACTGCCACCGCCTCCCTGATCCGCTCTGCTCTGCATCCCCAAGTCCCTCTTGTTCCCGTTGATCCTTCTGCGCCGAGGAAACTTCAATTTATCCGCACAACCTCCTCGGGCGCGAACATCGCCTCCCGAGTTCGGTTAGTTCAGTTTTCAGTCAGACTCCTTGATGGGAAGGTCCCCGCTTGGATGACCAAGAAAAATGGGTAGAGCATCCACGAGAAGTGGAGAAGCCAAACCTCGCAGCCGTGGCCAGTCTCTCGCACGGAATAGCAAGAGAGCTAAATAATAAAACACATACTATGCATACCAACTACTACGTCATAGCCGCATCCTGGTTCTTTTTATTGCAAAAGAACCCAAAGATCCTATGACGCATTTACCAGTCTTATCCTCTGACATTTTCTAGTCCAACCCGACGCAAGCTTCCTGCGCTGCGGAAAGTGACCAGCGACATTATATAGAACATATACATACGTATATACCTGATGGTGCTGAACATATACGTAGAGGGCCGACCTGATGTTGACCTACTATTGAACTTCTCTTGCACGCTTGCAACCGGATACGTCGAATGGTCGTAATATATATATTTTTTATCCATCCTAAACTGCCATTTTCATGTCGCTTGACTTTACTTCGGCATTTCTATTTTTCTTCCAAAACAGAATCCGTCGCTTCTCCTTACATCCCCCGCACAACCCCAAAGGACTTTTGAGGAAGACGCCCGTTAAATCTGGGACATGGGATACCACGTTGTACGGGTTACCGGAAATTCTCAAGATCGTTCTGGCTTAGTGACGTCGAGTATGAGAACGAAGATCCGGGTAGAGAGCGTTATAGCTTTTGCAACATTTCGAAATTGAATTATTTGGTAATATGCTGGGAAAGTTTCCCTAGGGGACACGTTTTCCGGAACCGTTCAGCTCTAGACGTTATTTCAACCTCTTCCTCTTTTATCCTCGAACGAAGATGAAGATCAGTCGGAGACTGTGGAGTCTTTGGTGTACGTCAACGCCCGGCTGCTACTGCGTCACCATTTAAATTGAATCTGTTTAGTTGAGAGTTCAATGAATAATTAATATTTAATAGATACTAACAGCTTCCGATATGTTGATACTAAGCATCACGGATAATGGAAAGATACTAACAAGTATCTACTGTTTTGGATTGACATCCCTGCTATTGGATAACCAAGCGAACAGAGTGTAAGCAAAAAAAGTCGCCATTAAACACATTTATTACTTTGCTTACATTATATTATGTAACAACATGAATTACAGTATAAATCAATGCCACAATAAAAGGATAATGGCACCGAGTGCCTCCGTACTCTTTAACATAATCAGTTAATCAAATCGGTTAAGATTAAAAATTAAAATGGCTCGATAATGAATTACAGACATTTCTCATCTCTTTACTTTTAATCGTATCGAATTAAACGGCGATTAAAGGATCCTCTTTATAGAATGACATCCGCGTCCTTAATATGCTTATATATGTATCTTAATAAGAACACGATCAATTCTTTTGGATTATACAATAAATCAGCGTTAATCTTCATTGGTGAAATTATAGAAAGAAAAAAGGACGACTGCCTAATGTTTTCCTGCTTTTCTCTCAATGATTTAACTCGCTTGGTGCATGGCGCCATGAGAATCTAGTACAGATAGGTAACGATCGACGTATCTTTCTCTTTAATGTAATTATCATATAAAGTTAATCGATAGTATCCCGTGATTCATGATAGTCGATAACTTAAATACGAATCCACTAAACTTATCAAGTTTATTCGTAATAATACATAAAATTCTCCGAATGGGCAAGCCGTGGCAAGAAAATGTAATATCTGTCTCGTATTATCTTTGCTTTTTTTTTCCTACAGAAAGCGATTAGTTTTATATTAAGAAATCACTCAATTGTCCCAATCTTGGATGTTGGTTTGCTGACTAGATATAAATAGTACAATACATCGGCACCGATAGAAATAATTGTTGCAATAACAATTAAGGAAATTTAAACTCGAAGTTTACATCCATATTGCGAAGAAAAAAGTAAGTACGAAAATTGTATGTTTTTTTTTGAACCAATGCTTTACGAGGTACAAATTTTGGCAAAAACTTGTCCATTCCATTCCTAGTACAATGGACCAATGTCATTTATTTACGTACAGTTCGCACGATGTTCAGAAGCTCCATGATATTGAAGACTGCTAGATAGCCACTCTACATATCCTTCGTCGATTCTCTCAACTGCATATACCATTATTATTATTCCTAATCGAATTAATAAATCACAGCGTTTTTCTTTCAAGACCACAGTACGTGTAGAATAGAGAGCTAGCAATGATAATGTCGATGGCTCGTCGCTGTGACACATTATTATAATACAGGCTTATAGGAAAGAGACATCGTCGTACTTTAGTAACATTAGCGACATAGATCGATAATTCGTATCGTAATAAATTTATCGAATTGATTTATTAACTGTGCATACTCGGTTAAAGGGAATCTCCATAATGTTGCACTAAATTATTCTCATCGTTTACGTTCACTAACCACATTCTTTTCTTTCTTTTCCATTTTCCAGTGACACTTCTGAATTTGACACATGGCCAATCAGTTTCTTAACCTCCCACTCATGGTCCAAGATCACTTCCATTTTTGTCTTTGATAATTCACAATTCACACTGTCAATCCGTCACCCGGTGCACAAACTACTGAACATCTTATTTCGTTGCATCTATTTATTTTCTTGACACTTGGCAGCTAGCAATTCGTACAAGAAAAAGGAACGCTCGATAGAATTTGATTTCTTTTTGACTTTCGTGGTGCATCAGTACGTGGAGGAGAAGCTGAGCCAGATATCTGTGTGTATATCTTTGATAGCCTTCAGATATTAGCCTGTCGTGATTAGTAAAACCGTTTAATAATTACATTTCGCATTTATGGCGTCCTAGTTTACCCACGCCAAGGGATAGGCAGACGACATTGATCGACGCAAAATCCGTTCTGAGCATCGATCACTGTTTCCAGCAGAATGTTATCGCGCTTGCAGTATATATTACGGGTACCATAAAATTCTTATTCCTTAATAATGAAGTCAGTGTTGTTATTAACCGGATCACTTTGAATTGCACAAGCACAAAATCGTATGCAAATCCTTCCAGTGCTCGAAATTCCACGAGAATTTGCCATACGCGAATCTTTAATCGTGATTATATATTCTCGCATGAAACGCCATGTCCTCGACTTCGATCAGATATGCTTTGTACTTATCGATTAGATATAAAATTCTTCCACACATTTTTTCTTCTTTTCCCTTATTCCTTTTATGTTCATAATTTATTTCCGTCTCTCTTATTACAATCTTTTGATTTTATCGAACGGTCTCTCGTCGATTCCACTCACCAGCAATCCCACACAAGTAACGTATTAAGTCCTTTTATTATTTGTATTTTACAATCTGTACCTTAGGCATGAAGAGGCTAATGTTTTATCAGTGGATTCGCAGTTTCGAAAAATATATATTACAAAGTAATAGCTTTCCAGAGAATTTAAATTCGATTGACAATTATCGAACGGAGAATCAGCGAGCATTTATAGATTTGCAATTATGACGTCTCCTTAGTTTTCAGAGAGTAATGAACGAAGAAAAAGAATCAGCATAATTAAATTCACAAATAAACATGAGTCCGACTCTTCTATATATATTTTTTTAATTCTTCCTTCAGGATCTTTAAAATTCACGAGATACACGATCATTCAGTTAAGTATGTTATCAGGATGTACTTCCGTCGTCTTGCGGCGCGACACCAAAATCAAAGGATATCCGGTGATCAAAATCAGCATGAAGGAAAGTCACGAGAATTTCGAGGAAACAAAAATAAATAACGATAAACCATACGCGCATTCGTCATGTGAATTACTGCAGCTCCCATTTCTAAGGCACAGACATACGCAATAGTATTACGTGCCGCATGCAAGTTCCTCCGTAATGTTTACAACTCTGCCACAGAAGTACATTCTTTAGATTTGACTTTGTATTTAATTGGAGAATGAGAATGATAAGAATGAGTCAGAAGAAAGGCGAGAGCAACGGTATGCCCAAAACAGTATGAATGGGGACCATGCACCACTTTGACATAGGTAAATTTTAAATAAAGTCTCTTGTAACAATAAGGTGTAATCCATTAAAGTATAGAGATACAGTACTTCCGCCGTTTTACGATATTCGAGATATCTTTATTTCGATTTAATTTTTGTAAGACAAACATAAATAAATAAAAAGTACACTGAAGCGTTGGTAAATTCAATGCGTCAACTTCTGGATAGTGCGTCATCGCCAGAGGATTATATCCAGCGTACCGATCACCAGGTTACGCACCACTACTGGTTTCAGCTATCATCATCCTACCACCCACCTTTCCACCCTGTCACTATCCCACCCAACTCCCTTTGAATTCCTTGAATTATCACTGTAGGTTCTTATTACTTAAAAACTCGACGTTATCTATATGCAAACACGCACGCCATCGAGCATTCATCTTTTATCTATGTGTAACATTTGGATGAGATACTGATGTGGCGGTAATGTCGATAAGTGTTACGAGGATTATAATACATTGTTACAATTAGAAGTAAGTAAAGAAAAATATATAAACACTCAGCGAGCAATTGCTACAAACAGCCTAAACTGCCGGACAGATGTTAAATGTGACGAGCTTCTTTTGTTGTGGGCGCAGTTAGAAAATCAAAGTCGACATATGAAAAGACCAATGCTCGATAGTGAACGCCGTCGATCGTTTTGCGATCGACATAGTTTCAGATGAAAGATCAATTTTTATTGATATTCGATAATTTACTTATTTAGTGGCGACATGGTTTCAAAGACACAGAGGCAGCTGATACATTGGCAAGGGCGAGAAATCCGTTAGTAAGAAATAATAGGAACGCGTAGAAGAGTGAGCATAAGACGAAATTTTGTCAGCCATTATGGACGTACAAAGTCAAGAAGTGGCGAATTATCGTTCGTCATTTTTCCACTGACTTGGTTATATTCTTTTGATCTCTTTTTCTTTTTTTTTGAAGTCTGCGTCCTTCTCAATTCTTTCTGCTCCGTTAGTTCGAGCTTTATTGCTATGCGGCGGCCACGATTATCGCAGTGACTTCACTGTCAATGATAAAAACGAGATTCCCTTAGGCCAAGTAAAACGCGACGACCAGGATTACAATTCGGGAAATGATTCTTAAAAAAGGATTTAAACTCGATCTCCCGCACTTTAAAGCACACTGCCCCAGCGAACACGACTTAATCAATGCAAGACCACTACCGTAGAAGTTGATAATATTTATTATGAATAATCGAGTAAAGGGGACGATTCAAGTAGTTTTCTGCGCTTCTTATTAGTAATGGCGCTATCCGGCAGGAGGGGTAGACTAAGAAAAATTGGATAGGGAGGTGCGCTGAGGTGTATGATAAGGCATGGGCAGCTCAGATCAATTTGCCCAGCAGATAACCAACTACCACCATGGCAATGGCGATAAGTACACTCGTAGTAGTCATGTTCAGCAGGCTGCCAGTGTGCGAGGTCGTACCAGGGATTGCCGCCATATTCCCACTCGTGACCGACGCTGTGCCCATTACTGTATTCCGCAATTTCAGCAGCTCTTCCTGTTATCAAAAATGCATCCTGTCATTTTATACCCTTCTACGAAAAAGGTTCCGCAAGACCTAAATTTACTTTCACCTACCAGAAATCTAATCAAATAACAGTATCACTTGACACTTTGATTCATTTACTTCACAGAGTCTTCATGCTTCTCGATTTATCGCAATTCTAAAATATACAAACTCTTCCTGTTTACTCACCCTGAGCTGAAGGTTCTCCTGCCTCAGGCAGCTCTCGTCTGCCCTAAGCAGAGTGACCTCCTGCGCCGCTCTTGCCAGCTCATCTTCGACCTTGGCGGGCTGCATCATCAAATATTAATTAAATTGACCCATGGCACGTGACATCACACTGTGCGAAAAACACTATGTGTGTGTGTGTGTCCCTGATATTGGCTTACCTTTGTGGAAGCCCCAGCCCAATCACCAACGCACTTGTCGTCTTTGCCATTAGTGGCACTCGTGCCCAACTTAGCCCCAGTCGTACTTGCGGCTTGTTTATCTGCCGGCTCACTGCTCGTTGGAGTTTCAAATACGCATTTCAGTTTCGAATCCATCAATTGGTCCGGGTTTACTCCCTTCCACTGCGAAGCGTAACAGATTAAATACGTAGCAGGGACGTCGCAGGTAGCGGCCGACGTCGCTCTAATCACAAGTTTCATACGGCAAGAGGTGCCACGTATTTGGATTTGCGAAAACGGCCGACTATCAAGTTCTTTTTCACGCCTCTAGTGCAATTGACATTAATTGACAGTTCTAAGCTTCTGTCATAGGAAACATTGAAGTCTATAGAATCAATTCTTTATACGCTATAGCAGTCATCTATTCACGTACCACGTTGTCATTCAGGAAGTATTGGTCAGTATCGTCAGCTGGAGCTAGCAAAGTCTGGACCATAAACTTGTGTTTCTTCTTCTCCGCCGGATCAAAGTCGTGCGACTGTAGGGTTACTGTAATTATATATATATACATGAAGACATATTATTCAAATTCTTTAAACATTTTTCAATGAAAAAATTATTATACTAAATTGTGGCCATGATGAATACGTGAACAAATGGATTTTGTTTATGAGGTAATGAAGTGCTTCGTTGCTTGAGTTCTTATCGGCTGTTTTTTTTAAATATTTAAATATATACGTGTTTATATGTGCGATGAGATTTAATAACGTGATATTATTATTACTCAAAAAAGGACGGCAGTAGCTTTGAGATACTTTTACACGAACACCGATTTATCAGGTAAAGAACGTCATTGTCATTTCTATTTGTGCATATGCATATATAATATGTATACGTCAGTCGATAGTAAAGAATAATTATAAAAGTGTAATTTGTGCAATGGTATGTTGCCAAGTTATTGCATAACTTTCGGTAACATTTAATATATCACATGACGCTCGAGCTTCTTTAAAAGTAGCGCATCCAAATTCGAATTTCTTGATATATCTTTCCTCCTCGGTATTCAAACGTGTTTTATATTTTGGATGATTACATGGCGTCGTTTTAATATTATAAAAATGGCAGGAGTCAAGATCAGGGTCAGCGGATCTATAGTTATGTAAGATCTATTATAAACTCTCTATATAACGTGTCTGGAAAATCTACGGTAGGCACTGCGGAAGAACGCTTAGCAGCCATACATTACGATGCGGCTTCAGAAAATAGTTAAAAAGTAATAGTTTCATTTTGTCATTTCATCATTAGGATGTACGTTAATTGTAAGAATGTGATCATTGTTTTAGGAATACTAATTATTTTGTGCCTATGAATTTATTTTTGATAAAAGATCTTTTAATAAAATTAATTTGTTTGTGTAATTTGCCAATGTAATGGTCAGTGACTGTATGATGGTTAGTTTACCAAATAAATATTTTGGAAAAGAGGCTAAAGAAGAAATTATAGTTTGTTTTTTTCATCTGGATAGATATATTTCTTGAGGAAAAGGTATTTGTTTAGTCTGCAAAAATGCCGGCTGCATATTGCAAAGGAAATACATGATATCAGATGTTTCTGAGGTAATGGTACGATTGATGAGTTACATGAATTGAACATTTTTTCCTCTGGATTAAACAGAGTTGTATTTATATCAGTTTGTACGTACCAGCTACATTAATTGTCTGCTTGGGTTTTAAAGATCCAGAGTTGGGTCGTACGCAATACCTCTTTGGAGCAGTTGTCTTTATTTTAAAATATACTTTGTGGTCCGTTGGATTGGTCAACTTCATGTAGGCTGTGACTGGAATTCCTATAAAGGGTCCTGTTACGAGATAAAGAAATTGAATAAAACATTAATAGGGATAGTTTGATTAGTAATATGGAATTAAACATCTGCGAATTCTAATATAACTGTCGCTATGGCCTTGTTAGATAGATTTAAATAAAATAAGAAACTAGAATAGCAGTGATATTGCAAGAACTATAACATTTCAAGATGAAACTGCAAGTATTATTAATAGATTAATTGGATAGCTGTCTAACTGATGGATAAAATCTGAAGTTCAAATATTAGACAATAAATTATACAAAAAAAGGATTCTTCATTTTAACTTATCATCATCGTTGCAAATGGCTTGATTCATTACTTTTATTTGCATATGCATTGTGTAATAACATAAAACATTGGTTTTGAAATCCCATATATCATATAGCCTATGATAAAAATGGAAAATTGCAAAAATTTATATACGACACTTGTCTCAATATCGATATAAAGATATAATTGTGATCATACCTATACCGGGTATTGTAAAAATAAAAGATTACTTTTTTAAATAAAGTAAGAAGGGAATCTAATCGTTACAACTTTGTTAAGGTGGTTCATATAAAAAACATGAAAATCTACTGAAATTGCCATAAGAAAATGTATAAATATTAGTATATCATCCTATCGAAGACAGTGCACATTCGAGACAATATTCTTTTATGCTAGCAGAATCGTTATAAAACTATCATAACACTCTGCAAAGAAGAATGATGAAATTCATTACACCTAACTAAAAAAAATATGATAAAAGACAAAGTCCATCCCAGCCACAGGCTGTTTGTAAATCAAAGAGAAAGATGCGCGAATCAGTAAAGAGTGGGGACAAGGAAAGAAACTAAGGAGTCAGCTAGTCAGGTTGAATACCAACAACAGCAGCAGCAGAAGCAGCAGTAGCTGCAGCTACAGCTAGGCCGTATACGTATCTTTTGACAGCAGTAAAGGACTATCACAATAGATCCTTAGCTTCCGTATTAAAATTCATTGAGAAAGTATAAGACAATGTCAAGCCTACTCTACGGATATTCGATTTTTGTATGGACATTCGTATGTCATACCCAAGTGAGGAAAATACATAGGAAAGAGCAAGCGGCTATTGTCGCGTGGTAAGAAACGTGGGCCTGTCCAAAAGATTCAATAGATCAAAAGGTCAGAGCTCGAGCCATGAAATAAAACTTGAGAATGAATTAAAAGGTGAGATAACGATTCGATTTAAGCGTACCCGTAAACTTCAGCTCGCTCTTCGGCTCGATCTGCAAAACCTGTTGGGGCTTCGACATTCTGCTTGTCACCAAACTGTCGCGATTCAACGAAAACTTCCTCCTCTCAGAGTCGAGCTGATCGTGACGTTTAGCTGACTTGACAGGTTATTCGACACTTGAATGATTTGCTTTACAATACCACCGTGCTCTCACTTCCACTTTCTGGGATTCCGTTGGACTAATTCTGATTTGCAGCTCGCATGAAAGACGCATGCGTCATGACGGAAATTATTACAAGTTTTGCGTTACGTCACGACGACGTTACCACGCTGATCATATCCGCTACGACCGAATACGACGGCTGCAGAAGCCGTAGCGCCTTGGTCGTTTCTTCTTCTGTTCACCAGCCGCGCGGGATCTAAAATGCATTGTCAGATTTCTCGCAGATGTTTCAGATATGCCTTGGAATTAAGAGCTAAGACAATATTTGAGATCTGCTTGAACTTCAGTTCCTTTTCCATGCTTACATTTAAATGCGAGACACTGCGCCTATTGAGTTCTTAATTCGTGTATTTGAGGGGAATTTTTGAAAATCTTCAAATTCCGAAGCTGTAGAATTAGTTCTGGCTTCCATATCTACTTATTGGCAGTACTTTTAAAGAGTGTAAAACGTATTGCAACTATTATTATATACTGGACTTATACTTGTTTGAATGATATTGGGATTTTGTACAGTTTTATATAATTTCGGTTCTCATTGTATCCAAATTCAAAGGTACGAATGGTATGCCGTAGTAGTTCTTTGTGAGCCAATAAGCTAGTGAGTATTGCAAACACGTGTAGCTACGTGTGGGACAGCGTCGTTTCTCTGAAGAAAGATCCCGGTTGTTATATTTTTTTATTAACCTTCTCAAAAATGCTCCAAGAAGAATATAAGCCCATTACTAAATCACACCTGGTGGATCCTAATTTAAATGCAGAGTTTTATAGAAATATTGCAGAAAGTGAGCTGTCTCCTGTAATTGATCCACAAATAGAATTCATTGCTGTCTATAATGGTAAAATTTTTAAATGATTCTTGTACACATTGTTGGAATGTTTAGAAAAGATTGATGATAGCATTGATATTTTTTTAGATGAAACTGCAATAGTAGGTGCTACTTGTATGACTAGTCGTTTCTGGCGTGGTAATGTGTGGTATTATGAAGATATATCAGATTTTAATAGAAGCAAAGCGACAATTACTTCTGGAGGAGAAAGTGGAATTACCGCTGGTGCTTTTTTGGGACAACGTGATAAATTTGTAGTTGGTGAAG
Source organism: Calameuta pygmaea (assembly GCA_031762395.1). NCBI lineage: Eukaryota > Metazoa > Arthropoda > Insecta > Hymenoptera > Cephidae > Calameuta > Calameuta pygmaea. The sequence goes on from JASANN010000260.1 coordinate 153,343, forward strand.
ACAGTGGAGTTATTAAAATTCTTAAAGTAGATGTTGCAGAGGGTGAATCAAAGAGAGGTATTTACTATTTGGGATATGCTTGTCAACACGATGATTCGATCACATCATTGTCGACATTTAAGAACAGTAAACAGATTGTGACAGCTGGCTTGGATTATTGGTAAATATATCCATCTTTTGTAATCATGAATTATAAATAAGAGTTTTGTTGTATAATTTAATTATTCTTTCAGCATTAAAGTATGGGATGTGGAGGTGCTGTTAGCAGTACACTCTTACAATCCTGCTCATGTAGATATAGTCACCAGCGTAGATGCACATCCTACAAATGATTCTATGTTTGCATCAACGTCACTCGATCAGGACATATTAGTGTGGGATATACGACAAGCAAAACCTGCAAAAAGTTTGTAATAAATTTATAACAAAGGATTGTGTTTGAAGAAGGGTCATTAATATATTTTGATATTTTCAAGGGATATTAAGAAAGAACGATTGTGGTGGAACAGCAGTAGCATGGAATCCATTGGATGAGAATATTCTTGCTATCGGAGCTCAGGATGGGAGTATTTCCATAGTTGATGTGCGAAATCAGAATGACTCTCCACTGTACGAATCTATAGTATTTTCTAGAGAAATACGTAAACTTTGTTTCCATCCAAAGAGGTATGTCATTAAATAATTTGCTGCCACACGAGAAATTTCCGAGAGCACTAACTGATTTCATGTTCTTTGATGCAGAACAAATCTACTGGCTGCTTGTTCCGATGACAGTGTGGTTAAAGTATTTAATACAAGCAATGAGATTTCTTTGATTTATGAAAATAATACCCACAAAGACTTTGTACGCGGTCTAGCGTGGATTAAGGATGAATTGATATCGTGTTCCTGGGATGATACTATCCAAAGGCACGCAATATCCTTTTAATATAACGATCATCAATATTCCAACAAATTTTTCCTGCACCGTATCTATAAGACTTGTGATCTCTCTCCATCATCTTAATCTCTTTATGAAATTTGAAAAACAATATTTTCTTAACATTAAAATAAAATATTACTCTATTATTTTATATCATCTATAGCTTGACGGATAAAAATGTTTGTTGTATTTTACGAATCATTTGCTGATTGTAACATGGAAACATTATAAAAACAATGATGGTGGTTTCGATAGATTCCTAATTCCATTAGAACTCAACTGTCAGTACGCTTAAGTAAATAAATATTTTTGGTATTTATTATTGCTCGGTTTATTTTCCTATTTATCACCGCTACATCCTTCAATAGTTCTTTTATACTCAGCATCTTACGTAGTTACATAGCATACCGTTTAATTGGGCAAAATTTGTAAGTGATTGTTCAGGACAACGAATGCATTGTCAATTTTTAAAATATTTATTGTTTGAAATAATTTTCCTTTAGTATATAAGATCATAAATTTGGATGTTATTATCACTAAGAAATGTTTAATTATTTAGAATAATTCTTGTAATAAGCTGCCACTGCAATTACACGTATCAAATAAATTAATACTTAAAAATCATCACGTAGGCATCGTGGTTATTAGTTGCTTGGTATATATGTGTGTGAGCGCGCGCGCGCGCGCGCCTCTGTGTGTGTGTGTGTGTGTGTGTGTGTGTGTTGTATACCATAAGAGTATGAGGCACGTACAGTTTCCTTGTAAGAATAATGATAAATATGGATGAATGCATGAAATACCAGACACATTCTACGTTTAAACTTAGTTTGCGATATATAATCATAGGTATATATAAAAGTTGAGTAACGAAATTTTTAAACTAATAAAAGTATCTACTTTGAAGAACTAAAAATTATATAACTATCTACACAATTAACTGTTTCATTCGATATTTCAAATATTATATACACCTTACAAATTGTATTATAAATCCAAACATTTTTATCATTGCCTTCCACATCGTCAGGGCGTAAAGTTACGCTCCAAATTTCATAACAGATAAGAATGATGAAGTGACAATGACAATTAAATGAACATTACAGTGGTTATTCTTAACGAATTATATAAACAGTATTATAATTTGACATCATGATACTCTATTGTTTTACAATCATCCTAGGATAAGAGAAAAAATAACTTTGAACTCGTGAGCAGGAATTTTGAGAGCCATAAAAAAAAATTGAGAATAACAAATACGTGTTCATTTTAACCGTATGTTATTTCATTAATCAAGCCGTTCCGCATGTCACGTGTATCATCAAATATCTAACGTGTTGGCAGTTGAAAGACATGAAAGTAAACGGATCGATTCCTGTCCAGACTATTGATTTTTAAATAAAGTATATTTAGGTCATTAAAGAGTTCGATTCGGCGCCTTTGAACGTAGCGTGACTGTTCCCTAAATTCTTATAGGATGATTATCCATCCATCATTCGTCTATACAATCAATTTTAATAATACAGTAGCAATCAATCATCATTGGAATAATAATGTATCAAACCTTCCCTCAGCCAATGGCACTGATATAATTTTGATTCCTCACATTTTTCATCTCATTTCTTCATCATTTCCTTAAATTACATTCACACTGTGCATTCATTGTCTCTCGTTCCTCTTTAAAACAATAAAATTGAGACCTTAAAAAAACATAAAAATTCAAGAACAAGAATTCATTAGGGGTTTTTTTTTTAAATATTTGTTTAGTTGAAAACAGGCACGTCACGATTGTTTATTTCACGTCCAGCACCTACTGATTCCAAAGATTGTATCAATTTGTGATAATATAAAATCTCATTAGAAAATAGATACCAAACAGTACACTTTGCATTTTTCCACCACTGCATTAATTTATTAGTGCAATAAGGCAACTAGACCTCGAGGTGTACTCGAAACTATCACAAACAGTTCAGTTATTTCTCTCACTCGAAAGATCCAAATTGTTTCTTCGCATCAAAACAATTGGTCTTGCCAAATACAGTTGATTGTTGTCGATCAATACCCAAACGCATTTTTCTATATAAGAAAAATGCCATATCCAATTCTGATTCCATTTCCCATAGCAGTTACTTAATTATGTGATGCGATTGTAATGGGGATTTTTAATTAGCCATAGAGCATAAATGATGGTAAAACAAAAATGAGGACTTAGTCTCATCGTTACTTACCATTCGCGAGATCAGAGCTATGATTAGGAAGTAGTTCAATCAACAATATACAACAAAGCAAGAAGAACTAAGAAACTATGTGTAACCGAAAGTGGAATCAAAATTTGGACAGTATATATGAGGGGACCATCGAAACGAAAATTTTCAGATAATCCGTAAAATGTATAGAAACTATTATTATCAATGAAAAATTGGATACCTAGTATGCAATATTGCTTGTCATTAATATAATTGAAGCATTAAATGTTAACTATGTTTTTATGCAAAACAGAGACGCTGTATAAACCTCCGTTTCCGGTTTCCGTCGTTTATCACATGAATATGAGCAAATACAGCTATAAGTTATCTTTCCCTTTTGATTCGCTTGACATGCTTTGAATTTAACGAGTCTCAATTAAAAGTCTCATTATCCTAGAGATCGTAATGACGATTTCCAATTTAAAAAATTTCAAATGATTCTCATCAAAGACACAAAGTTTTTATGAAATATTTTGAATTACGATAGATTTTAATGACATCAGATGTCAATATGAGTTTTTTTTTTTAACTGACAAATGACCCTGGTCAGAAAACTGTTCTGGTTAGTATCAAAACGATGGTTTCAACGCCTTTTTCCTATAAAATGTAAAAATTCATGATTCCTTGATAATTCGTAAACAGATGCATCCCTTTTCATTTAAAAATAACTAATAGTCACGATGCAACAAAGTTAAGAGATATTAGAGCGACGACGCAAAATTAAAAGGAAATAAAATGCAGATGTAAATAAATTATGCGCGTTAAACGGAACTACGTTTTTCGCATTCCATTTTCTATCCTGCCATCCTTTCGTTCTCTCGTGAGCGACCTTCAAATTTCACTAGTAAACAACGATTAGGGAAAAGACCGCAGATGATTAACAAACAATTTTCAAGTAATGAAAATCCCGCAGAGTGATGGAATCACGTAAATTTCTTAAACTTTAATATTACCCATAAAACATGCTTTCTGGGCGATTCGACGATATCTCGGATTACCGTACGAAATATGATATGATACTTTGAAAACGTATCTTTTTGAATTGCCACGAAGTTTACGGCAATAAAAGAAAATCAATAAATATAGAAAAAATCGACGATCATATAAATATGATTACGCGCATCTTTTCGACAATAAACGAGTTCACGTGGACAACTGCGTCGTAATTAGCTATACGAAAGCGAAATAAGATCCAGTGCGAAAGAACAATCTGCGAAAATGAATGACCCCTTAAGTCAAAATGAACACTAAACTGAACCGGGCAAAGACAGATCAGTTTCATCATCGTGGCTAGCACCAATCGGCCATATACGTAAAGTCTCTAAACAGACTCTGTTCTAGTTCACTGAGTGGTCGAGGATCTTTGGGAGGCGTCAGATGAGGTTTTTCCGATGTGAATTCTTCGTCAAAGTTGCTGACGTCCTCTACTGAGTGCTGTAAATAAATAAATTACATCGTCAAACGTTACGAGCGACCTCCGCCATCATATCTGACAGATATAAAATTAGTTAAAAAAAAAAACAAAGTCAAACTCACGATCACCGGTACAAATGGCGGCTTGACGCGTCTCAATAGTAAATCGTCCCAAGCAATATGTCTGAAGAACGCTTGTTTCTTAACATCCTCGGCGTCTCTCTCGCTGCTACCTAATCTTCTGTCCGGATTCTTTCTAAGTAACTGCAAAAAGGAGGAACGACGATTGAGTAAACAGTCACAATAGTTACGCTCAAGTAAATTATAGATAGCAAATAAGTCCTACTCTTCTCATGATCGCTATGGCTTCCAATGAAAGGTATCGCGGATAGCGAACTTCATCGTTAACAATGGAATCAAAGACTTCTTCCTCGTCATCACCAGGGAATGGAGACTGTAGGGAGAAGTGAATTCAAAATTATATATTTAAAACCGACAATATCCAAACGTATACAAACGTAACTGTCATACCTCTCCAACAAGCATCTCGAATACCAGTACTCCCAGTCCCCACCAATCGACTGCACGCGTATAGGAAGTCTCAGTGAGAACTTCCGGTGCAAGGAACTCCGGAGTACCACAGAACGTTCCCGTTCTATCTCCATAGCCCATGCCTTCCTTGCACAATCCAAAGTCAGCTATCTTGACGTAGCCCTCGGTATCAAGTAAAAGATTATCCAGCTTCAAGTCCCTGATAAAAAATAAAGAGCATGTATTTTCGAATCTTCAGTGCGTTAACGAGCATCCTATCCCCTGTCTTTCATCTGATCAACTGATACCTGTAGATAATACGACTTTCGTGCAAATATTGTAAACCCAGCACAACGCAAGCCGAGTAGAAGACAGCGCGCGGCTCGCCAAACACATCCGCGTGTATGTGCATCATAAGGTCACCGCCAGCAGCATATTCCATGACAAAACAAACATGCGCCTAAAAAAAGAAAAATTATAGTCCGTAAATTAAACACAAATCAGCACGACAATGCAAGGCACGAAGTTTCACGTGTAATAATCGAACGACCATAAAGACATCTTGAGTGCATATCAAATCTGCTTTATGTAATCACCTCAGTCTGAAAGCAGGCAAACAGATTGACCAGGAAGGGATGACGAGTGGCGTTGGCGACCTCGAATATCCTCTTCTCGGACAGCAAAGACTCGACCTCGTCCCTCGCTATGATGTCTCCCTTCTTCAGTGCCTTAATGGCAAAGTACTCGCCGGTGTTTCTGTACTGGGACAGTATCACTTTGCCAAAATGACCCCGGCCAAGCACGGACAGCAGTCTGAAGTTCTCCAAGGTCATTCCTGTCAGCTGAGAGTGTCTTCTTGACTCGTAGGCACTGTCTCTGTACTGATGAGGCCTAGCTGGCAGTTCGTACACCACCTGAAATTTTCATGAAGTTGGTAAAACATCGAAGAGCGTAAAAGTGCGACTGAGAATCCATTGAACGTTCGATACCAGATTACAACTTAAATACAATGTAGTACAAAAGAGTTAATGGCAATTTGTTAATCTGTTGTTTATTCTTTTATTTATTTATTTTTTAGCGACAGCCTCCAAAATTCCCAGCACGATTAATTGTTAATCACGATGTCTCATGGTGCATCCTCAACTACGTATATAAATGTGCAATGCCCAATGCGTAGCTCTTGGTATTACGCGTACAGTCATGTATTCCGTCATTATGTATTTTCTTAATAGTTTTTATTCGTTAAACCAGTTGAACCACCGGTACTTTAATTCCAACGAGTCACTACCGCTTTGTATCCGGGTTCCTTGTAACCAATGTACTGTTGTAAAATAAAAAAAGATGAAAACAAATTTTTTTTCTTTTGTTCTCAGAATTCTTTGATATCGAACAGATGCAAATTATCTAATGTATGTTGCTGCGTGATCTAGACCGATCATCCCACGTGGTACGTGATATAAAAATTTGTTCAAATGATACAAAACATTATGAACGGACATTGAAGTGCAGTGGACAACACGAAAAAAAAAATAACACAGATAGCAACGGACGCAAGGATCGGAAGCAAGATAAAGGATACATGCAAAAATAGGTAAAACACAGTTGGCATTCCCTTGGACCAAGACCTTTTTTCTTTTCTTTTTCGTTCATTCTGTTCCCTTTTTCCAAGGTATCAAAAGAGCAAGACAAATTATGGAGAATGGCGTCAATTATTTTCTAATCGCAATACTCTCCATAATAAATAATTTCGCAATCCTACAACAATCTAACGACAACTGATATTCGCGAGTACGTCTTCGATCTACATGATGATTTTCGGCACTGCTACGACTTTTCTTCGAAGCATATTTTGACCGATATTTCTTGCAAAAAGGATGGCTCGGTACGTTCCCTTCCTGGTTTACCGTTAATATTGGAAAATTGGCCATGGAAAATTGGTACAAAATGACTTCGTGCTTGCCACGTATAATTAAACATGTACAATAAAAAAAAGGCAGACAAAGCCATGCTGTGTGAACTGGAGGTCTGTACCTCATCCTCGGGAAACTCGACGACAGGTTGGGGCGAGGGTGTGCGCGGAGAGGGTGGTGCGATCAGCACAGGGCGGGGCTCCGTGACGAGGGGCCTCAAAATTGCACCCTGGGACCCCACCTTCTCCTCGTTGTGCAGGAAATCAAACTCCCTTAATGCACTCTGCAACTACATTACTACCTGCTTAGCGTTCAAAGTCTACTTTTCACTTTTGTTTTTTGGCGACTTCAATGCTTTGAAGGCCAGCAGGAATGTCTCTCGGAAGTTCGAGTGACACGATTATCCGAGAGACGAGTGGAGTGCGTGATTTTTTTTTTCTGAACTGGCAAAGTGTATCTGAATTTGTGACAAAAAAAAGGATGCGGTGCTCTGATGAATGAAAGAAAAAAAAACATGTTTGTCCAAATTAATACAGTTTCTAGTGGGTGGTAAAGAAAAGCTTGTGCGCTTTAAGTGTTCACGTAGATGCTGTGCTTGAGTGAAAAGAAAATATATATGTAACATAGCGATTTCACATACTTTCAAAAGATATTTACATGACGCTCACGTAGCGCGGGATAACATTTAATCCTAGCACGTGGTAATACTCGGAGAAACATTATTTATGATAAGAACAATTAGCCAAGGTAAAGAAAAAAAGTTCAACTAATATATAGTCGAGATGATAAAAAGAAAAAAAATTCCTATTTTGTATTCCTGATTGAGCTACATTACTTGATCCTATTGTTTTCCTCTTGGAAGATTTTAAACCGTCAACCAAAATAATCCCATATTATGTTAAAATTTCTAAGGGCGAAGAATATTAATGTTACAGCACCTTTCCGATCCAATGGACCATACGAATTAATACGTTATGTATTAAATGTTAATGAATTTTCAGTACACGTTGCACAAGTATTACTTTCACTCATCGCGTGTTGTGCTTTTTTATTTATTTATTTTTTTGGTTCAGTTTCGCGCCATCTTTGTAATTGGTATTAGGGGATTTTACGTATAGTGGTAGGTCGCTGCAAAGTGACGTTTGATTATATATTGTCAGAAGCGAAGAAAATGGCGTACTTACCTCTTGATCCAATTTCGGTGCTGTTGAAGGTGCTGGCATAGAGGGTTTCTTCGTGAGGGATGGCGGTGGCGGAGGAGGATGATCAGGAGGATGTGGTAGTACAGGACTTCCGGTGGTAGTCACCATTCCCAATGGACGAGCACCGCCCAAACCTCCCTTTTCAGGATCCGGCGATTCACCAGGTGTTTCTGGCTTATCCTCTATCGTCGTATCAAAAACAAGCTGGAGTGGTTGAGGTCCTGAGTATAAAAATAAACAAAGCTAATACACTTTCTGAGTAAGAAGATTGTTTGACAAGAGACAGTGATAACGAAAAGTCTTTCTTACCCGAGGGTGGACTTTCGGAATTTCTGGTGTTATGCAACGAGGGTGCAGAACGTTTAAGAAGTCTACCCCAGGTGGCGACGTTGATGTTCATTTGGTTGGCTCGCGGGAAGTTCTTAACTTGCTGTTTGAAAATCTTACGCTGACGCTGCAGCTTCGGTTTCCTTGAAATCATGGGATTGAGGAATTTTATTTCAGCAAACAGCAACCCCTGCGGCTCCAGTTGCAAGGCCATTCCATGTCGGACGTCGTCAATGAACTCCTCCAGACGTAAAAACTTAACAGCGCAGAGCGATCTCCAGTCCTTCCAATAAATGCCTATTTCCAGTTCCCTCGACTTGTCCAATTCGAAAGAGAACCTGAAATCCATTTAAAGAAATTACATTAATTACCACTTAGGCTATTAACACCATAACGCAGTGCAACCGGACTGAATAGAATATGAATACCTTTGATCCCAAGCCTGCTGGGAGCATGGTCGCCAACTAGTTTGTGCCACCGTCTGATTATCCAGTTTAATAACCGCCATAATATCGTCTGCGAGGATTAAAATTAGACAACACATAAACATAAATTCCAAAGAGTCGCAAACAACTTTAAGACTGCAAGTTAACTTACTGCTAGTTTCATCCTTGACGCTGTAAGACTTGCTGGAGCTACGGCCAGTAACTCCTTTGACAAAACTCCGTAAATCCGGACTTGCTGGATGTTCTCTTCTCGTGCGTCCAGGCACCTCTTCCGCGAGATCTTGACATCCCATCAATCTTACCTCCAGTTGTCCAGTGACCGCGGCGCATCTCGAAACGGATGCCGGAACAGTTGCTCTGCCTTCGAGGGGCCCACGAAATGGTTGCAGGGATGTATACGTTACAGGAACAGGACTGGCTGCCTGAACACTTGCCAATTCTCGTTTAAGCTGAGCCGCAGTGGCGCTATCTGGTGGTAGCTCCTGTCTTCGAAGTTCCAGGGATAGTCTGAGTAAGTCCAACTTTCGACTGGACTCCGCGAGACTTGCTTGAGCCTACGATAACGTTAAATTACATGAAAACCATGAAAATTTTAATAATCAATCATAATTACAAAATTGCACGATAAAAAGAAAGAGATTAAAAAATTCTTCATAGCATCGCTAGTATAATCAACATAATTATTATTTATTAACAGTAAAATAATCAACAGTACAGTTTGTTTTTGTTAACTTTTATAAATGCCCTCGTATACACAGCAGAATGTTCAACAGCGTTTCTTAGCAACGATTAATTAACAGTATATAAGTAACTGCATACGCCTTTGGAATATTATCTGAATTTGTATGAGCGTAGGTCTGTCGTTGAGTGGCACGGCAAACATCGTGATACAATTATTTTCTTGTACGTGTAGCAGAGAGACGAAAAATAAGAGAGAAATGGAATTCCTTGTGATTCCACGATAACAGGAATCTCTACAGAGAAGTGTCTTCTCCAAAGCAATTGATGCGATTAAATTGAGAAATAAAATGATATGTGCCAGCATTAATTATTCAGGCTCGTTGTGGGAGCTGGGGATATAATGTCCCTCTCTCTCCTGTACCAGAATCCCGGTCGTCGCTCGAGTTCGCTAAGAGAGCGCGAACGACCTCGAGGACCTTCCTCGTCGAAGAACCTTCTACAATGTTCACAGGAGCAGGATGGATTTTTCGAGGGTCCTATATGATGTCCCGGCTTCCGGAAGGCATTAACGACCATGCCAAATATAGAAGCCTTTATAATGTGTTCAGTTTTCTCGCCCTGGGGCGTAGTAAACGGTGACGTCACTCTCGACTCAACTTTCGAAGGCGGAGGAGTTGAATTTCTCGAGCCAAAGGGTCCGATCTGATCACGAAGAACAAACGGATGCGCACTGCTGTCACTTTGACTGACACAATCCACCTGCTGTTCCTTTGGAGTAACTTCAGAAGACTGTTTGACGGCGGCGTCCGTAGGGAGAGTAGCACTTCCGGTTTCTGCTATCTTATCTTTACTGTTACGACGAATAGTCGAGTCGCGTTTAACAACACGTGTGCTCTCGTCGCTGGACACGAAGCTCCAACCGACCTCAGCACTGTCATCCGACTCAGCTGCACTCTCCCCGGATGACCAGCCGATCTGATGTTTCTCAAGATACTCCTTCATCTTTTTATTCTGAAGCAAGTGTCTGCGTTCTATGTGCGGCGACTTCCAGGTCTTACTCATCCCGTCCTTCTGCGCCCAGAGATTCTCCATCTTGTTGATTCTCTCGCGATCCGAGGAGTTTGCGTATTCGAAACTGTCGCAGGGCGTCAGACTGGTCTTGCTGTTGATAAGGGACTCGATATCGGAGAAGGTGTCCTTGCAGGAAGTGGCGGCAGTAGAATCGTATTCCTCGAAAGGTATACCGACGCTCGACGAAGCTGCTGACCACACGGTAGAATCTAAATCACGAAGAGCGCTATAGGAGCTGAACTGCGACGGATACAACGAGCTCAGGACGTCGTCGCTCTCGTATCCCTTGGAGCTAGCAAGTGAAGGCATCCTCATAGGAGCATTTTTGAAACTCTCGCAGCGCCTCTCGGCACTGCGCTTCAGGAAGGCTTTGTCGTCCTGAAAGCCTCTTGGTAACACATTGCTCTTGGCACGGGTGTGAATCACTCTGACATCGTCGCACTCGAAAACCGGTAAGGCTGCCTTATCTTCCTCATTACCGGACGAGTCCGAGTCACTGCTCTCGTCTAAATCATCATCGGATCCAGTGCAATATACATCTATATGTACAGTACGTGATTTCCGTTTGGAGTTGTCGTCCTTGTCAGAGGAGTCGGACTTGTCCAGTTCCACGGGTGAAGCGGAGCTCCTGGTCCCAGAAGGAGGGCAGGACGACTGATTGGTTTGCTGGAATAGAATATGAGAATTGAAGAAGTGCCATTAGCCTCATGAAATATAAGTCTAATAGTCGCAGAGCTACTGAAGAGTACCCACACTTCCAGTTAGACCCCGCCTACCTTTATCTTTTTCTGCTCGTCTGCTGCCAGAGAACCAGGAGCAGTTTTTCTTCTGGCACTGTACACTTTGCTAGTTCTAGGAAGAGATGACTGAGATCCTTGGGACTCGATATCCGTAGTCTGCGAAGCAGCGTCCCTACTAACGACCGTCGTCTTGTTCGCCACCTTCTCAGGTACCCTGGTACAGAAGTGCGTAGTGAAAGCATTTGAGCCTGACGTGATACCCTCGGCGCAATCCTCGCAACCCTCGGGCACGGTGCTGAATTGACATCTGGCCGAGACATGTTGATGAGCGGTGTGATAGCACCAGGGATCGCTGCAGTTTACTTTGCCACCTCGAAAATCCGGCTGCTGACGGAAACTCTGACTTGTGCTAGAAGGCACATCGGGTTTTGGGTTATTTTGAGCACCGACGGTTGATAGGACGATGCTGCACGTGCTTCGGCATCTCCTATTGTACTGTTGCGAGGGTCTTCGAGACGGAAAAGTGGAGCAAGACTGCGGTGAAAATTGTTCACTGTTGTACCCGGAGTCGGACACGTTAGCTCTGAATCCTGGTGACCCGATGTTGCCGGCTACCCCAGTGCGTGGTATGGTAAACGCCCTGGTGGGTAGAGATCTGGCAGGCGGTGTCGAAGTGAACAGAATGTTTCCTCTTTGAAAACCAAATCCGCCGGAAGTCGAAGACGTCGACGAGGAGCTGGCTTGAGGAACCTGTTGTTGTCCAGGAGTCCAACGATACACCATCCGCACACCATTGGGATCCGTGACCGTCGAGGCGCTACCTTCTGTCACATTGCTGGATGACGACGTGACCGGCGTCCCATGGCGAATGGTCACCTCGGCACGAACCAGCCAGGGTGGTGTAGTTCCAGAATTGTCCGGGCGCCCGTACATCCCGCGATGATCGCCAGGCTACCGATACTCCTCGCGCGGCACCATGCTTCCAGCTCGTTATAAATGGCACGAGGTATTCTTTCATGTGTTGATCCGCCAGAAGGTGAGTACTCTATAGCGAGATCAACGTACCAAGTAATTCAATGATAAGGATACACAGGCTATCAGTTTCTTCCCCAATGCCGATTGCTTGTCACACGTTGCTTCAGGACGTTCCAAATGAGGTAAGTACCACCTCGGTCGTGTGGGGCAACAAACCGACAACAGCCGAGATGTAGTATATAATTAGCACGATAAATTTGGAGCAATGTACAGTCAGTCCAAGAATATTCGGTCACCAACAGCACTTTTATTTAGTTATATCAGGCGTAATAAGTTCCATTCAGTCGAAGACAAAGGATACGTGATAAAGCTTCATCTAAAAAAAAACTCAACACCACAAAAATTATTTCTAATTTCAAAACTCTTTCCGGCGTCCCGACGCCTTCTCAGTTTTTTAAATGGACTCCCCGTATCTTGATCGAATCGCTGGAGCAGCACACGCGACACTTTTTCCCGATTTAGTACGACCCCTAAATCGTCTTCGTGAAAGTGCACTCTCGGGTATTGAAGAGGCTCGTGAACGAGTCTCTGCTCCCGTCGTTATCGCGCATGTCGACACTTCGTTACATGACGTTGCAGCGACCAGACCGAGTGAAGTAGCCTCCGCTAGATATCTCGGAGGGAACTAACGCGACCCGAAAAGGCGTCACCGGGGAGCGGGGACGGTGCGGTGCTATTTTAAGAGACGCGCATATTCCGCCCCTGAGGTCCCATTCGTGATCGTATTCACGCTACTGAAAGTCTCCCAACAGCTTTGATCCCGGGCGATACCCCCCGTTCGCCCAGGAGTCTCAGCGGTTAGGAAGACGGACGTGGTAGTAGCTCAATGTGGAATAGAAACTTTTATCTATAGACTTTTATTGTAAACGATTAGAGACTTCAGTCCTTGGCCGGTCGACTAGACCAACAATGAAAGCGGCGATCATTCGCGCTACTTGTATACGGAGTGAATCTCCTGGCAGACTGAAAGTCATTTCAGCCTAGCGTGACATGGTTGAGCTGACGTTTCCGGTTCTACAATCGTAAACGTCAACTGTCCTAAGCCTAGGAATCTTCACGTACCTCCGTCAGGGCCTTCTTATCGGCAACTTTGGCACTTTGGAGTAAACGAATGACATTCTTGGCTCCTTCCACGACGGCCGCCTCGATTCGCAGTCTATGTCGCAGTTCCTCGACTCTCTCCTCAAGTGCGAGTTCCAGGCTGGGCTCGTACTTGTCTGCAATAAGGATCATGAATCTTAAAGACCTGATCGTGCCGCGGCATTTCCATTTAGAGCTTAATAACTCTCGAGCACGCGATCGCTCCTACGACCTCTTGCAGGACGTGCTGATCTATTATAAAGTCATACACGATCCTGGAACCTGTCGACCATCAGCATCAACGTTGCAACCGGCCAACTAGTTTCCAGGTTCCAAGTGAAATACAAAAGCCTAGACACGATTGGCATTAGCGTACCGGTACGAGATTCTGTAACTGCGCAACAACATTTATATACGAAATTACGACAGTAACTCGTATAGCTGCAGACTATGTGCGCGACCACAAGGTCATTCTATTGCGACGTAACGAAGTTGCAGGTGTCGATTAAAATAACACGATACTCTGATAACCAAGATTCGATCATTTTCACCGATATCGGCACCCAATAGTCATAACTATTTGTCCCAAGGGAATATACATGACATCCAGATGAACTTGTTTTCCAAAGGAAGCTGCCCGTAATGAGAAAAATAAACGAGAGTCCAACAAAGATGAAGCGAGCGCTAGAAATTGTTTGTGAGGAAACAGTGACGATTTACAAGGTGGGCGTAGTTGGGCAACGTACGTCGGTGCGGGAACAGCTGAGAAAAATTACAGGTCCATCCGAGCGAGGGAAGACGATTTTTCAGCTTTAACATTTCAAGCGATCACTGCTCCGCGAACCTTCAAGGTATACTTGTGCCTGTTCCTGGACTTGATTGAGAGAAGCGAACTTGCTGACAGTGGCCAAGTGGTGTACCTAGTCTATGCCATAGTATAAGTGTCAGCTCTAGCGTTATCTCTATTTATAACGATCTTGCAGTACGTGTTCCGTAGATGATGCCACTTTTGCCAACTGGTCGAGCATACATTATATCCAGGTGATATATCTACACCTACATCCGGATCACGTGACGCGCATGGCATCGTCCCTTGTCTCATGCTACGCGTACGCGGCGTGTGGATAGAGCATTGCCAGGTCGTGAGAGGAGCGTACTACATGTGGATGCTGTTTTAATTCACCAGGTGTTTGTCAATTAGCAAATATACCTTTGTTAGCAGCGGTTTCGCCATTGGGCGGAGGTCCGTCGCCTCTCGCATGTTGCTGCTGACGTGCCTGGCGTACTTTCCTTATGCGCATGCGCAGAAATTCAATTTTAGCGCGAGAATCGTCCAGCATCTGCTGCGCCTCCTGAAGGAGTTTCTTGTCCCTGTGACCGCTGGTCAAACTCTGTATCATGTTTTCAGCTCCCTGCTTGACCTGCAATAAGAAAACGACGTGAGACGCGAGCGACGACTAAATTGGGTGCTTTAGTAACTATGCGAGAGATGACGTAATCCGAGAAACGATGGATTCGCCGAGTACGATTGAGCGACGGCGAGTATTTTTGTTAGAGGGCACGATTAGGTAATCGTCACGACGTAAATTTAAGATTGCTCCTTGCAAGAAGCCTGTAACCATAGAGTTACAAGTTTAGATTTTTTTTTAATATTGAGAATCTAACCTTCCTCCAGATTGACTTAGCCATTCTTGTTCTACACTGGCACGGAGTGACTCGTGCCGTTGGCCATGGCTCGAACATTGTAAGTATTCGCTATTGCGCAGAGGACCCTCGGCTAAGCCGGTTAGAGTCAGGGATATTATGTTTTGACGTAGCAGAATAGAATATAGGTATACTCCGTTACTTCCTCGAACATCGACTAATCATAGCGAAATTAAGCCAATCATGGTACGGCGGATGGGTAAGGTTAGTCGGTTCACCTTCAGTTCGATGTTGAGTTGCTTCTCCAGGGAAAGTAATCGAAGGTCCGTGAAGAGACCGTCCTGGCTCGGAGACAAGGAACCCATCGGTGACAGTGGCGTGTCTGAAAAAAAATAAATAAATAAAATAAAACAATGGAGTCAAATTAAAAAATAATCCAAAGGTATACAAGTCACGCGACTTTTGGTATGCATTATATTTTCTACGAAAGACTCGGGATCGTTCAGTCAGTTCAGAAAACGGAAAGACGCGCCCCACCAGAGGTTCCCGCGACCCGGTCAAAAAGCCCGTAGCATGACAACTCCCACGCGGTCTTTCGAAGGTGGCGCAACCGTGGAAAATCACCAGTTCTTTGTTTTACTGCGTGCCGTTATACCTGCTGCAACTCTCCCACCGGCTTTCGCAGTCGAGACAATTGCATCGTGGATTCCCTCCGTAACGTCTAACTGTTTCCTTCATATTTCTCTTGTTCGTGTGATAGGAATGTTGAAATTTGTCGAAAAAAAAAAATAGAAATTCAAGAATTCAAACAGTCAGAATCCCCGCGACAGATTTACTGCGACGAGCTCGTCGACGGCCATTTATTCGTCTCTAACGAAAAAAAAAATCCTACATCTCTTTTTTATTTACACGCAGAGATCGATGAACCGTTTACGCGAGTCAGGAGCAAACGAGTTCGCAGGTGTATGAGGCGCGAGCGCCTTTCTAATAATTCATCGAACGAGACTTGAGAGTCGTAATCGCAGAGCAGCTAGTGCGGGGGCCGAATCGATTTCATTAAATCGCTTAATAAGACAGAAAATACTTATTATTGTATTATCGTCGATTAGCGACATCCTCGTTCCCAGGAACGTGGCGACGGCTGAAAGACGAGAACGACGAAACGAAACGGTGAATTTCGTGGCACTCGTTAAGATTACATTGAACGTATCAGAGTGAATAGGTACGACGCACGTGTAACGCGATTTCTCGACACGGCGCACGCGATACAACAAATATCCATCACCTAAGAAATAAATCTGATGACGGCGAATAGCCGGTTAATGTCCGTGAAATGGATTTATAGAAGTGTCGAGATAAGGTGGAGAGAGAACCGCTGAGTGAGTGAGTGAGTGAGTGAGAAAGAGAGAGAGAGAAAGTAAAGATAAATAAAATAAGACAAATAAAAGTTGCCAAGTTCAGGATCCAGTCGAGGGACGAGGTGCTCACGCTAGAGTCTACGGTCCTTGGCCCAGACGGTCAACAAACCTTACCTCCATAGCGACTACGATTCGCGCAGTAGACGAGGAGACGTTGACAACGCTCTGTTTGCGGGGCCACGTTCTATATTGGTCGAACGAATTAACACGCCTGTACGTATTGAATACCCGGTACCAATGGCAAAGTCTCTCGTTGAAGGTCTAATACAAAATTTCCTCGAAGAAGCCCCACGCCGAACCAACCACAAGTACATCCTGATGTGAATTAATTTTCCAAAGAATTCATCAATTCCCGGATTTGCTTCGAGCCTTCCCTGTAATCGCGGTTAAGCGAGATAGCCGAGCGCCGTCGGTTACCTTGTAAATCCAGTATCCAGGTAGTGTAAGTATATAGCAAAGGCGAGGCTGAACGGACTGGAGAGAACCCGATGCATACCGGCTGACATGTCCCAATAAGGAGAGGTTCGAAGTGAGAGATAAGAGTGTCAGTAGCTGCTCCACCAGTTCTAAATAGGCTGCTGCTCATTCACGACTCGATTCCCAGGAACAATGTAAACGGACCGAACAATATGGAGAATAGAGAGAGAAAGAGAAACGTTCAAGTTGGTATATACGTCATTAAGCGAGGTACACACGTGCCCTATTATGCGCATAGTGTCGTGCCGTCGTTAGGGTTGACAAAGAGCCCCCCGTTCAAGCAGCGCACCCTCCTCCATTCAATGCTCTTATTATTGACGGCACGTGCTGAACTCCCTTTAGAGAAAGATTAAAAAGACGTTTCGTCTCTTTTACAATATTTCCTTTTTCGCACTTTAACGCCTAGATCGATGCTTTGATCTAACGTCGTAATTCTAGGTTACGGTACGCTCCTACGGTACGGTCCTACGAAAGTGCGGGAAGAAGTCCATCACTCGGGCAGTGCCGCCTAGCGGCGAAGCGAGGCACTAAGACAAAAACTTCTGACAAACTGTGTAGTCCCGCGAGAAGACACTGTACGCGTGCCTGAAAAAGAGGTACGGTACGTTCGACAAGTGTTACCCCTTGAACAAAGATTAATGACCAGTAAAACAGAGCGATGTTAAATGATGAACTCTGCGCACACATCCCGGTACGCCATCTTTAAACAGACGCGTAGTATCTTCTAGACGACGCTGTTTCGAACCTCCAAGCTGGCACCGCTGCAAAAGGAAATCTAAAAAAGATGTACATCATAACCGTAGGCTTATTTTAGATTGATTTAATGAACCAACAAATTTTCCGCTCATTTAACATACAGTTCTAACGGTACCAACTACGTATCGTACTAGTACAAGTTTTTTTTGTAAGAGCATTAATTTCGCCAATAAACCATTCAACTAACCCAAAACGAGCCCTTTCTTATGATTAAAGTCTTTGATTTTTTTCGTAATAGAGTTTCCTTGAAGAAGATCTGCCTCGATACACAAGGAACACATAACCCTACTTACAATAGCGGGGCAGTCGGCCAACTATCATGGACCTTGTTGATTTTCAATAAACGCTGCTGTAAGCTGTTCGCACGGAGTAATGGACTCGTAACCGGCGCCACTGTTGATGTTTACCTCGTAAGCCGTGAATAATTTCGCGATGAACGTAAAAGTTCCGTTTTCACGAGCCCGTTGCAGTTTATCGATTTTCCTCGTTAGGTAAACGCCGTGAAGTTTTACATACGTGATTCGCTCGTACATGGGCATTGAAAGTAACGTTTACCTAGGATACCACTCAGTACGATTTTGAGGGAGCCGAAAAATATCAAAGAGGACTGAACCATTGAATATCCCACCAAAGCGAATACTGTACAATCGTAACAAGGTGTAAGATACACTACACGTAGACTCTACTCTGTATAGTGTGTTCCATCAGCATCCTCATTACATTACTGATTAAAATAATTGCCCCGACTATAAGTGCAAGCGTAACAGTATGCATTCGAATATTCACATTCAGCCATACATCCCGTAGCACGGTAATGCATATATTCACGGACTCATCATACAGCCGAAGACTTACGTCAGCCATGGACTCTCGGTGGAGTAACGAAACGTACAATTACTTATTTATAGCCAACGTGTAACCGTCGCATTCCGGTACGCAATAATTGTAACCACGTCGGAGTCAGACTGGCTAATTTGAAATTAGCCCGAGCAGCGACTTCATCGTTTTCTCTCTCTCGCTCTCTCACTCTCTCTCGGCTGAAGCAATCTGGACGACGACGACGACGACGACCACGACGACGAACAAGACGTTGTAGACGACGTGGTTATTTGCGCTGCGTGTGAATATTCGTTAAATTTATCCTGACGAAGGCCGTTTCGTCTATCGATTGGCCTCTCGTGATCGTGGTGCTTTGAGAAATTATTTTTACGGACTCTCGAGGATCAGAGACCCACTTACTGATATCAGTGTTATCGAGGATCTTGCGTACCCGTCTCGGTAACCTACGGGAATAAATATATCACAAGATTCCACAGTGTATACCTACGGCAGAGCAGCCAGGATACCTTGTGGAGGCTCTGCTGTATGAATTATGCGAACTTTGTTGACTCGTAGAGTCGAATGCATCGATGAATATCCATATCTGTTAAATAGTCGTGTACCGCGTAGTATTTATTTAGCATGACTGACGCAACGAAGTACCGGCGGAGGCGTGTCGAACGTTTTTTCCTCTCTATATTGTCAACGTGAGATTATACGTGCCTACGCGTATTATACGTGTACGGACTAACGTAAAGTGCTTATCGATGGAATTCGTCGCGGTATCAAAACCGGAACTCGACAATCGTACGGCTCGTCGAAAGATTTGAAATTAATCGCGTGTTATTGATTCATGAGAATCGATAAGGAACGTTCCCGTGCGTATATCATCAATTCCTGGACACCAAGTGTCACTTCCTGACATTACTCAGCCCCAATCGTTATCGGAGGTCATACGTAAGGAGGCTCGGTACGGCAATGAGCGATTTTACAGTCAATCTGATTCGATGCAAATATTCGCCCGGAAGTGCGTTCGGCGATATTAAATGCATGACCGGCATTACGTACATCCGGAGGGGCACGGCCAGTCAGTCAGCTGAAGCAAGGAGTATATATATATGTGTATCAGCAATCTCGCTCCTTTGGCATAGCCCACGTGAAAGACAGAGACACCAAATAAGATTCGTATACACAAGTCGCGCATTCCATTTGCGACGTGGACTGTACTTGAATCCAGACCGGAAGCGGTTCCGGGAGTCTACCTGACCATTTACGCGATCATAGAAACTGTCCCGTTCTCCGGATTGATCGTAAAGACGTGACCGGGTCCTGACGACGCAAGAAAGTCTCCGAGCCCCTGAAGGTTAGCCGAAGAGGAATGCGAGCGTGGGTTTGGATCGGTTCGTCTGAAACGCGATCCCGATACGAGAGACGACTGCCCGGGAAACCCCCCAGGGCTATGACGTGCAACGGTACTTCGGTTGATATTATTCAGACGGCGTTACGGGGCTACCCGTTTCTTTTTGTTGTCGCCATATTAATTTCCATTGGATCCGACGTACCGTGAGTATCGATCAGCCAGGAAATCTTCCGGTACTAAAAATCAAATCCCAGTGATCATTTCTGGGGCTCGCGTTATAGTGGCTACGTAGAAAGAGAAAACGTTGATCTTTTTTCTTTCCTTTGATGTCTCAGGTTAAACCGAAACAACCGTAAGACGTACTCAACCGTAGCGAGGCAGTTGGAACGGAGACACAACAGAGTCAAGTTAGTAGCGGAGCAGGACAACCACCAGCAGCACGGGGCTGGCTTGGCAATCTCAATGGAATCTGCCGACGGTTCGGCAACTGAATGAGAATATGGGCTCTGCTCCCGGGTTGCTCTGTGCCTGGTGCAAGATAACTGACTTAACTGGAATGGATAGGCAAGATGGGTCGGTATAAATAGCCAGTGCCACTTATTACCGTCAATTTAACGTGGCGAGCGAGCCCGCCTCCTCCTGGACCGAGCTTGGGTCCCGCGAATCATCCAGATAGCAATGAGCCTGGATTAACGCAATCACGGGTTAATTGCACCAAACTCGTAAAGGCCCAAGTGCGTCTGTCAGTGGTCTAGTTTTATACGGTCGGTAAAGTATCGTTGCACCGACGACCAACGTGTTACTCACCTTGTCCATTCGAATGATTCTGTTGCGGGGAAGCGGGTTGACCTTGGGTCAGGATGATCTGACTCTCCAGCTGCTGAAGCTCAGCCTGCAATTCGTTCAGCTTGCTGTTTGCCTTCTTGACGATCATCGCCACGTTTGAGAGTGCCTTCCTGTCCGTGGCTACTTCGCGCAGCTTCTCCGCGCCCGCCTTGATCTTCAGTTCCTGCGACAAGAGACCTCATGATCTTAGGATTCTACAACGGCACTGAGTCTCGTGTAAAATCTCAGCGGGTCCAGGCATCGTAAGCAGACTCGAAGATCCGTCTAAGGCACTAGTGCACCTATCAGGCTACGGTGTTTGCGGGTGGGTACGTTAAGAGAAATATTTAGATCAGGCCCCTCGCTACGCGCTAGATCCTCTTAGGAGGGACAGGTCGTGGATCAGGATACAGAGATTCTATGTACCAGTGCGGTATAAACGAATCTCCAGGATACACTGTGCAGACCTCAGTGGCAGCCAGGGAGTTGCGCAAAGGAGAGAGTATACCCAAATTGTTATTCACTCGAGAGTCTCTGGCGTAAATCCTGACGTTTTTAGATGAACATTGATAATCGGTCTTGTCGAGTATCCAATTTCTTACGCGACGGGTACATCGTAATGGCTGCCGCAACTGGTCGCAGCGGATTTACGAACCTCGAGGACATTAAGGGTACAGGAAGAAAAGAAAGGTAAAATAAAAAAGAAAATCGACTAGAAAAGCTTCAGGTAAAACAAAGAGGACGACTTCGGTGTATCCAGGTGAAAATTCATATGGCAAAGTGTATAAAGACGTACCTTGCGTATCTCGCGACGTATGTGTTCCCGGAGCTCGTCGAGACGAGCCGGCAAGGGCACCTGGTCGCTACCGGCAACTCCATATTTATTGGACAATTCGTAGAGAACAGGATGCCTGATGTAATCACCCTGAAACACAATAAAATCGGTACGATCAGATCGCGCGACAGCGACTCACGGAGAAAAAGTTTAATAGTGACACAAAAAATGTTCATCTTTGATTGATCTAACGATCATCTTTTATTCATCCCATGTGGGATCGCTGTGGAGTAAAAGAAAAAAAATCTTTCAAAATTCCTAACTGTTCTTCACCCGACGAGGATATCACCTTTTGAATCACCATCCGCACAGCATCCTAGTGCAAGAAATTCCCACCTGGTATTTCGTGACGATAATTAGCGGAAACGAGCGGAAACTCAACGTTGAATGAAACAGGGAAACGGATTCTCGTAAACCGGAAGTCGTCCGCTCAGAGATCCGGATGTTGACGTACTACGTATAATAAATAAAATTCGGTACACCGTACGGCGATACCGGAAATTCATTGATTGTCGATTTCGTAATTCTATATAACCGTAGCTATAGATTCGTAGCAGAAATCAGTGACGCTGCGCGATCCAAGAAGTGCGACGGTACCGGATAAGTAATTTACCGCACAGAATTGTCTCTCGTAAAATGCATCGGTCAATTTTCAAAGTCTTTTTCGCAATGGAAGCAACGCGTTGTTTGCAAACAGTCAGGAGTACAAAAATACCAAAATAACCGAGCGATACCTCCGAGATGAATGGCTCTGTATAAATCCATTGCACGTGAGCCCCATTAATTCTCAAGGTACCGTATAAAATATTAAACACGTATTGATCCCATATATCTAACAATATGGTATTTACTAATCGCTGCCATGTGGCGTGGAGGTTAAGTGATCCCGCGTATCTCATATTAACCGATCCGAATCGCACTGAGTAAACACAAAAAGTCCCAACCACGCATCCTGAACCGATCCCGTACAACGCTGTCCCCGTCCGTCCCCTGCGCTTCCTGTTCAGCCATCGTGCTCACAGATGATTCACGTGTAACCTGTATACGGAAAACTGTGATATTTATCAGATAACTTGCCTCCTTAATATCGTCAATCTTATTTGCAGTCCACTCGACCCGAATAATTTTCTCGATAAAATAACGCATCGAACACGTTTCAATTAACCGCGGGTTAATGAAAATTCATTAGACGCCTATTATTGCACGGCTGATCCACGCGCGCGCGTGGCGCGCTGTACGCTTTACTTATCGTTATTACACATCATG
This sequence comes from Calameuta pygmaea, assembly GCA_031762395.1. Lineage (NCBI taxonomy): Eukaryota > Metazoa > Arthropoda > Insecta > Hymenoptera > Cephidae > Calameuta > Calameuta pygmaea. The sequence goes on from JASANN010000260.1 coordinate 176,344, forward strand.
CCAACCTACCATACAAGGTGTAACGCACGTCCACAGACTATGAGACTTCGGCATTCTGAATTAAATTAAATTCGCCAGAATTCGTATCCCCGGACTGGAGGTTCACGGGATATCTCGAAAGTTCACCAGATGTTATACGGTATAGATAATGCGTGTCCCTCGAAAGATATCGTCCGATAATTTCGGCGGGCGCAAGTGTTACGCGAGGATAGAGATAATTTTTTTTGAAAATATATTTCAACGTCACGCGGCGTAACGTTCCTCTCCATTCCATAGGAAGCACCGTACTGCTATTGACCGTCGATATCAGCGCACTTTGGCTTCCCGTTTGTCGCTGGCTTCGACATCAAACAAGAATCCGACTGGCGTGTTATCGCGCCGATTTCATTCTTGCGCGTTGGCCGAGCTAGTAAAATTTTATCACGATTATTAGGCTGACTGGTAAGTGTCTGTTGATTGGTCGTCGAGGAATTGCTAACTCCTGGTGTAAATATCCTTGATACCATATAGACACACTGTCTAACCGGGTTGAATCGTCTTTTGATAGAAATGTGAACGGAAGAAGCAGACGCTTGTATTTACAGAGTTGAAATTATTTTTTAAAGAAATTTCTCGAATACTGTCCCATAATCTTTTATCGAGCTTCGCCGATAAGGCAGGGATCTTGAATTTGGTGATACACTCCTGGTGTTATCGTCGCCATTCTGACATAACGCAACGTGACTCAAAGATAAAGCCGGTAGGATCGTTCGTTGGCAATCGTCTTCCAGGCACCCTAGGTATGAGAGACGCCAGACGTCGATTCTACGAAGTTAACCAACCGTAGATCGACCTAGAATTAACGCGAGACGTCCAGGTATTCGAACAATGGGGAAAGCGTTATCAAGGAAAGTTTGAAGTTCGCCTTCATTGGCCTGTCGATCCCTGTTCGGAATTCCTTGTCCAGACGAACACCTGCATTGCAGTTCTGTGAATGCAATTGCGCCAACTGTGGGAACTGGGGCAAAAGCGATTGCGCCGCGTAAAGAGCTGGTGTGGATGATGCGAGAAGGAACGAAAATTTATATAGTCCTTACTCAATTGGAGTTAGTCATGAATTCTCGTTCCTTTGGAAATATCCCAAAAGACACCGATGGCCACGTTGAGCGATCTGCATTCCACGTGACTCAAGATTGCAAGTGAGAATAATCCCAAGTCACAGTCAAGGGTCAATGGCACAGTCACGGCCTGAATAGAGAAGCAAAAAAAAAGAGCTGAAGACATCAGCAGCCTAGAGATAACTCTACGAGAATTTTCTCACCGACGGAAAGCCACTGGCTCGTGGGTGGAGCGATTTAAAGCACGAAAACCCCGGACGATGCGGCGTCTCCTTCGACGTGATACTGACGCATCGTCTATTTTCACGTATTCTGTAATATATCTGTACCACGTATATAGTCCACGGGGGTCAATATATCGTCCCGGTAATATAGTAATTGTTCCTGGCGAAGGACAAACGTCGAACTAGTGAATGGATCTTTATAGGCGGACATGGAGTCAGTGTGCGAGGTCGGGAAAGCTGGATGAAAGCTTTGGTGAAGGATGGAACGTTGTAGACTGGTCGTTCGGATATATTTAAGTATGAGACGTCATCGGCAGAGTCTGTTTAAACAATAAGCAAACATTAGATGCGAATGTGCTATTTTTTGGAAGTGTATTCTAGGTCGATAATAGTACCTACTGATAAACTGACTAATGAGGAACGTTTTGAAACATAACCTAACCGCGCTGATGCAGATGGGCTACGGAGACTGTCTTGTCCCGCACGCGGCGCCCGTAAGGCTCGTTTATTTATGTCGCCGTATCTCGAAAGCAGCGCAAACAGTCTCGAATGCTTGGAAACTGTACGTACTGCACATTCCCTCCTGTGTCCTGTACTGTATTCCTCTTTTATTTTTATTCGTTCTTCTTATTCTTCATGCGAATCGCCAGAGACCAGTTCAAGACACGCACTAAACGAACAGAAACTCGCATGGGTTTTACAAGTAAACCAGCCACCACGAACTAGGGCGGACCACTGTCTATGATATTTTTATCGATACTTTGCCATAGGACTTTACGTAGTGCCAGATACGAACAGGAAGCCGATTATTTTATGTATTTTGGATAAAAGATTACGTACACTTCAGTTTTAAGACTTTCCCGATGTATAATGAAGAATCATGAATTCTTCAAGAATACAAATAATAAACTTTGGTAGAATGACGCAAAATAGTCTTGAGATTGGGTTTGGATATAATGGTAAACAAATGGGTATAAGTACATGAAGAAAATAGGTTAGATTATAGCGATTTAATTAAAAGGGCCAACTTGGCTGAGTGTGATTAAAGAGAAGCTATAGTTTACATATAATTTTTAAGTTATAACCTTGATGACTTGAGAAATTTAATGCTATTCTTTCGGGAGGGTTGGCAGACGTACAGCTTAAATGAAAGATGCTAATTTTTAATGACAACAAACTTTCTTTGGTAAAACGATACTACTTAATAATCATACATGCAACGAGTAGGTCGCGCACGCTTTCGTAACGCGCAAGCTTACCGTCAACAAGTTACTCGGTCACAATAACCCATTACGCTGTTGAAGCGTACAAAAATGTGGCAACCTTTACGAAAATGGATTGAAGTTAGACGTGAAAGTTTGTCAAATATATCATTAGAATCGGACGTGGTAAGCCACAGGCACAATCAGATTTCTACAGAAAAACGAGAGACCGGGTAAGCACTAGCGCGTAATAGATAGAAATACGAAAGAAAGGGATTAAAAAAAAGCAAATAAAAAAAACGGAAATCATCAGGACGAAACTTGGGGTAAAAACAGTATAAATCTTCCCCTCTATCATTTTTAAGTTGGTCCGTCAAGGCTAATGTTTGGGGGCGTATAGGAATGGTCATGAGAGCGAAGCATTTATCGCTAATACGTAATAGATTATGAAATTTTGTAAATGACCAATTCAAAGAGTGATGATCTTTTATGGCAAATTTCCGGGTAAGCAGCCGGACGACGCACCAGACAGAAAGAGAACTCAGGACCTGCGACTCACCTGATAATAGCTCGAGTCCGCCATCTTGCCACTATACTCACTCACTTTCTACCCGTCCTTTGTGCACGAAACAGCAAAGTCCATTGTTCACACGGGCAACGTACTCCGAATCACCGTGGCCCTGGGCCTGCACATTACTCGCGGTTACCAGTTAGGCCGTCTAACTTGTATGTAGATCATACGAGGGATATACCCGACGAGCAAGGAACGCTATTGCCGAAACACTAGATGAATGAAAGACGCGCGACTCGCTAAGAAAATGCGGACGCAACCGCATTCCACCACACCGGACTGGAGACTGACGGGCAGTACAGAGCCAATAGGGATAACTCGACTTGCGTACGTCATCCTCTACTACCGGGAATTACAGAGATCGCGCCTATCCACGTTTAGAATACCCTTCTCTAGCTTAACCCTTTATCTACAGCCCGCGATTATCCGGCAGATTCAAATTTTACTTCACGTCTCTGCCCTGTTGCTGTGCTAAGTTGGTTGGGTACCCGTCTAACCTGGCTGTCAGCATTGTCATGTTTTTAGAGCTGATAATATACCGGGTGATTGTGACGTTGTAATCAACTGCGGCGAGTGCCAAGTAACTTGGAATTATATATATTTTAGTTATTTAGGTTTTATTTTTATATACAATTTTTGTGTAGATACTCTAGGGGCTATTTTTATTTGCTCCGATATACTTTATACTGGTAGATGGCTTGAACCGTACTGTCTTGTTTAATTTTGATAAGGATCATTGGGATATCAAAACGTGCAGAAGATCCTCCGGTGTTCGTGAGAATAAGCTATCTGCGTTTTGATAAAGATTTTTTGGATCATGGCAAGCATTGTACAGTTGCTTGTAGATGGCTCCGATAACTTCAAATGAACGTTTCTGTGTTATCGCTCGATGAGTGTTACTCTGAAGTAAACTGATTTGTGGAAGCAGAAGGATATCCGGCATTACCAGAAATGCCTCCAATTTATTCTGTAAGGAGATATATTTTTCTTTTATGAAGGCGGAGAATCTACATTCCATAGTCATAAATTATATAGACTGCTAAAAATACTCAAGCTCACATATGGATTTGATCAATGTTAAACTTGAAATAGAGTTTAGTATGCAATCGTAAATATACGTTCACTATACCCACCGTGAATTCTTTTACACTGAGAGGATCCATGCCAGGAATAGATGATAGAGGTCCTTGTTCACGACCTTGCAAAATAGTATAGATTGGTCCAAGATTCAAATTTGCAACAAGAGAACTGGCTTGTTCAGATGTAAGCGTGTCGATCTGCGCATCCGACTGAGCCTAAATTGTATCATATTATAATTTTTATACAAGATTGATGGGGATTAATTGAATATTTAATTCCAATTACTTGAAGCCTTTCCAGTCTCTGATCCATGTACTCATACAATGCCAATGTTGATTGTATCTGATGTATACAATTTAATAGATATACAGCCATATCGACTGTTGGAAGCCTAGAGGCCGTTTCATTGATCTCTTGTAATAACGGATCGATAACACATGACACAATCTATAGAAAATAATCAATATTACATTCAATCGCTTAACTACTACTTATGAATTGTCTATCAGAAATGTCTTGATATATTGATTGTACGTACTTGCAGCATATCTTTCTCACGGCCTTCGGCTATACTTGCCACTGACAGAATTTCATTCAGGAGTGACAGTAATCTAGATACAGAGGGAGCAGGTATCAAGTCAGTCCCTGGTGGCTCAGCACGATCTCCAAGAGCAATTCTAGTTTCTCTTTGTAGTCTTGTCACAAAGCTTTTTTCACTTAAATCTAGCAAATCGCCTAAAGTCGTATCCAGGACACTGTCCGGTACGACCTGGCTGATTATAGCTTGATAAAATCGAATGAGTGTCGTCACAGAGTATAATACGGTTGCAGGTGCTTCTACTGCTAGGATATGTTCAATTCTAGATTTTAAGGGATGACAGAGACCTTCTGTGATATTACCCAGTGCTTGTTTTACTTGATCGCTTACACCTGTAAGATAAATCAATGTTATGCTATGTTATACAATAGGTACCGTAAGCATGTATTCAGTCTTGGTTTTGCAGAACATTCTTCTTACCTGCTTTATCGCATCCTTTAATCATTGTTAGAATGTTCTCCTTTTCTATAGGGATAGCTTGATGAAGCCAAGCGAGCATATCACCCACGTAACGTTTTGGGTCATGTGCATGCATTTCTATAGGATTTGGTGTACCACCAAAACCATCCCCTAACGTTAACGCATCTATGAACGAACTTACTAATATAGATCGTCTGACAGTACAATATTCATCTAAAATGTACCTAGAAAAATAATTTAATAAATAATTAATATATAGGAAATAATGTTAACAAAAAAGATCTGCATGTACTTGAAGAGAACAGGCCTATCCTGTAACTTGGTCATAGATTTAATGAGTAAGGGTGCTATGTTCTCATTTTCAATATGACGACATTGGTTCTGTGTCCAACGGTATAATCTTTCAAGGGCAGCTTCCTGGAGGAGGGTCATTCTTTGCATAATATCCAACGCTAATGTTTGATAACCAGATTGCATGAGAATTCTGCAGCTACTATGGATTTCCTTTAAAACAATAAAGTATAAATAATACTATATGGATACCTATTAGAATTTTTTATTGCTTTCGAAAGTTCTAATGTATTTACCTGGACACGATCAACAACTACAAAGAATTCATCTGTAATTGGGGCTTCACGAGAGGTACCATGTAAAATAGATACTTCGGCAGGTGTTAACTGAAAGCTTTTTAAAAAAGCATTTGCAACTTCCTGTTGCATTGACAATTTCTTACTATAAATATACATAACATTATTAAAGATATTATTTTGACTTTCAACTACCTACTTCTCAACCCTTTCCCATCCACCTACCTGTCGCTTTGTAGTTTTGTGGTCTGATCAATAAGCTGCAATGTTTGTGTTTTAGTTGATTGCAATTGATTAGTCATGCGTTGTACAGATGTATTCATAGCCATTACATCTTGGTGGATACAATCTAAAGTAGTTTTAACTTCTCTAAAAGCAGAGAGAAATTCTTCATTTATCGTCAAATTCCTTCGTTCTATCTTACTACGCAAATTTCTGCGTGCATTTAGTGAATTGTCCGTAAAAAATGTAGACAACTCTTTTAAAGCTTCTAACGTGTCCTGTGAATAAATATTTCTTTAAGTAATACAATAATGTTTAACTTCATGACACGAAGATATACTTCATTATTGCCAAGATACCTTATCATTCTCAAGATGCGATTCTAGCAGCTTATTAACGCGTCTCACCAATGTCGAACTTTTATCGCCAGCCGAATTTATTGGTTCCTTCATTTTTGTTTATTATATAAAGTTCAAAATATTTTTCTATATCAATTTAACCTAATTATGTCTGCACTGCAGACCAAATGTAAACATATGTGATCGATGAAAATGCACCTCCGGTGGTGACGTTGCTGGTAGAGTGTAACCTTATCTATAGATGATAGTTGATGCTAGCTGCATGGGACTTTTTTTTTAATGTAAGTACTATATTCAATCATATTTTTGTATAAGTAATACAGTTATAATTAAAGATTGGTGAAAATAGCATATAAAGCAATACATGCATAAGAGAATATTTTGAGAGAGATAAAACAATGGATGTAAATGATTTTAGGTTGGATACCAAAGACGCTTTAGTTAATCTTTTGTTCCCGACTAAATTGTGGAACAATGCCTAATTATAATGAGATTAGAACATTCGTATTCTTCGACTTGGAAACAACTGGACTTATAAAAGGCAAAATAATGCCTGGTATTACAGAAATATCTCTGATTGCTGTATCTCGAGAGGCTATCTTAGAAAAAAATGGGAAGCTGCCAAGAGTTTTGCATAAACTGATTATTCCCATCAATCCAAGAAAAACTATTCCCGCTATAGTAACTGATATTACAGGTATGTGCGGTTTGTATGATTGTTAAAGATAAATAATCTCTTAAATATCATGAGTATATTTTCATCGGTATATTTATTCATTACATTACAATATAGGACTCTCCGCTAAGAATTTGGACAATGTAAAACCCTTTGAAGTTGAAACATTTGAACTGATGATGCAGTTTATCGGCAGATTAGTAGCACCGATTTGTTTTGTTGCACACAATGGAAACAATTTTGATTATAAAATCATCGTGCAAGAATTTCAACAAATTGGGAAGGTATTTTGTTAATTACTATGTCATTAGGATACTAGGATTATAATATTAATTACTTGTGTATTAATTTATACCATCTTTTTTAAGGCCATGCCAATTGAAGTTCTCTGTGTAGATTCACTGGTGGCATTTAAGGATATTTTATGCACAACAGATTCAAATCCTGAAAAAAATGATAGTAACAAGGTGCAAGCTGCAGCAAATTTGTTAGTGGACTATTTCTCGTTATTAGACGATGGTATGGATGATACTTTATGTAGTGCAGTAGATAAAATTCTCGAGTCCAGTAAAGTAAATGATGAACTTAATACATGTAAACATTGTTATTACAGTCAGTCATTAAATGATGTTAGAGTACAGAATAATTCTCGTAATGATGTTACTCGTTCTCAGGCAGAAAATACTTTGCTGTCAGGTAGAAGTGAAGATGATTTGTGCTCTAGCTTAAAACAGAAGAATGAAAAAACTCCACCTAAACAAATAATATGCTTACGTAAAATAAAGGCAGGTACTATTCCGACACCACATAAGAAAATGATGGAACCAAGAGTATTGAGATATCCTCCTGAAGACACAGAGAAAAGGCCAAAGAATTTTAAACTATCTACTGTCTATGAGTTCCTATTAGGTAGCAAATTAGAAAGTGCACATATGGCGGAAGCAGATTGTAATGCAATGTTGAAATGTGTAAATATACTTGGAGACAAATTTGTTAAATGGGCTGATTCGAATGCAGTCCCACTGAATAATTATGGGAATATGTGTTCATAACAGTTAAGGTATTTATGAATAATCTAATGATCTGAGACATCAGACACCTCCATATGAAAGGACTGCTTTTAAAAAGGATGTAATTAACAAATGTATAGCGTAGCCTCTCGCTAAGTGCGCACAAAGACTTCCCCTTTATCCGGCCGGTCATGCTAGTCCCTTAGCTACATTTCTTCGTGTTCAGTTTCGTAGATGCGCATATAGGGAAAGGATACTGTATACAGAAATAGGATGATTATACTGATAAATTAATTTTATTCTAAATAATTGTAATGACTATACAATTACAGGCTTATTATTCATACTGATACAATATGAATGCTTGACTTTGAAAAAATAGTTTGTATAAAAAAAAGTTTTATAATAAGACAGTCAACTGTACAAAGGCACATGATTGTGATGATCGATTGGTTTTTCCATGAAGATATTGAAAGATTATATGAATTGTGAATGAACTATTTGTACTATGTATACATAGTATAAACACAATATTTTCTTAAGATATTTTATATTAAATATGTTTAATAATACTTCAATTGTTATGAAATAGTTTTAAAAAATGTAGAAAACTTAATAGCAAAATGTTCTATTAGCAATATAAAATATAAATTAGTCATTAAAATTATATAAGTGCAACGCGCAACTTTGTTATATTACATTTAAAAGAAAAACATATAACTAAGCATGTATTTTAAATCATTGTATACTTCCTATTAATTCAGCAGCAGTGTCACGAATAACTTTAAGTGATTCTACATGATTCAGTATTATTTCTGTTATCAGAATGTTTTGCATTCGATGGAGCAGGAGACGCTCATTATATATTTTTAACTCATTGGCGATTTTATGACTTATTATTATTGAAATTTGGTTCAGACATCAAGTTTTTGAATGCTTTGTAATAGCGATCGAGCAATAATTCCGGAAGTCACGCTTGATAGCCTTCACAACCGATTTTAGCACGTATTTTGCATTTTTACATTACGTTACAATATGCACCATTTGAAGTTCGTGTTGTTGGTGAATTGTAAAGTTCTCGGATTTCATCTCCCGTCACTGAAAAGAAATTATGGACTAAATTTTGAAATACTAAGTCGATTCTTTGCTAATATATTACAATACATACCATATACGAATCCATTTTGCAGTTCTTTTAATTCTGATTCGCTTACTAAAAATGAAAAGAACGGTAACATTGTCCATGGATTCACATTTAGAATAAAATATGTATATACATATATCATAATCTTCTATACTCACAGATGAATTTTGCTATAATATAGGGGTCACTTTCAATATTTCTCTCAATTGTGATAATAATTCTTTTTAACAGTCCTTGTATATTAAGCATTTGTGCAGCTCCTATCTTTGACAGCAAGTTGTATTCCTTGTGCCAGAAATCTTTTATTTCGCCATTCTTAGTTGCTTCGTACAATCTTTTTAGCATCTAGAAAATTGTGTTTAACAGTTACACTAACATGAATATTCTCATGAAAATTAAACTTAAGATGATATAACTCACATTGAGAAATATGCAAGTTTTGGAGGCTGCTAAGAAATCCTGATCTTTTTTGCGCTTTTCTATTTCCCAGTAGAACAAACTTTCAATGTAATAACTTGCAATACTATGCAAACCTCGTGTGTCTCTAAATTTCTATTTAAAAAAAAATCCTTAACGTTTCACTGCATAATCAAAAATCAAAGTCAATTCAAATAGTAATATTTATAGGTAAGTACCTTCATTTGCCTTATCACTGGCTTGACATCCACGCATCGTAGTATCTCCTTTTCTTGTTCATAAAAGAAAGGTCTCCATAAGATATCTGTATTTGGCATATTTCCATTGTAAAAAGGCTTAGCAATAGCTCTCCAAGTTTTTTCCTATATAAAATTATACTTGTTAACACGAGAATTTGGTTTCCTTGTCTCTTAGGGAGTCTTTATTCCTTATATTTATAATTGACAATATGATTGATATTATGTGTCAAGTACCTTTTGTGTGATTTTACGAAATGGTGCAGGAGGAGGATCTGTAAATTCCATTGCTGCAACCAGATCTACATCTAATGTAACACCTTCTACATTGATGTATAATGTAAATGCTGGGCTGCTTTTCGACACACGTATCTGAATTAAATCAATGTAAATTATTAGTTATTAAATCAATGTAGACTATCAATGTACAGTGAACTAAAATTACTTACTGTATATTTCTTATGATTTATAATTAGGTATTGGGACCTTCCAGAGTCTGTTGGTAAAGAAAGTAAAGCCTTGGTAACAACGCTTTCCATCCATTGGCGAAATTCGTTTTGATTTAAATATAAATCATTGTTAACAAATTTTTTCAAAACTCTAAACAGAATAAAAAATTACTCTATAAAGGAACCGTTCTTTTTAAAGATAAAATTATGACTTACTTATATGGGATTAATTTGGAACGCAAAGTGTCGTCCTTTAATTGAATTTTAATAAATGACTTACATTTACCATCGGATTGTATCTATAAATAACAAAAATATTTTGAGTGATATATCTGCTTTACAGATACTGATAAATATAGTCATAAAATACATACATTAATCGTATCGTAGTTTATAGGCAATTTTATAATTATATTAAGATCGAACTCTTCTGGTGAGCCGAATTTTGTGCCTTTGTAAAAACTTCCTACCCATTTAATTTCCTGAAAATTGTCTTTAAAAAATGCATCGCATTCCGCCATTCGCCGCCGAAATTCATAGATAACCTATTAATTATTAAAATTGCAATAATTTTCAAAATCAAAATTGCTTCAGCAGAACTACTTATTTTACAAATTGAATGACAAAACATAACGAACCTCTTTAAGGTACACATTATTTCGTTTGACCTCGTCATTTTCCAATGTCACAAACTTTTGATTTATACTTTTAAATACTTCGTCACTTTTGAACCTCCGATCTTTGTAATTGTAGTTCGGTACGGTACTCATCTACAGAAAAACAAATAATGTCAAAAAAATCGTGTCATACAAATGAAATTATTCACTAATAAAAATATCCTACATTTTATACACAGTACACATATAATTTGCAAAAAATAATTACTCACTTTGAACAATATTCAAATATTCACTCTATCAATTCGAATAGTTTGCGGTCCAAGTAATTTTGCATTTACAGCTAGTAGCTCGACACGATGTTAGCGAAGGCTCAATATGTTATGGCTGCTGGTTACACGATTGCCTTTACACTGCTTGTCGTTTGCCGTAGCTTATCAAGAATCATTCAGCTACTAACACACGTCCCTCAAATATTATACGCACTCGCTCGAAGTTGGCATTATGAAAATTTACAACAAACAATGAAATCGAATGCCTTGTTGCAGTACCGATAAAACACTGCTTACCGTAGATTACAAAGAAATATTTTCTCTCAATAGCTTAAGTCACGTTCGACTGTAGCACGCAGAGAAGAATTTCTTGACAAGTTCAAAAATTAATAAATGAACAAAAAAGTACATAAGAATCTTTGAGAGTTTCACGAAAGCCCATAGAAAAAAAATATACTAAGAAATACTTGTATTGTGCTAGTTTAAATGTTACATAAAAATATACACCCTTACATTTTAGCATAGTTAAAATAATACATTTTCTCAGTCGAGTATGCTTCTTGCAAATTTTCGTAATTTCTCCAAAGCTACCGTGGAAAGGCTTTCTCTATTGCATATAAAATATTTTAATTCCTCGTATACATTATTTACGCGCTCTTCTAACTTCGATTGGTCCACCGCGTATTCATCGGTCGGTTCCACTGAACTTTCTATTCTTGCTTTTTTTTCATGACGCTCATCCGTATTTCGTTCGTAACACGTGTGCTGCTTCATGAGCTGCGGATACTCCCGAGATAGCGCATACATATATTCCATCAAAGACGGGAATCGTTCTAGTTTGTAGTACAATGTATTTGACAAATATAATCGCATGGAATCACGAACCAGAGGGTTTGCCGAAATCGCACTTGCTATATTAGTAATGAGAGTATCATTAGGACACACATGGGCCAAGTAATCAAAGCTTTCAAGGGATTCCTGACGAACCCATGGATTCTGGTCTTCCAACAAGCAACAGTAAAGACTGGCAACTGCATTGGCTGTTTCCATCGAATCGCAGTCGGTAAAGATGTCCAGGCAGTCTTTCAAATAATGAGAAATCTTAACGCGTACATGAGAATCCATATGGGGATATATAGAAATCACATAGGATAAGATCTGCAATATATAATAATTAGATTATATAGTTGAGAATAATTTTTTTTAATACACAATTACGTCATACCGTGGAGAATATTTTATCATCGATTTTTTCAGGTCGAGTACCTCCTAGTAGTGCAATTATTAATCTGGATATAAGTTCCTTTTGCATTCCTTCACATTCCTCTGCTGTTCTTGATATACATTTCCAAATATTCTCTATGATTCTCATAGTATCGTTCTTCAGTCTCCGAGTAGTAGCTTCGATTTTTTGTAATATCATAATCTGTAATATATATTTTTTAATGATAACAAATTTATTAATTCTTTCTATATTTATTCCTTTCGTCGTCTTACCAGATCGTTCCAATTTTTCATACAAGGCTGCTGATACAGATTCGATAAAATTATGGAGATATCATTGGTACGCGATGAGTCTCCCATGTATAACTTTGATTTTGCACTCAAGGATAAATGATCTCTTAGAGGCATCCAATGTCGGGGATTCGCAGACGTTAATTTCGTCACAAGGGAATCCTTCGTATCTTCCGAAAGAAAGGGATACAGTCTTCTAATTAGACAAGATAACATAATGACTTCCAGATTGCTCTCTCTCTCTGTTAATAGCTCATAAATTTTTATTAGATAGCTGACATGCTCGTAGCATAATTCTGACGAACCTAATCTGTAAGAATTTGATATAGTATCAGAAACACTACCTCCCTGAACGCAGCTCGTAAAATTATTTAGTTTATTATCGTTTGCTCCTTATCTGTAATGCATATGTATTCTAAGAATGAATCGTATCAATCGTGCACGATAAGTGAAAGACAAACCGTCCAATCAAGCTCCAAGTGTCCAAGGCTAATAGGGAACTCCAAAATTCGCCACTTAGTAGGTACTTTAGCAAATGCAATTCAACTTTTTCGAAATCACTTGCTGGAATTTGACTGATAAGACTGAGCACCGAGAGCACAGTTACGTCATAGATAGCAAGTCCCGCTTCTCCGTTTTCCGATGCATTTTGAATACGTAGCTGTCCAACGCAAAGTTCTTGTTGCACTGTTGACAATTTTGTAAATTAAATTTTAGCCTGACTATTAATTTTTTAATTTTTATACTAACAAAGCTCGATATTTGTGAAGAGCAAGTCTAGCAGAGTAAACGGTCCTTGTAGCCAGATGCACCAGGATGTGTACGTTGTGCTTATCAATTTTTTAATTATACTCAGAGTCAGCAAGTGATAACCAACAGCATTATTTGATTCTTCTTCGCCATACTTAAGGAATATCTGTATAGTCGAATTTAAATAAGTATCAAATATTATCTTATTATTTTCGAAAAACAAACCTGCTGAAAGTTTGCCTCTTTGAATATAGTACTTAGAAAGGGTTCTGTCCCTATTGTAACACTGTGTTCAATTAATTTAATGACTTTTTCATTAATTCCTCTCGCTCGTAGACAACTCGGTGAATTTCTATATGAAACAAGAAAGAAATTAATGTACCCTGAGCAATATTAAAATCTGCCAAGCAGTTAAAGATTAATTTTACCTGTGAATATCCGCAAGTAAATTTATGAGAACACCAATTGTATCAGACTCCAAATATCCGCAGTAGGCTGAGCAAATTTTATTAAGATTCTTAAACAACAAACTACAGCACTTTATCGATCTCTCTCCATTTCGGTTATCAGGATTCTAAAAACAAAATTAAAGTTTAGAATACTCATTATTTTTCATAGACAGATAACCATATATTTTCTATGAACTAAAGACCTGCAGCGATAAACTTAAAAGAGAGATAATATGATCCGATAACGATTTCAAGTGCACTGTAATGCACGTGGGTAACACACGAATTATTCCATGACGATGGATCGATGCCAACTTGCCAAATTCCGTCCAGACATCAGCAAGAGTTTTCAAATCAATTCCATGAACCAGCACGGCAATCTCAGCAATGGTATCGATAACTGAAACGAAGAATGACGTTAGAAAAATGAACCTAACCTCCTATACTAATATGCATTCAAATGGCAGGTCATTACCATTAATCAGTATATCAATATCTGACTTTACGTTGGCATCAAAGAGGATCACCCTTTCGAGGTTATCGAAGAATAATTTAAGGATCGAATTGGTCTTGTGAAAAAGGGCTGCAAGTTCTTTCGAAACCTCGGTAAATAATGGCCCATAAATACTTTGGCTGTAAAAGGTAATATCAGGATCGCATTAGCTCGTATAACAGTTTGACTTTACATAGTTAAGCTGATTGGCTCGTGACGGGTTTACCTGACTTTGCAATGCTCGACAGCTCGTTTTGCTACTTCTGGTAAAAGCACGACAAGCGATTTCACCCTGGATACTGATACCCTGCGAAAGCCTTCCACGTGGTGCAAACACTCCTCCCAGGATTCCAGTAATCGCTCACACGATTCAAGACTGGTTTTAACATTATCCACCGAAGGTGCTGTGCTTTCTTTCGTTGTATTTAAAGTCTGTAAATTTGTAAAAGAATATTAATATCCTTTTTCTCTCTTCTTTGAACCTCGCCAACAGAGATAAATATAATCTGACCGGGTCGCTACTTTACGAGTATGCGGAAGCGATAGGCAGCGTTATCACCTGCTGTTTAGAAAGTTTGCGAAGCACGATAAAATGAAAAATGCTCCTTTAATCTTCATGTCGGCGAGAACAGATGTGCCTTTCGTGTTAAATGTGAAAAATTACCTCAAAAAATAATTGACGTCCAAGAGGTAGAATGTTGACGAATAATCCTTCCTCGAGCATATCGACCGGGCATATCGGTAAGCATTGTTTGAGGGTCTTTTGAAATTTATTGATTTTATGTAAAAGATCTTCATGTTCTAGAGAGTCGTGAATCGAAGGGTCAAGGAATCATCAATATTGAGCATCGATCAATAAAATAATGCTTTTCTGTCAGGATAACTAGAATATTATCTCTGTCAAGGATACGAAGAAATTAAAAGGATATTTTTAACTGTAACATATGACTCTCAATGTCTTGGTCCATTATCGAGAAGTCCAACTCCAAGGAATCCACAAACTGCGCAGAGGATGTCGTTGATTGGTCCTGACTCGTCATATTACCTATACAGAAAATTAATGCAGCAAAATTAAGTCGATAATTAGGTATAACAATGATCATTGAATCGATTGGTGAACAATGTGGGTGAGAATGCAAAGGATGATGCGGTCATGAAATTCTTGGGAAACTCTGAGGGAGTTTCTGATTGCCCAAAGAAGATAAAGATAAAGCTCTCGTAAAGAGAAGGGATGTGTATATATATATATATATATATATATATATATATAAAGAGAGAAACCGGTAGCTAAACTCAGTGAAATCAGATAAGAGTACCGATTAGAATGAGTCGTTAATAGGGCGCACTCTGTTACCGGATTCGGGCCAACTTGAGGGCAAGTTGCATAAGTTAAAAGTTCCTATTTAAAGTTTCGGCTTGAACGAGAACGATTTGAATGATCGGTGAGCGATACCATGGCAACTACGGACAACAAGCTGTCAGATGATAGGTAAAGTTTTGATCAATAACAGGTGACTGCTAGAGTTGAGTCGAGTTCGGTACTGCCGGTGGTGTATAGTAACAAGGGAGTTGCTTTAGTAGGGGTAGGACAGTGGATGGTAGTGGTTGGTAGTAACAGTAGCTTGTGTTAGGGGTAGTAGTAAAGGCATAGTAAAGGGTGTAGGTAGTAGTCCTTATGGAAGAGGGCAATGGATGGAGTCGGAGTTGGGGCTTGGGGTTTGGGTTTGGGTTTGGGGTTGCCGAGGGTGAGGAGTCAGTCAGTCGGCGTGTGCCAGCGCCGGCGGCTCACCAAACAAGACTGCATCATCCTCAAGTTATCAGGGATCGACGGGCTAGTCAGGATCTTTGGGATCCTCATGGGACTTACGAAGATTGAGGTGAGCTGGACTCCGAACATTGACTTGAGAGGCTGAATAGGAGTTTGTTGCACTTGGGATGTATAGTGATTATATTTTATTTGTTAGTAAATATGTATTTAGATATGATTGTAAGGCATGGTAAAATTTTAGAATATCGAGGAAGTTCATCCCGTGCCCGGGGGACACTGCTCTTCAAGGTGTGAACGACTCCTGGGGGTCGTCGACTTCAGACTGCCTGTACGTTAGACTTTCCTGAGGTGCTTGAACCTGGAGAGGAAGTTCATTTAGGTGAATGGTAAGGGGGATCTTCTCTGGGAGACTTTGGAAGTCTCATCCTACTGGACTGTCGGTTAGTCTCAGGACCCTTTCACCGGAAGTTAACGTATCCACTGGCGGATGTCGTTGGGAGTCAAGGAAGCTTGAACAAATTTATTTAATAAGGATACTGAGTGAGGTTGGAGTTAATTAGATGAGAGGAAACTTCTTATTCCTAATTAATAAATGAAACATGTCAAGTCTACGACGTCCACCCGGGCCAGTAAGGCAGCTATCGTTACAGCAACCGCCACGTCGTCAGCAGGTACGAAGACAAAGATCAGCAGAGGATGAAAAGCCTTTGCAGATTTATGCGAATCCAATACGCGCGAAGTTATGCCCGGTCCAGAAGTCGGACTCTGAGCGTCCCAGGGTAAGAATAGCTTGGGGTGCCCATGACTCTTCAGGAAATCAGGTCCAGGTGATCGCCCGTCAGCTGCCAGGAAAGCCGCGTCCTCCGGCAGTTAAACCTAACAAATTCTCATCCAGGAATCTGCCCCACGAGAAAGCTACTATACTCTACTCTAGACAGGAACTTGCTGAGAGGCTGCGACTCGCTTGGAAGCAACGAGAGGATAACAGATCCAACCTGGACATCTTCCTCGCGCATAACACAGTTGAAGAACGTTCGGAGTCTCAGATGTCGATCAGCACGTCCATCACCGCTTCGCATAGGCCGGCGCCAAAGGTAGAGAAGAACCTTGCCAAAGAGGATGAGCGACCTGTTCCTAGTATTATGGTCAATAACAAACCCATTTGCACGATCGATCAAACCGACTATCAGCAATCGGAATCTATCAATAGTGAACGCGATGCGAATCATGCGATAGAAACTTCTATAGATATGAGGAGCGATGAGATTATGGATATGGGATTTGTAAGAGGCACTGACGAAACTCCATCTTTTATTGAATGCAAGACACTTACTTCGAATTACTTGGAAGAGGAGGTTACCGATTCGGTAGGAAAGGAAGTCACTGAAATTTTTTCGTCAAACAATCTGGATGACCGTCATGTCGAAACTATCATGGGTACGACAAAAGATGAGACTAATCAGGATAGCCTGAAGGGATTAAAAATATCTGAAGTCGACGTCTTCACCACAGAAGAATTAATAGAAGTCGTCGAAACGGTAGTGAGGGAAAAATCCTGTATGAGTATCCATTGCAGCAGTGAGACTACCATGTTTCTACCGACCTCTTTGAGTCCCCCAAAACAAGACAGTACCAGGATCAGCCTGGACAAGGATCATTCCCAAGCGAAGATCAAGCGTGCAAACTTTCATAATTGTACAAACAAAGCCTTCGTAGCTCCACTCGTGGAGAAGTCAGGAGCCAAGGAGAAGATTCTCAAGGATAATATTTACGAGAGGACGACCTCATCCCGTAGAGCAGGTTCAGCCCCACCTCAGCGTCGTTTAACCAGTGCACCAGGTCCTAGAACACAGGTAAACATTGTGATCGACGCGACCGGAATTGCCAGGGCGGATCCATCGAGTCAGGAAGGTAAATTGCTCGAGCGGAAGGATACGGTATCAGGGACGACATGCAACGAGGCGCCGGTAAAGACCGCAATTTCCAATCGGGCGATAAAATCAGCACCAATGAAAAGACGTGCGAAAAACGGAAAGCGGCGAATCGCAATCAATTCAAAGGACGGCGAGGAGGACCAGGAGAGACCAAGACGTGGTACCGGAAGCCGAGTAAAACAGATCACGGAGAAAAAGAGTACCGATGTTATCACAATGGTGTCCCTAGTGAGTTCAGCAGACAGTGATAGCGACATTGATCAAAATTCACCACGAGATGACAAACTTATCTATGAACTTCGCAATAAGCTCCCCACAACACCAATTATCAAGAATAGCTGCTGTCAGCCAATCGCAACATCAAGAAAGCCCATTAAATCGGGTGAGCCAATTTTCAGTCTTGTCTTATTGTTTCATTGAGAACAATCAGAATTCCACGATAACTCTTAAGGCTGCCTCGTAGACACACGGTATCTACATCAGGAAGGAAGCCATCATCGGATTAAAACAATTAACTCTGATACGACTAAAGGGCTGTTCATAGGTTATCCAAATAGTTAATACCGTACTAGAGACGTTTGAGGTACGATCACGATAATACACTCCTGACACGGATTCCATTTAATAATGATAACCGTGCAGAGACGCTGGGACCGTGAAGAGGCCGCGATAATTGACCAAGTTAATTATAAAAGACGTGACACGCGAGCAGTACATTCCACGAATAATCCTTGGACGCCCCGTTACTCCTACCCCTCATACAGAAAGCACCATTGAGTATACAGGACTGAATTTACACCTCAAGCTACGTTCACTCAGACCATTTAGAGCTAACTTCAATTCAAACTTCGGGGTACGGTAACGTGATTGCTTTAACTACTAATCTAAAGACGTGCCTTTCAATTTAGTTGGTTCACAGTTCGCGGATTGAATAACACAAAATTACTTCACAACACCATGCAAACTTAAGTTATAACAGCCGGAAGTCCTCGAGTGTACCGACAGTGTATGCATGTATATCCGGTGTAACCCATGAAACTTTGACTCCCTGCCATGAACTGTAAGAAGGAAGTCGAGTACCACGAAGGAGGTCAGCTTTATAATTACCTGTTATCGTTAATGAAAGAGAAATCAGTAGGCGCACCGGTACAAATCATATGTTATGCTTTCATTCGTAGTGAGACAAAATCGATGACACACGATATACCTGGCCTAGTTTTTACTAAAGGCTTTGTGGCGAGCTGAAACCGATGAAATGATTAGAGCCCAGTACATAGTAAACCAGGTTACCTTCTACATAGGCTAGAACCATAAAATTGGAAATTTAGGCTAGAGTACTCTGCGCTATGCGCCATTACCCTGATCTCATTCTTGGACCCTGGGCATGTCCTTGGATGCAGTTGATAAGCTACCTCCAATTATGAGTATTCTTTAGGAATTTAGTATTGATAATCTTTTTTAACCTTTATAGGTTATATCACTCAGATAAATTTGCTGATAATTATTCATTTGATTGTTTAAATTCACTTGATACTATTTTTCACAGTTTCCTTCCAGCAAGATTCGTTCGACGACGACGAAGAAGAGGCCACGAAGGATGAGAAGAAATTATTGCAGCCACGTTACACATTTGTTTATCGCGGAACCGGAAGTGCCTTGCCTACGCCGGAAGAGGCGTCGATTTGGAGACCAGAACCCGGCGCAACTCCGTCTACAGCAGAGTTCAGTCGCGATGACGAGGAAACAACAGAAATTCTTGTGAGCGATCGCGAAAAGCGATGTCTTGCTGTACCCATTGGAGATATTCGGGACAAGAAAAGAAAACTTTTACGCACACGGAGTATACCGCCTCGTGGAGTGTGAGTAAATTTCACTGATAATAATTCAAAGAAGAAAAATATTGTCTCTTATTATTGTAATCGACGTTGCCATCGATGATACCAAATCGTTGGTACTCAATTTTATGCAAAAGACAGCCATTTTTTTCTTAGCAATCCAGCCGAGCGCGACCCTTCAAGACTACGGCGGATACAATAAAATTATACAAACTGATAGAAATCACGTTGCTTCAACAGTCAACATCAATCTTATCGGAGGTCACGTGAGGCAAGGATGAAGAAAATGATATTTGGCTCTGCTTGTGTCTACTATTACGTAAAAATTCGCGAATTCCTCACGAGCACGGATCGGTTTCGATTGCTTCGCAATTTATGACATTGGCAGAAAAATGGGACAATACCAGATAGACAGAACGTGATGGGGAAAGGCGACACGGCGGGTACCGTCGTGCGCCACAGTATTTTCTATATATATTGTTATTATTATTATGTATATACTATATATGTATATATAATGCTTTAGGGTCCTCTAATATTTTACAGAAACTTTCTAGAAATAGAAGTGTAGAAACCTGCAGGGTGTTTCCGTTCTCGTGACTCTGAACTTTCCAATGAATTTGACAATGAAATGAGTATAGAATTTTACAATTTTTGTCTTTTACTTCATTTTATTATTGTTATTCAATCCATTTCTCAGATCTGAGAGTCACTATGTCAAAGAGCATTGAAGGGAATCGATGGTGGCTGCAAAGAAATAAAGAAAAATCTCAAGGATATCTATTGAGTTTGATATGGCCTCTGGAACTTATTTATTTAATATAATGTCATTAGATTTCTTATAGTGTCACGAATCACGGTAATTACAATATCGGCAGGTTATCCTCGGGCATTAAATGTCTCGAGTGTACGATTACAAGGCAGATTCAGTCATTCATTAATCATCCTTAGCACGATGTTCTTGAGGTTATATAATTTTTTTTTGTGACTCATCGACAACCCTCTTTCGTATAAAATATCGAGGACGTGACTTTCCTTGGAACTTTTACGAGGAGCTGATTCATAGTGTTTCTACTTAATGATCTTACGCTCCCTTAACTGGAACTTTTTCCGAAGATAATTAAACGTCGAAAATTTTAGTAGCTCCGTAATGTAAGGCTTTGTAAATTATATATGTACGACGTTGTTGACATAGCAGCAAAATCTTCTTCGTTTTATTATAATGATTCCATCGTTGACGATTGCATATCGATCCTTCCTGTTTTCTATGCTTCCGCATGGGTTATTTGAACCTGGCAGAAGACGCGCGATTAATGGAAAGCGTTACACGGAATTGTTGAAGAATTGAGTAGTCTAATAAGTGGGTCGATCGATTAAACACATTCCAAACCTAGTGTCCTAATACTTTGTCAATCATTAAGTTTGGAATTATCAGAACCGGAAGGTATGTCGGTAATAATTTTATCTACATCTTGCAGAGGGAATGACAGACAGCTGATAATGACAGAGGTTCAGAATTCGGTGCAACAATCAAAACAGGCGACGGTTACAGAAAGCAGAAATCTGTCACAGCAAACTCAGGTCTTGTCTGAGGTTTCTACATTGAAGGTAAATTAAGATAAAATGAACGATTTAGGCTAATTGCGAAGGCTGTGTATTATTAATTAATGTTTCTAATAGATCGAATCAAGCACAACAATTTCGGTTTCCGACGTGGAAACTGATGGAGCATCTGCTGAGCCTCAATTTCAAACCATCAAGGAAAAAGAATGTTGGCATCTTTATAGGCGAATGTGTGATAAAGGAGTTTATGTCTCATTTGACACTGTTTTAAGGTTAGTCCAAGTATTAATAATTAATATAAATCAATTATACCTTTATACTAAAATTAATGAGATGGGACCATTAATTATTCCAGGGGTATGTTGACACCAACTGAATATCGGTTACGTCAGAAGGAGTTGACTCAGGATTGCTGATGATTAAATCTTCAAGAATTTTATTTTATTCTGCAACAGAAAAGTTTTGATTATAAAGAAGGTTGTTCATAGTTGTATCGATAAGAGGAGAATAACGTTATAATATTCTGATAGGAGATTCATGATTATATTCTGATGAAGTAATGAAAACATTCATTCATGTTGTATTTTAGTGCAACATTTTCATGCATAAGATTCACCGTACAGGATTTGCTGGTTGAATGAACTAGAGTAGAAATGCTGAATTGTCACAAAGTTTAGTTTCGTGACCTTAGACAAACATTGGATTCACAGGCGACGATGCTTTTGCAATGCAAATGCTGTGAGTTGTTCCACAACTTGTCACCTTAGTGCATACATACGTGATATACTTAATACTCAGATTAGTTTGTACGAGCTTTAGACACCTACTGCCTATTTTTTAGAAGGTATATAACAATGTAGATGCGTAGAGACTGTTAATATCGTATTCAAGAATCTCTGCAATTTGCCAACGATTTTTTAATTCTTTTAACGAGGAAACAGCTCCTAGTATATTATATTACTTCACTTTCCCTGTTTTGTACGAGATTTTCGATGAATTCTTTTTTAATGTAATATGTATTGCTCAATAAACAGTTGAAATGTTGTTATTACAGAAATTTTATTGCATAATTATATATCTATTTCCATTTATATATCTATATTCCAAGTTTTATATATCGCCATTTGATATTAATAATTGAATAATTTATAATGTGCCGGTAAGAAATTGCAAGCTGAACTTAATGAGGTCGCTAAAATCGAATAGAAACTTTAGACAGAGATGAATAGGGAGATGCACAGCGCTACGGTTTTACACGATACCAAAAACACGGCGCTAAATCGTAGCGGCGAGTTTAGGAGTAGGATTTTGTTATCATCCTCTCCGTCGATAATGCGTATCCCTTGGTAGTCGAGTTGAACGTGATTACGAACGTATAAGTTGAAGTTATCATTACAGATGAGTGAGAACGAGTGTGGTGGACCCAGCCAGAGCCCAACCTGGGTTCACCACACTCGTTTCTGAGTGGTTTCTTCAGAAAGAGTGATCCGATTTAATTGCGACTTAAGCGCATTCGACAGCCCTTAAATAGCCCAAAATTCTTATATATAATAAGTTGATCCCTTGGATCCAAGCTGGGTCCACCATACTCGTTCTCACTCACCTGTAATGATAACCTGAACTTATTATATATCAGAATTTTGGGCTATTTAAGGGCTGTCGAAAGTGCCTAGTAGCAATTAAATCGGGCCACCCTTTCTGAAAAAACCACCCCCTTATATACTTTTCTTATGTTTTTCAAGTTCAGTTGCTTTGAAAACCGTTCTTTATGCATTATAAAAATATATCATGGTATAAATTTCAATTTTCAAATCTATTCGATTTTTGGACTACAGCTTATGTCCCCACAAAATAACCCCCAACACGATTCAATTGTCTAGACGTGTGCCATGTTCTTTGTTATTCTGAATGATTTTAAAAACCATTATTAATTAAGGACATACATTCTTCCCAACACTTTTCAATTTTTGGGCTGTTCCCTTTGGCCTCAAAAAACAACCCCCAACACAAGTATAAGCATATCGTCGCTACGAGTTAGCGCCATGTTTTTGGTATCGCCTAAAACCTTAGCGTTGTGCATCTCCCTGCTCATCTCTGCTTTAGACGCGCAGCTTTCAAATCTTTAAAGCACGTAGTTTATGCAATGCGGAATATCATATGTGGGTAATATCTGACCTCCGTCTATGCTGACCACTGTCTGACGCGTAGAATACGTAGAATGACAGTTAAGACGTAATGAGGAATGATATGTTGGGATACTGGATGATATGAAACGGAAAGTAATACAGGTTTTACAATATAGCATGCCATGATTTTCATTCATTATGTTCTGTGGCTTTTGTGACGTGCAGTTAATGATGCCGTTACCAAGAAAATATGGGAACAGCGTTCATGTCGACTACAAAGCTCGACTTGAGCACAAACTTTACTTGGTATGTGTAGTAATTAGCATTGACAGTAAATGACATTTCATGTTCTTCATAGACATTTATAGTTCAAGAATAAAGGGTGTTGTAAATTGTTTAATAACTTTATCTTAAATGACTTTAATTATGTTGCAGCTTTTGCTTTTGAAGCATAACTGCTTTTTCTTAATCATTTAATGTGACAATGATTCAACATTTGGCCTTTTTATTTTTCAGGCAAGAGAGAATCCAGAGCCAGTATTTGATGTATCGGAATGTGCATTAAAGCATGTACCCTCTGGCATTTATTCTCTGTGCAAGGTTTTTAGGAAAAAAGAATTATGGATGCACCACAACAAATTAAATTCCCTTTCTGGTGGAGGTGCCTTAAGCGACTTGTCGCTTCTTACCGTGCTAGATCTTCGTAACAACTATTTTATCAGTTTGCCATCAGAAATAATGTACCTTGTATCCCTTAAGGTATAAAAAAATGAGAAAATTGGACCTTTTACTTTTGGGTTAAAGCATTGTTATCCATAAATATTTTCAGGAGCTTTATCTACAAGAAAATAATATTCGAAAGCTGCCAAATGAAATTGTATGCTTAAGGAACTTGTCGATTTTTAATATCGCAAAGAATAATTTAAAGTGTTTGCCAGAAGAGATTGGAGAACTACGGCAACTCACTGTGTTGAATATTAGTCATAATAGTGCTCTAAAAAAATTGCCAAAGTCTCTGGGTCATGCGCAGCAGTTAACAGAATTAAAAATTGATGGACTGAATATTTCTTATCCAGCTCAAGATATTCTTAGTGGTGGAACGATTGTGATCATAGCTTTTCTGGCAAGTGAATGTGGTATTGAATACTCTCCTGAGGATTCTAATCTTGAAATAGAATCAAGAGATACAAGCTCTGAGGATGTCAGACCGATGTACCAGAATAAGGACAACGATGTTCAGGTATTTTATTAAAGATAACAGTCAATTTGATGTTGTACAGCACCATTTAACATTTTTTTGTTTTTCATTTTTTAGGCGACAATAATGAAGTTAGAAAACTTAAAGGCATGTTGGTGTTTTTTGGTTCAGTAAATTTAATTTACTTTCTCAATAAATGACTTATGACGCACAATATTTTACTTTCAATTTCATTATAAATTATGATATATTAGGCATGACATGTATACTTTGCCCTTATGCTTTGTATAATTTAAATATGTTATTAATACGCATCAATTATAAATTATTACAACAATGTTAGATATCTTTGTCTTGCTAAACTGTGCTTGCAGGAACAGAGACAAAGTGCTTTACTGGAACTGGAAAGGAATATGATAGAACAACAGAAGTACGAAGTACAATTACAATCAACGCTAAAAGTTCACAGAGAGAAGGTAATACAATTACGGATTGACAGATGGATATATTAATATAATAAAACATTGTTCAGCTTTTGGAAGATTTGGCGATACAACAAAGCCAACTTGAACAAGAGATAGAGAAGGTGCAACAAGAACGAGACTGTAATCGCACACGGTTGCTTTCATATATTTATAATGGTAATGTTAGTACCAAGCTTGTAAACTTTAGATAAATTATACAAAAATTCCAATTCCAGTGGAAAAAGAAGCTGATAATGTCATAAAAGAATTTCTACGAAGCAGTGAAGAGGAACGACAAACTCAAGCTGAACTTCTTGAGCAAGAAAAAAGAGAAGAATTGCAGTTACTTTCATTATGTCATTCGGAACAATTTATGCTTCGCACAAAGGACACCCTTGGTATGTTTCAAATGATTAAATACACCAAAAAAAAGATAGTGCTTGGACTAATACCAATATTTGTGCATCTATAGTGTCAATGGAGGAATTATTACAAGAGGAGCTACTTCAAGAACAAAAGCTCGAAGAGTACACAAAGTTCAGAGATTATACAGCGCAGTCTTTACTCAGCCTGTAAGTATTTTTGAAATATCTGATCCAACGATACTAAATATTCCTTAATTTTATTTAATATTACAGAGAAGTGAGGAACAATGAACAACTAACGCAAATAGTTCAGGGTCAGGAAAGAAATCGGCAGGATTTAGTAAACAGACTAAGAAAGGATGAAGCATTACAAAAAGCAGCTGTTGCTGCATTACTAGAACGTAGTGATGCACGTTCCTGGAGTATCGTACAGCAAGTCAATTTGGTACAGTCTCAATTAGCAACACTGACAAATATTGAGTTGGAAAGAAGAAAGTTTGAAATGAATCAACAACTTGTAAGTTTCGAATATCCTCCAATGCATTTTACACAATAGAAATATTTCATTATATTTCTAGAATGACATAGCTGACAAAAGAGTGACGCTGAGCGCCATCCTTCTTAATTTATTGGATCAACAAGAAAAACGAAGAGAACAACTTCTTGAAACTATTAAACAAATTGAACAACAACGTGATATTAACGTAATCGCTTTACATAAAGTAAAACTAATTCAAATATTAATTCATAATCATACAATGAGGATTTTTCAATTTTTAGAGTACAAGAAGAGACAGCCTTTTCTGGTTAATCCAATACCAATCGTTAATGGATGCACGACCTCAAGGTTTATTAGAAACTTTAGAACCTACACTGATGCGTCATGTTGCAATTGCAGGTGCATTGCACTGTTTACCCTTTTTAGCAACTCTACCATCCTTACTACCAAATCTTAATGATGACCAATTAAGAGCAGTATGTATAGTTTTCCTATTGCTACTGCTCATGGTGGACCTAGTATAAATATATCGTTCTTAATAATAAATTTTATCAATTTGTAGATTGGTATTCATAATGAAAATGACAGAGCCGCCATAATGTTGGCTGTTCAGAATTATTTGACTGAAAAGAAACTGTGTAATATTCAAGAGGCGAGTACAGTGCCCGTTGTCCCATCTGCACCACTAGAAGAGCCCTCTACAAGTTCAAACCAAAAAATTTCAGAAGAAACAAAACGTATCAACGTGGCAGAATGCGTTGTTTGTTTGGATTTGCAAGTAAGTATTATTATTAATTAATTAATTTATTTATATGCTAGCAGCTTGACATGCGATTAACGACGATATTTCTTGTATTACAGTGTGAAGTGCTTTTTCTGCCATGTGGTCATATGTGTTGTTGCACTAACTGTGCAGACATGGTGACCTCTGAGTGTCCCATGTGTCGAAGTACGATAGAGCGTAAAATCCGAGTAATTATGCCGTAACATGTTAATGACTTTTTATAAGAACTGCATCATATTGTTGATATGGCTTAAATACTGCATTTTTTCTACCTTTAAATCATCAAAAAGAAATAAAATTTAAGGAAAGCATCTTAAACAGATAAATAATGAAACGGTGACAGTCTCAAGTAATTATTATATAGATAGTGATTGTAAATTATTTCAAATTTGTACTTTATTCTTGAAATGAGAGAGAGCAAACAATTCTTTTTGCTCCTGGTACATATGGCAATGTATTGTTCACATCGGACAGTTACAAAGTGTAATTTAATCGAAAAAATATATTTTCATAGGGCCTAGATTCCAAAAATTATAGAAAGGCACCTGATTCGCCAAAATTAATTATAATTATATATTTTTATCATAAAACACTTTATATGCAATTTGAAAATACATAAATTTTATTGGGCCCATTGTAATTCAGATTAACTTGCGTAAAATTGTTTTATTAGCAGATGATGCGAGGCCAGTTAATAATTATGTTGAACTTCAATTGTGCTGTACTATAAGATAACATACTCATGAAACGTAGGTCTAATTAATCCTAGTCTTTTATTTGCATTATATCAAAAGTGCCATCATAATAGCATATATTGTATGAATAGTTAATTCCTACATATAGTAGGATGCAGGACTGAAACAGTAGATAGGTAATGGTTTTTTAATGTTTCAAAGAAATTGGCTTTCAAGATATTAAACATTACAGCTTTGGACAAAGTTCTCAATGACTGAAGATCCGAAAAATATTGTAACTGGGTTAACAACTTTAGTATAGTTCATTATTTATAGTCTGTGGCTTATGTAAATATGAAAATACCAAGATACATTAGCACTGAATTATTATTGCTTTTGTTACACGTGCGATGTTGCGACATCAAACTCTTTTGATTGTTCTCTTTGAATAAAAAGAATTTCAATATGATTGTATTGTTAAAAATCCTTTGCATTAAATATAAAAGTTTCATGTACTCTGTAAACACTTTAACAATAATATTAATGCCAAATTCTATTAATGCTCTGAAACAATATATACAAAAATATATCAGAGTATGTATACTAGTAGTATATGTTATTCCAGGGAAATTTGTATAAATAACATTATTATAAAGTATCATTCGTCTTCGGGAACTTCAGCCCCATCTTCGTCATCTTTTTTTTGTAACTTTCTTTTAGATGTTGCATCTTTCTTTTCCTTCTGTGTCCTCTTGAAATTTTCCAGGGCCTCCTGAAGATGATCAATAAATTGATCAAACTCAATCTCTTCCATCGCTTGTATCACATCAGGACCACTTATAGTTTTACGATTTCCCTTTTTTGCAATACTGTTGGCTGTTGACGTGAGATATAAAATAAAGATCGAAGCAGCCTTTGCAACAGCAGCACGAGCTTCTTTCCCTATAGTAACTCCATTGGGTAATGCTTCCTTAACAATCCTTGTAACAACTGCATTTGGTAGATTCAGATCTTCTAAGCGTTCAGCCATCTAATGGATACAAATAAAATAAACTCTCTTTTTTGACGAACGTCATATAAAGGTAATTTTTTAAGGTTACAAAATATCAAACATTTATGTAATATAGGTACTTACGATTTTTCTTCTAATTAAAAATAATCTTCTAATTCACAATGAATAAGTGCACCTTTGATATTCCTTCCTCTTCGATAAATAATCTATGTTAAGCATTCATTAAACAGATACACTGTTCCCGCCAGCTATCGAATGTTTGTAAATCTAAGACGGAGTAACTTAAAGCAAATACAACATAGATTGGATAAAACTCAACAAAATTCAGATTCCATTCTGTTAATACATAAGCAGATAAGCAGATGGCATAGCTGCGTCGGTCGACTGAGAATTTCTAACTTCTAACGTTCTATCGAAAGCAACGATTTATGAAGTTTCAGAATGCATAAAAGTGGAATACGTCGTCTGCGCTGCGATTTGACAAGTGCTGTCACGTATTGACAAGTAAACTAGCATAACACCATCGATAGCACATATTTAATTGGACGGCGATTTAACCGAAGGCATCATTCGGAGAAAAATGGCAAAAATCGAAGAAGCAAACGCCCATATACGGCAAGCTGAAAAAAGGTACGGTAAAGGACTGAAATTAGATTGGAGTATTAATCCATACTTGCATGATCTATAAATCAGATTCACTGAATTTATATAAACCTAATTATTGTTTAATTTATTTGTTTTTCAGTTTAAAAACGTCACTGCTGAAATGGAGGCCTGATTTTGAAGTTGCTGCCGAAGAGTATTCACAAGCAGGTTGGACATGATTCACAAGGATAATTGTAAACTGATGATTTACCTTGTTTTTTTTATAGCTACATGCTTTCGTGTTGCCAAATCGTTCAAAGAGTGTAAAGAATGTTTAATGAAGGCAGCTGATTGTTATAAACACAATCGGTCGTATCCTTTTAATTATTAACATTACATATTTCTTAATAATAATTCTAGTATTTAAGAGTAGTTAATTCAACCAATGAGTGTTATTTCCTTAACATTGTGAAAGATGGTTTCATGCTGCAAAGTAAGTATTTTACAACTGACATTATAATGATTGATAAAATATAAACAGATTTTATAACAATAATTATTCATAGGTGTCTGGAACAAGCATTGCTTATATGCAAAGAAGTGGGCAAACTTTCCGAAGTTCCAAAGTTAGCACATTCTGCATGCTCCCTTTATCAGGAACATGGATCGCCAGAATCAAGTGCTACAGTTCTAGATAAAGCTGCTAAGATGTTAGAATCGACTGAGCCTGAACAAGCATTACAATTGTATCAAAGAGCTGCCGATGTTGTTATGGTATTATGCAAATTTTATTTTAAACACTAATTTATTAGAGCCTATAATTCATCATTGTTACTTTTTAGAATGAGGATAGTCCTCGACAGGCAGCTGAATATATGAGCAAAGCTGCTCGAATTCTAGTAAAGCTCAAGATGTATGATCAAGCAGCTGATGCAATTCGCAGAGAAATAGGCATGCATCAGCAAATTGATCATATATCATCTGTTGGGCGACTCGCGGTGGCATTAGTATTGGTACAACTAGCTCGTGGCGATCAAGTGGCAGCTGAAAAAGCTTTTAAAGAATGGGGAAATTGTTGCGAGTCTCCAGAAGTTCAAACCTTAGAAATGCTATTGCAGGCCTATGACAATGAAGATGCTGATTCAGCAAGATCAGCATTAAATAGCCCATTTATTAAGCATATGGATGTGGAGTATGCAAAGTTAGCACGAGGTTTGCCGTTACCCCAACAAGAGTATGCTATACCACCTGCAGGTGTAAGAGCAAATGCTGCTGCTTCCTATATTTCTCCTAATGCAACTAAGTTGACTGGACAAGCTACAATTGAAGCAGAAGTTAATTACGTCTGTATCAAATGCTATTTTGCTTATTGTAGAATTATGCATTGAACGATTCATATTTGATTTTTGCCAACAGGAAGAAAATATGGTTTCACCTGCGAAAGATGAATCTGAAGAGACTAAGCCAAAGCAAATTGAAAAGCCAGCTGCTCCAACTCAAGATGTTGCAGGTAATGAAGAAGATGATGAATATGAAGGAGGTCTTTGCTGATTGCTTAATATGTCAAATTTAATGTTAGGGCATTCAAGTTTAAATATTAGTTATATTTGTCATCTATCCATGATTTGTTGTACTAGCTCATATATGACTTAAGTGAATTGCTTAATGGGCTAGATTAATATTGGCGAAGAGCTACTTTATTATCTTCTACCGATTCCTGCATGGTTCAAGTGAATTATCATTTAAGATACACTGCAATATTAGCAAGGTAACAATGAAACGTTATGTGTAATCTCACTTTGTGAGCTGGAAACATATATGAAACATGCAATACAACACGTAACATTACACATATGAGCAGCATCAGCACTAATGACATAACTGATAAAATCTAATAGACTTTGCTTTTATTTTGAACAATCCTAATCTGTACAGCTAAAAATTATATAATCATCTAATAACGCTTCAATTAAGATAAACTGTTTATAATTAAGATAATCCAAATCTCTCATGTTTATATGTTATGATCTCCAGTGCTCTTTAAGGAACTCTTAAAATTATATTCCTGTGAATTATATTTGCAGAAACTGATTGACAAATAAAACAGTTGAAGGAAAATAACTTCTTTAAACATAGGTTATCTATGTTCCACAGTTGTTTAGAAACTAATATTTCATTATCCTACCTGAAAAACGATTTAGCCCGATGTAGTAGAAGTTGCGTGGTATCCACTAAGAAATCACTGCACTTAATCCAAAGTTGTCACAAAATTTGACGTAATTACAGTTTCTCACAAAAATTCACAATAAACACGTGAAGGTTTGAACTCCGCGGAAAATGTGCCAACGTTCTCAAAGACATAATTCAATTCAAGCGCTGTGTGAATCGTGTGAATGAACAGTTAAAAAATTGTTTAGTTTTTACTTTCCTACGCCAATGTGAGCTGTCATCTGTTGCTGGTTGCTACTAACTGTCAATGCAACTGATAATATTACTGAAGCAGATTGTTGTAATTTACATTCTTGGAGCAGTTAAATAATGCAATCCCTAAAATATACTTGCTTGTCTTGAATTATACTTAGGTAAGTGGATATAATGTATATTGCTTTATTATTCAATATATTTATTTTAAGTTATTAACGTGCTTGTGTATTATTATTGAATTTTTAGTCATGCCCTTAGTATTAGGGTTATGGTGCTAATTAGTGTAGTGCTTAAATATTTATTACTTTTCTTTTAAATTATAATGTGCACAAGCAGAGAATGCTTGAACTATCAACTGTTTTGCTTTAATATGATTGAAAGTTTATTATCATATCATTAAATACTTACTTTAATGAGTGCAATAGCTGAGTAAATCCTGTGTAATAAAACAAGTATCAAACCTATTTATTGCGTGGTATATAGGAACTTACAGTTATGGAATATACCTGTATTATTTTGGATTTCATGATTTTAGCTACTGTGAGAAAATCAATTTCAATATTATTTCTTTTTTTATTTAATATTGCATGGTTTCGTTTAGTTTGTTGGTGGTAAAATGTCCAGTGCTGAGAGCGGTGTGGGATGTGTAAGCGAAGTTACTCTCGCAATTAGTAAAGCAAGAGGTTCACAACCAGGAACTGTTCGAGTACTTGATAGTCCTGATTCGGATGGTTCAGGTCATTCAAATGCTTTCACGGTACAGCGGTTCAATTATCCTGAAGGAGAGAATGAGAATCTTGATACAGAGGTTCTTCAATCGCCGCCCTCAGCCGGTGATTTAAGAATACCCATCGTTGGTTATGAAGTAATGGAAGAAAGAGCCAGATTTACCGTTAGTATTTTTTTTTCCTAATTCTATTGAGGAGCATGTTTAATCTAAGTAATAGGCTTGTGAGCTCTATCAAATTAAAAACCATCACGTATCTGTTGGCTTAGAGAACATTTACCTTATATTTAGGTTTATAAGCTTCGTGTGGAACTCAGAAATGGCGATTGCTGGTTCGTCTTCAGGAGATACACAGACTTCGTACGCCTCTTAGCTCAATTACGAAGACAAAAAGCTCCAATCTCCCATTTATCTTTACCAAGAAAAAAGTGGCTCGGTGATAACTTTGCTCCAAGCTTCCTAGAGGAAAGAATACATGGTCTCCAAGCATTTGTGAATGGGATTTTGAGCTGTTCCGTTCTCACAGGAGCAGCTTGTGTTAGAGAGTTCTTTTGCTTGGATGAACCACCAGCATTATCTGACACTGTTGAAGAATCTAGAGTAAGCATAGATTTCACAATGCAGCATCCCAATATTTCGTTAAAATTATGTTTTCTGTCATTTCATTTCTCATCTAGGCCATTTTCGAAGCTATGGAAGATACTATATACCATCTAAGACAACAATTAAGAGAGCGGGATGCTGCTCTTGCAGCAGAAACGACTCATTCTAATGAACTTCGAATTAAACTTCATCAACTTGTTCAGTGAGTACCGTTAACCATTCTCATACTATTCACATTAAGTTCAAAAATCAATTTTCAATATATTCTTTTATCAATAATTTCACATTGCAGTAATACGCAGCTGTGTTCAAAGTGCGGTGCACACATATGATTACTTATACTAGCAATTTGTGAGTACATTGCAATCATATCCGAAATTCGCTAGGTAAGCGTTACCAATCTCTAATAGATTAAAAATAATTAATTTTTGATATGAACATATTGAAGGTACTATTTCATAGAAGAATATTTTATACAATGTTATATATGACTGGCAACATTACATGTTAACTTTCATTAGATATTTTATAAGACTAAAATAATTACTTCACTTGCATACTGAAATATTGTAGTGATAATTGTTGAACATGACTAATCGTTATAAATCATTGTGATGGTGAGTTGATGGATTTT
This sequence comes from Calameuta pygmaea, assembly GCA_031762395.1. Taxonomy (NCBI): domain Eukaryota; kingdom Metazoa; phylum Arthropoda; class Insecta; order Hymenoptera; family Cephidae; genus Calameuta; species Calameuta pygmaea. The sequence goes on from JASANN010000260.1 coordinate 209,927, forward strand.
ACATACTGTTACATGTAACAGATGTAAAATGATGTTCTTGTTGTCATTGCAACACTGTGAAAAAAACTGGGAACATTGTTGCAATTGCAATCAACAGGACGCATTAAATAATGTAAAGTTGTTAAAACCTTGATATAGCAAATAATTTTATACAAATTCTTTAACGATCTGTTGAACGGATATTATTGTACAGGCAAATATTGTGTTTCCACACTTTAAGTTCAGGAAGTAATGAGGAAATGAGTTTTGTAAAGTAGAGCAGAATTTAATTACCACACTGATATATTTTTAAGCGAACGAGGCAAATGTATTGGTACAAACTTCCTAATATCTTAACGAAATAAGAATGGGTATCTCCACTATGTGTCTTGAATGAAAAATGAAATACTTAACACTGATATTCGTACTAAGATTATTGAAATAGCATTTATGGTAATCACAAGCTGATAATACTAAATAATTTATTTCGATTAATAGATGCACACTGTCGTCCTATTGACACGTGTTATGATGAAAAGCAATAAATAAATAAATATATATGACTTCAATTTACGTATCGTTGACCTTTATATTTACAATTTCATTTTATGAAAACGGAATACTGGCGGTTAGAATACAAGTAAGGCCAGTACGCTGTAACGCTGTGCAATTAATTTTACAGCCAAGTAAAAAAATCAGAGGATCGATATCCGATGTTTTAATCTTCAACTGCGTATTAAAAAAGTAGTCATTACTATCCTGATTCTCATCAAAGTGGTTTCTGTAAACCATAATCAGTCTTCTTGGTGTATTCCTGGTGCAACCACCAGACACATGGCTTGCACGACGTATGTAAAGTGTTCTGGAAAAATATAATTATATTTAGGTATTGTTCTTATGAAACATTAAGACTTCTTAGAACACTTACTCATTCGATTGTTCTTTGCCTCCTTGTGGACATAAAAGTGATAAATTACAATACCAAAAGAGATGAAGACTACAGCAAATAGATATTTAGGTGATGGGTCAGTGATAATAGGAACAGTTGCTAAGAATATGGATATGAGTAAAACCAACCAAGGGATAACAATGGGAACAGTATATGGTCTATAGACATCAGCTTTTGTCCTTCTCAAAATCATAAGAGCTACCATGGCCAACCCGTAGAAGATCCAAGTGAGAAAACTGGCAAATTCAATAAGCGCTACAATATCTCCTACGAGGATGCAGATCAGGGTGAGTAAACCTTGAAAAGCTACAGCAACAGCAGGTGTCAGCTTATGGATATGAACAAAACTAAAAACTTGTGGTAAATGTCCTTCCTGTCCAGCAACATAGCATAATCTGGATACTCCAAACTGAACGGTGAGTCCACACCCAAAAGTTGAAAGAGTTACGCCAAGAGGAATAACAAAACCTAACCAGGACGGAAATACCCTTTCAACCCATAGTACACCTACTGCTGGAGCTTTTGTTATTTCCGTTATGGTTAAGACCGACATGTACATAAGATTCATAGCGACGTAGAGGATGGTGATGATTGGTACAGCTATAAGAATGCTGCGAAGAATATTGACCTCTGGCCTCTTCACTTCTTCAGTAACAATAGTCGCCGACGTCCAGCCATCATAGGCCCATAAGCCACTATAAAACGCCAGAGCTATGTTCCTAGGGGACGCTGTAGTTCCTTTGAAGGTGTCCTTAAGTAATTCTGTTCTTCCGGTACCAAGCCACCATATGCCTCCCAGGATAATAAGTATACAGGCGGCAACTTTGCAAATGGTGAAAATATTTTGCACTCTTACATAAAGCTTCACACTTGTCAAGTTAATGTACGTTATTAAACCAAGTGCGAGGATACTTATTAACTTTTTCACTAGATAAACTGATTCTTCAGGTACGTCTTTCATGTAACCGGAAAAGGGCTGAACGCTGTACTCTGCAAATGTTAATATCACTACGGCCACTTCCGCTGGTCGAAGAACCATCACGTATACCCAGGAACATATGAAAGCCGGAATCTGTCCAAGGTATCGATGTAGAGGTGTAAAAGCTTCTATGAAGTAAGCATATTCTGCTCCTGACCTTGGTACCACAGCACTGAGTTCTGCGAAAGCCAGTGCACCAAGTAACGATAAAAGACCACACGATGCCCATATGATTAGACAGAATCCAATGGACCCTGATTTTTCTAAGGTCTTTGCAGGTGATACAAAGATTCCAGAACCTGAAGAATTAATTGTTATATTTATTAGTACAACTTGATCATCTTTACATATTACTATAATCTATTTATTATATTTCCAATTTGCAATTGGGACAGAGAGATTGTAAAATATACAGTGTACATATGTCCCTTCCATATGAAATGTATGAGAAGACGTGCATTATATGTTTTACAAGTGGATAAAAGACTTGCGAACTGTTAGTGTTAAGTGACTTCTTATTCAGACACGTGCAATTATGCTATTATGGTCAACTGGTCGCTGGGATAGTTGTCCCAGAGACGATATATAACGAATCTCGTTGTCGGATCTCGAAAAATCCATGACTTTAAAACATTTCTCTAAGGCATTTTGTGCAATTAGGTTTTATGAACGATTACGGTATTTTATCAATTAACTGAATATACATTGTCGTACAATTTTTGTCGTTCATATAAAAAGATTATTATCAATTGCGTTGGATGCGCATGGTAGTATATTATATATACTGTTAATTTATCTATCCATATTTATCACAAGATATCTTGTCGCATCAATCTTGTTGGATCAGAATTGCGATATTATTTCTAACCGTTATCTTTTTTAATATACTCTTTCACTGTATATTCAGAGTAAACTGTAATCCAATGATTGTATGCATAAGAAATACTAATATGACTTGTAATCTAGTTTGTAACAAATTTATTTACTTATCTGAGGATGTTTTTTTTTAAATCTCCATTCATTAATAACGCACAAATTAAATTTAAAAACCCGATATTTTTCACAAAAATAAAAATATGAGAAACTGGCGGTTGTCTCATAAATGCATAAAATCACAACTCGGGTGATACGAACGAGCTGCAATATATAATAACGATAATTAATAAACAAATCTTAAATACCAATCATGACAGCGAGGATCATATTGACAGCGCTAAACAATCCTAATCGCCGTTTAAGTGCGACTTTGTTCTTTGTTCCTGTAGCAGCGCCCGTCATCTTTATAATAATCTGATTTGATTTAAAGTAAAATATGTAAAAAATCAAGAAAACCGCTGTCACAAAATCTTCACTAGGTTTTTAAAGTTTATTTTTTAATCTATGTAAAAAGAAATTATTCCAGTGTTCTAATTAGCTTAATTGGTCAGATTAACTGAATGTAAAACAGCCACTAGATCCAATAATCTACTTCGCGCCGCTTAAACGGTCATGACGTTATCGCAAGTAAGTTCAGAAAGATACTGCACGTTAAATAGCAACGCTTAGTTACTTTCAGCTACTACTGGATAAGCATTGATGTTAATATAAGTGGCGCTTCTTTCACACAAGCCGATATCTGCGATCGTCTGGAAATGGCAGTACGAGTTAGAATTAAAAATTTAAGTTGATATTGATAATAATTATTAGCAAAGGTCGATTAGATACTTATGAATATTTATATACGTTACAAACGAATTATATTACTCACAGTTAAAAATCACGCGTTTGTTTTTCAAGTAAAATATACACAATAGAATAAAATGGGAGCCACTGCATTACTGAAGGATTTACGCTTGAAATTCAGACTTCTCTCAACTTGGGCAATTCTTAATAGACGCGATGATAAGAAAATAAATTAATTCTCACGCTGAAGATACTGAGGAACACGCACAATTTCTTTTCCCTTTGACATCACGAATAACGGCCGCAGCTCAAAATAATAAAAAAAGACAATTTCACGTTAAAAAGTATATAATTAATTTGAATAGACTACACAAGTAGTACTTATGGAATTAACATTATTTGTCCAATTTGCTTACATTCCTCATTGCCGCTTGTTAGCATTTCAGTATTCCGGGACGTTCATGACGTATTTATGCGTCTTCAATGATGGACTTATATTACCCATATATCTATGACTCTAATTTTTACTTTTTTTTATCTTGAACCTCTCAACGAATGCACAACCATGGTCGTTATTTGACCTCCAAGCGATTCATGTGAATTGCCAAAGCTAGTGGCAATGAAAATAACATGCTCGGATTTTGAAATAACAAATCAAACTTAGTATCACGAATGTGTCATTGTGCAACATGAGGTTCTTTTTAATAAGCAAGTCTAGGTTGAACATGGAAAGATATTTTCTTGCGCAAGCTTCAAAATTACGGAAGCAGCTGTATCACAGATTAAATACATCATTCTTCAAAATCGAATTACATTATGTGATATGATTAAGTTTAATAGCCATTTTCAACGGCAGCAGTTCATATCAGTAGATGCTTAACACGAAGCGATAGGATGGATTAGCATCTTCTATGGTCACTTATCACATTAGACACACTCGATGGATACTAATATTAAGGAAATTTATTAATACCTGAAAAAGAAATAATACTTTGATTGGTAATAATATTTCCAGATGATGAGGGAGTGATCGTTCGAGTTCTGTATGCTGTAATGGTACAAGTTTATAAAATTCAAAGACAGATTATTAAAACGATAACATTATTTAATGAAAAAATTCTTAATACAGTTCTTTTTACAGTTTGCATTTCAAAGTTCATAGTTCATGCCTCATCTCGCGCGATACAACTGAATGAGATACGGTCTAGCACATGTTCCGCATTGGCGATACAATCATTTGGAAAGGAAGGAAGGAAAGAAGGAATGAGATACGGCTTGAAATATGCATTTTGGATTTCTGGAATGTAATTCTAGCTGTAACAATAATGATTATTTTAGCGTGAGGTGTATTGTTTAACAACTGAAAATCGGTATAGAACTATTAGCTTTCTCCACTCACAGATCCAGCGTTCTTCTATTTTCCATTTTCCCTACTCAAATAGTATATGTAACTTAAGGCCACATGTTGCTTCAGATCTTCCCAATAAAAAGAATTTAATATATAATTAATAATCCAGACACGTGACACTTTACACGTGCATAAGCATTATTAAAATATTAGGAAAAAAGATGCTCTGTGTAGAAGTCAATAAAGCGAGTAAGATTTGTTAATTTGGAAGCAAAGAATAAAAACTTTTATAAGAAAGTTAACATTATATATAGGTGTAGATAATTATGACGGCGTAATCGAACCCCTTTTAAAACGGCATTAAGAGAACAATGTTATTTTCACTGAAAAATTGAAAGCGTATAGTAATGAGGAACAGTCATTGAATATCGATTATCACGCTTTTGTATGATCAAGAGAAGACCTGGTTACGTTAAGTTTATACTGTCAGGTTAATCGTACTGAATGAATTTGTTAAAATTAAAGTTCCCTTTTTGAGCTAGTTAATATTCCACTAAAATATTGGCTGTAAATGCTTTTAAAATGCACTTTTATGTGATCAATTGAAGATCGCGCGTTGATGACAAATTCTTTTACTGTTTTTGGTGGAAGTGTAGTTACTGCTATCGCAGCCAGAGCTCCCAGAATTATCAGGCCAAGAATAAACAAGAGAAAGGAACGGCATATTGTACTTCTGCCTGTTTCTGAAAATAGATTGTAATTTTAAGTCATGTAATAAAAAGTGTGAGGAATCGTCTCACCTTTTTGTGAAATGATTGACGTGTCGCCAGTCGATCCATTTAATTGATTTCTATCCGAATTATTATTTGATCGCTCACTTTCGTGGTCAGCAGACTTTTCGTTTTCTATCTTTGACTTATTGTCTTTTTCTACATTTTTCTTTTTCTTCTTTTTACTTTCTTTCTTCAAAGGAACGGTTTCCCTTACTGTGTCGGCTTTACAAAATATGCATAGAAATATGTACTTATATGTATGAAATACACAAATTCATTATCGTTCTTTTATTAATTTGTATAATTCTACTCACCTTGTGTTGCATTTGTCCTGTTAAGTTTCTCTTCTTCTATGCTTTTTTTCACATTGGCTAAGAATGCAACAACATTTCGTGCACAAGCCTGGCATTCAATAGCGTTGCCGCAAGGTCCCGCCACACTAGCAACAGCTTGTGTTAGTGGATTATTTTTGAGGTCCAGCCATTTCAAATTCTTCAATTCACCCAAACTCAGAGGTAATCTACTAATCTGTAATTACAGATCTATTGTAGTATATGCTGATAATAAACAATATATAAATAAATGGAATAAAGCAATGTTGAAATATCCAAATACCTGATTACTATACAAGTCCAAATGTTTAAGTTGTCGCAATTCTCCAAAATTTTCAGGAATCTCTGTTAACATATTATGACTGAGATCTAATTTTACCACCTGCGTCAGGGTGATGAAATTTTTCTAGCAACAAACGATTACAAGCTACAGAATTATAATCATATATTTCCTTATTATTTTCATATAACTTATAAGACTTACAGGCAATGACACTAAACTGTTATTCGACAGATCCAAGAATGCTGCTTTTTTAATAGCAGCCTGAAAAATCATAAATATCAATGATAACCTTAGAGTAGGATAAATTCAATGAAACATGTTCCTCAAGAATAATATAAATCGACTAACAGTCGATGTAAATATACATACAATCTCACGAACAGGCACTTCAGTGAGGTCACATAGACTGAGATCCAATATGTCATCTTCAAGTTTATCCCTTAAGTTTGTTAGTGGAGCCATATCTGCAACTAATACTTTTTCTAATTATATTTCATAAGAAAGTATTAATATGCATCCTATTGTGCAAATTATTTAAGATGATTTCTTAATGTTGAACGGAAAGTCAACAGCGAAAGTGGCAACACCTCATTCAAAAAATAAGTCACGTTACATAAATAAGCATTTCACGTAAAATAACTGAAGAAAAGCATTATGTCGACATACCAATTAGAAGTATAATTAAATTAAATAAATCTTACTTCAGGAAAGCCGGTTTATCACTTATACCATAGATAAGACGTCTGAACACGTAAGCTGACGTAAGCAACTCAGCACGACTTGTTTCCAAAATTATTTGACAGCGGGAATACCAACTGTATATTTATGAACACTAGATAAAGTACTAAAGTAATGAATTATCAAATAAAATCAATATTTATCATAATCATATATTGCAAGAAAAGGAGTCATTCATACTGATATCCAATATCTTATTTAAATGGCGCATACTATTACGAATAAAGGTATGCAATTTTATTGAAACAAAATTATAGGGATTTATGGTTTGTAAAATTTCTGATTTTGTGTCTTGACACCTTTCCCTTTAATGTGATACATTCAAGTCACGGTGCAATCATATGAGAGAAGTAAAAAGGTAATTCTACTATATTTTATAGGACAGAGAAACTAAATATGTTCTTAAGTTTACGTGTTACTCCTATTGTTATAATTTTCGGAGCAGCTATTGAATTCATATTGGATATGGCATAAAATCTGTATATTATGGACATAAAAAATCTGTTGAATATTCTAAGAATGTCTTCACTTTGTCGGAATAGTCGAATGATCAACAGCAATATATTAACAAATGGCGTATACTGTTACAATGATGACTCTTACTTGAATGGAGTAAACTAGCAGTTTTAAACAATTTGCTTCATCATGCTCCAAAATAGAGTTGAACCGAGCTTGTCTTGTTCAGTAAGGAATTAATTATGGAAAATGAACATATTCATAATTTAATAATAAACGTTGTAGCTCTGAATCTTTTATCAAATCAGTGATGGCTGGTTGCAATGAGTTGAAGTTTAGTGACAAATTTGATAGATAAATAAATTAGTTATAGACATACTTTTCAAATGATAAAAATGTTAGTTTTTCTTAAAGTAAAGATAAAGTTACTAATACTTACAAATGACTTATTATTTGAGATTAGTAATCCCTGGTAAATGTAAATAATAAATGTGCAGTAGAATACCCAGTATTGTCGGAGATAAGATAACATGGTAGAAAAGAGGCAGTTCAGTTCATGATAAGACATGCCTCTCATCTAACGATAAATTCTTTAAATAGAGTTTAATACTTGATGTTCATTCTTTTAGTGTTCTCTGGAGGAGTAAGAGAAACTAAGAATTTTCAGAACTGTAAGGAAATTTGACGACTGTGAATCATGGCCCTTGAACTTCCACCAACTCTAGTAAAATTGTTTGGGTAATACTCTTTCAGTAAAATTAATACTTTGAGGAAATAAATATTACCTGTTTTTTTTTTAAACTGAAACAATGTCTTAGAAATAATGTATTTTGCATGAAAGGTTTATGTTTTTGAAGCCAGTTATTTATATTTTTCTCTGGCCTGGAACATGCAAGAAAATACAAAATTCATTTACATTAAATCATAAAGTTTATCCTTGTAATTAATATAAAATAAGTATTTTTGATAGATAAAGTATATTTGATAGATTAGTACATTTGATAGAAATATATCATTTTACTTATCTTACAGTAATCACTCGACATTGGCTTATACTTGTTAAAAATTATACATCATGATAATTTTAGAAAATGACATTTGTCAAAAACAATTTAGACAATCAATTGATTTCTAATTTATGATATCTGAGAAATACTTTCAAAATGATTTACATTATAATTATATTTCTGTTTTATAGGCATATAGATCAGCATAAGGATGAGTACATAAACAACTTGAGAGATGTAGTTGCTATCAAATCTGTGTCTGCATGGCCTGAAAAGAGGAATGAAGTAATTAAAATGATGCAGTGGGCTGAAGCAAAATTAAAAGACTTGGGCACCACAACAGAACTAGCCGATATTGGCAAACAAAAGCTATCTGATGGCAAAGAAATTCCTCTACCTCCAGTGCTACTAGGAACACTAGGTTCTGATCCTAAAAAGAAGACTGTTCTATTGTACGGCCACTTGGATGTCCAGCCTGCACTTCTCGAGGATGGTTGGGACACAGAACCTTTTACTCTCATAGAAAAGGATGAAAAACTTTATGGAAGAGGAAGTACAGATGATAAAGGACCAGTACTGTGCTGGATCCATGCACTCCAAGGCTATAAAGCTATCGGAGAAGATATTCCAGTTAATATAAAGGCATGCATCCATATTTAATTAATTTAATAGAAATTCCGAAACCGTTCAATATAAATTTCTAATATATTCAAGTATAGTTTGTATTTGAAGGTATGGAGGAGAGTGGTAGCGAAGGACTGGATGATCTTTTGTGGTCGCAAAAAGACACTTTCCTCAAAGGTATAGATTATGTTTGCATCTCTGACAATTACTGGCTGGGAACCACAAAACCTTGCATCACATATGGCCTCCGTGGTATTTGTTACTTCCATCTCGAAGTATCTTGCGCAACCAGAGACTTACACAGCGGTACCTTCGGTGGAACCGTGTATGAAGCCATGTCTGATTTGATTTATCTGCTGGATTCGTTAGTTGATGTAAACGGACGTATTTTAATCGATGGCATTTATGATGACGTTGCTGAAATTACAAACGCTGAATTGGAAAGCTATAAAACCATTGAATTTGATGTGAATGAATTCCGCTCTACTGTAGGTACTAAGAAGCTAGCGCACAATGAAGACAAGGTACTTTAGATTGAATTAAAAAAAAAAAGCGTAACTATATTCTCTGTGTCTAACAATTTTTATACCCCCTTTCACAGACTCAACTTTTAATGCATCGCTGGCGCCATCCAAGTTTATCTATTCATGGCATCGAAGGAGCTTTCAGTGATCCTGGAGCAAAGACTGTGATACCAAGAAAAGTCATAGGTAAATTCTCAATTAGAATAGTACCCAACATGACCCCAGCTGATGTAGAGAAAAAGGTCGTGGCTCATTTGCAAAAGAAATGGAGTACTCGCGGTAGTCCAAACGTAATGAATATCAAGATGGATAATGGTGGAAAACCATGGACCGAGAATCCGGATCATCCTCATTATATTGCTGGACGTCGAGCTACCAGACACGTTTACAAAGTGGAACCTGATCTTTCTCGTGAAGGAGGTTCTATCCCTGTGACATTAACTTTCCAAGAGGTTACTGGTAAGAACGTTTTGCTTCTACCAGTAGGTGCTGGTGATGATGGTGCTCATTCTCAAAATGAGAAACTGAACGTCCGTAATTACATTCAGGGTGTAAGTATAAAATTAATTACTTTGAATATCCTAATACAAATAAACTTGATGATACATTTATAATTGCAGACAAAGCTACTCGGAGCCTACCTCTATGAAGTTGCTCAATTGTAGAGTATGTATAGTGAAATCACTGGGATTTATCGATACACACATGACAGTATAAAAGACCATTAAAGCATGCGGATCATATGTATTGATTCGTGCATTTCAAGATATCACCCATTAACTCTTTTTAAAGGATTTTATACGTTATACTTCTGGAGGGATATATGTGTAAAAGATAAATGAAATATCGTTTTGTATGATTTATAAAAAACTGGTTAAAGTCTTATAGAAAATATAATGCTTATAATAAAATAATATGCTTATCGAAAATATTTTTTTTAACATAATCACTGGTGAAAGTCAATTCTTAATACCCAAGCCGGTTGTCCTCGATGATAATTAGCAGGTAAACTTATTTTTACACTATCCGATTCCTGTTTCCACTGCAACAATAGTAATGAATATGTATTACATTTATTAAAACCTAAAAACTGTGGTTTATGACCGTACAGTCAATAATGGTGAAATAAAAAGATATATTCGTACCGGAAGTTCTTCGTTATGTCCCAGGAGGATTACTTTATAATTTTGTGAAAGCGTAATCGATCCCAATTGCAAAATATTATCAATAGGCCAGGAAAGAACGTTGGCATATACTTGTTGCCCGTTTTTACTTTGGGTATACCAGACGTCCCCATTTAAAGTATCATTTTGCGTACTCCAAGGTTTACTGTTGTAGATCGCCTCTCCATTTAAAGCCAGCCACTTGCCTAATGTATTAGATTATTCAAAATATTTATAAATATCTGGTATTGGGAAAAGAAAAAAGAAAATTAATATTATACCCATTCCACGAAGTCTTTCTTCAAATATGGGAGCAATGATGCCCTCTTTTGTAGGGCCTACATTCATGAGTAAATTTCCACCACAGCTAACAGAGACTATTAATTCTTTCACTAATTCCTCTAGAGTAAGATAATCGTTTAAAACAGCATTTCTTCGGTAACCCCAAGATTTGCGGTCTATTGTCATGCAATTTTCCCATTTGTGGGCTTGCAACACTCCTATAATAAGCATTTTGTTTGTAGCACATATAAAAGATGTCTTATTTATCTTAGAGGAAGACTTACCAGGATTGTAGCGATCAGTACAAGTGTAAAAGTCACCATGATTGCATGGTATATTCATTCCCCATCTATCATTTACTACAACTGTATCTTTAATGGGACTATCATTGTATAACCAGGCTAAGAATTCTTTAGACTTCCAATAAGAATCTGTGGGCTCCCAATCACCATCAGACCATATCACTTCTGGTTTAAAAAGATCAATCAATTCATAAAGCTCAGGAATTGTCTTTTGAGTGGCAAAAATGTCTGTAGTAAAATTATTGCCCTTATCATATAGATAAAGAGGATTGTACCACTCATACAAGGAATGATAGAGACCAAATTTCAAGTTAGTTTTTTTTCTTATGGCATTGGCTAGTTCCGCTGTTATAGATTAAAGATAATTTCAGTACATTAATAATAAGTAATATTATTCAGGATATAGAATAAAGAATTGTTTTGCATACCAATTAAATTTCTGTTAGGTCCAACATCAACAGAATTCCAACTAAAGGAATATTTTGATGGCCATAATGTATAACCTTCGTGATGTTTGCTTGTCAATACAACATATTTGGCACCTGATGCTTCAAATAATTCACTCCATTGCGTTGCATTAAAAAACTCAGCTGTAAAATCTTTGGCAAAGTTTTGATATGTAAAATTAGGAGGATAATTCTTCTCCATAAAATCATGATATTTTATATCTTTCTCATCTGAAAGTATTGTTCACTAATCAATCTGTTTTCAAAAAGTAATATTCCGTAACTGACTTAATAAATTATATAAGATAAGAAACCTTTCCAATTACTCCAAAACCATTCAGATCCAAAGCTGGGTACACTAAAGACACCCCAATGGATAAATATTCCAATTTTCGCATCGTCATACCATTGAGGAAGAGGACGACTATCTAAACTTTCCCAAGTTGGTTCATATTTTTTCATAATCGTTCTACCATCTTGAAGAACTGCTTCAAAAGATTCAGACTTCTCAATCATTGAAACTGAATAATACTCCTGCATTTCTGCATCGCAAAAAATGTTCAAGGACAAAATCAAAAATATCCAAAGAGTCATTGTTGCACTTGTTAACTACTGAAGGTTGATAATCCAACTGCTTCTCTTTTTCCTAACTGCAATCTTAAGTACAGGAATTCGAAAAACCATTTACAATTAAATGGTCAAACGCTCACTGTAAAAACAGAAAAAAAATAAAATTATCACTTTCGATTATTATCCTCGTATCTTATCAGTTCGAATAAAACATAAACAGACGTACCATTTGAATTTGGAAATTTCGTTAACAGTTTCATATTGTATTTTCGACAAAATAAAAAAACATGAAAGATACGTACTTTATACAGATAAAGACAAGATTAAAAATAAAACATTGAGATAATTCAAATTGGATATGTAAACCACAGATAAGTGTAAACACGAATTCAAGTATTGCAGTATAACCACGACAACGCCACAAATATCTTAAAGAAATGATAAAAAAAAATAGCGAGCCGAAAATTTAGACCACGGTCTTAATATATATAATACCCAGACCTGTATATAAGACCGTGATTTAGACAAAAAGAATTTTCAAATGGGGAAGAGGAAAGACCTCTTGAGGTACTTTTGGAAAACTAGGTTATAGCCGGTACAACCTTTTAACTTCCTCAGTGTTATAGCCATTAAACAGCTACAGTAAATAGCATACCTCGAGAATTAACACGTTAGATATAAGGATACACGTTTTATATTATTCTATTAAGGATTTTTAATCTTCGTTTTTAAGTTGTGTATGCATGTTTGTTTAATTCTATTCATTTTAATAACTTTTATTGTACCGTGTGCGGAGCATTCATAAAAATAAATTTGTGTAATCCAGTGTGATCTGGTACCTCGCCCTCTATATGAGGGCATAATGCTATAAGAAATAAGAAGAAATTAGTGGAGCAAATATTTATCAGAGGCATTATCTGGAAGAGTGTTAAGTTAGTTCCAGTGGTCTGACGTTTCTTATGTATTTTTCAATATATACTAGTATAGAAATATAATGTATTCTAATAGATTTACATTTGTTATTAGATATAAATGATCTTGCTGCCATTAAACGGTTTTCTTTTAGGGTAGGAGTCAGGGGGTTGACACTGCAATGGGCTATAGTGAAACATAGAGTAGTTATATAACCTCCCGATCAGATGGCGTTGCCGCTCGTGCTAACAGTCTACAACACGGGAGTGCCGTGTCTCTAATAAGTGGTCTGTGGGCAAATGACAATCTATTAATCGTCGATGACAAACGTAATTTTAGAATAGTTTTCGATATTGCAGAAATGTTTGTACGATTAAAACTTTACGGATAAACATTTACATTGGATATTATTTTGTAATTTACGATGAAATAATAATGAAGAATAACTGATTTGACTATTTTTCGATCAGCTGTCGCAGCTATATATGTGTTTCTGTACTTGATTACTTCATGGCAGTCTGGTCATCAGCTGTCTTATGTCGTTTTTTATTGAGATTATCTTTAAAGTTCTGATTGAAAAATTCGATGACCCAAAACTTTTATGCTCACAACGGAATCTTCGGAATCTAATTTACAATTAGCAACTTTAAATTCGTCACTATCTAATCGATAAGGGTATGAATTCTGGAGTTCAAATGTTGATGAAACGGTTTTCCCATAAGACGTCGTGTTAATTTGTCCATATTCGAGGTTAAATTACTTACTGAAATCTTTATTAGGATGCAAAATATTTTTCATATATTTAATTTTATCGCATAAACTCATATATATTTCAAAATCAAGAGGTTTTCTAATCCCGCCTGTGGCAAGACTCCTACCTTAAAAAGACAAATGATAGATTCATTGGTTCGGCTAAACTATAGAATACGACTCCTTGAAGTTAGCTGTGTATTGTTTAGTTTTTTACAGGTAGTCTTTCAAGAAGATGTCGATTTGTAGTTTTACAGAAAAGGGTTCAAGGACGAAGGAAACTAACCATGGAATTTCAAAATACAGATATTGAGTCTTTAAAATCTGAAAAAAATATTAAACGAAAAAAGTTCAAGAGGTTGAAAACTAAAACAGATATGAAAGTAAGTGAACATGTAAACAGACCAGAAAAAGTGAGTAAAAAGAAAAGAAGAAAGCAAAGTTTAGCAATAGAACATGAACATACGAAAGATGATTTTAAGAAAGAGAAGATAAAAAAGTCAGATACTGACTCTGATCCTGAGGGAAGTAAAAATCTATGTAACTTGGATATTGGAAATAATGTGAAAAAAGAAATTGAATGTACACAGATAAAAACTGAAACAAGTGAAGATAATTTACTTAAGTCTGATTGTCTGGAGAAAACTGTGCACAGCTCACATAAATCTGCAAAAAGTCCACAGTCCTCTACGTATGTACCATCTTGGATGAAATCTGATAGTGATATCTCAGACAGTGAAAACTCAGACAGTGAAAAAGTGAACATTTCATCATATCCTTCATCAAAACCCATCTATAAAAACTATCGTCAGAACATTGAAGTAGACGAAGAAATAGATGTAGGTCCATGCGATGATCAGGATGATATAAGTACACTATTAGAAATCAAAAGGTTTCAAGAGCGAATCCCTCGAGAAGTATTGCGGGTATTTATATTCTTAATTATTGACATCATTACTTAACTGTCTATATGTATCACATAATATTAATTTGGCAACATCAATAATATCAAAAACACAATTTTGTTTTAGTATTTAAGAAGAATAAAGGTAAATTTAAGGCATAAAGTACCAATTCAACATACAATCGAGGCAAAGACAGGCTCGCATGCACCTACACGAAAAGAGAATGAACGTTTTGCAAGTATAATACCAATAACAAAAGGTTCATTCACTCCGGCAGAGGATAAAATTATAGTCCAAAACTGGGAAGCATTTTGCGAAGTACGTAAAATCCTACCATTTTTATTTTATGGAGATCTTGAAAACTAGAATTTCATCAAAAATTTAATTTACCACAGATACATAAGTGGGATTCGAAAAATGTACAACCATTTTTATATTTTAAACAACATGGAAAATTTTGCATGCCTAATGTAAAGGAAAGACGGAAATTTGTACAATTTCTAGCAGATGGATTACCTTCACGCACTTTGTACAGTGTTTATCACAGATTTAGGAACTTACACCAACCTCATAAACAGAGCAGGTAAAATACCAATAACTGAGAAAAATCAATTATCTATAAAAATATTAAAAATTAACAATTGTTTATGTATTTGTAGATACAATTCCAATGAGGATTCATATATTTTGTCTCTGTTTGAAAATAATACAAGTTTGAATCAAGCTAGGAAGTTTGCTGATTTAGGTAAAATTTTGAACAGAACAAGAGCATCGGTTTATCGTCGTTATCGAATATTAAAACGCAAGCAAGAAATGGCTAATAATCTTTCGATAAAGTGAACCTCAGAATTGTTGAACTGTATTTTCCATCTTTTTTTATGAAAAATAAATACATATTAAAACATACGAATATATTTCTAGGTATTAAGTTTCTATTAATTAGGATAATGAAAAAGACAAGAGTTATTCAAGCGTATTTATGAAAAAATGCATACAATAATAATAAACTATTGTATCAAAGTGTCTAATTAAACGTTTCATACTCCTTGTATAACTTATCCGAATCATTATAATGTAGTTTCATTTATATCCAAATATTCAGGATTTGCTTAATTACTAAAATATAATTATACCTAATGTTCTTCCTCAATAGATTGGTTGCTCATTTATTGACTACATGACCAAAGGCTTCTGCAGCCTCTAGAGAAATATAATGTTGGAATTATGTACAATTTTATTTGAATAGGATGTCTCATTTTTTTATTGTTACATAAATATCATGTGTATTTTATGTTCTACACTGTTACAAGCAAGATTATTACTATTAGCTTATGTAATTATTGTATTATGAGTCGCTTGACATGCAGTTACATAAAATCTGTGCCGTTCTTGCAAAGAAAGAATTTTTAGAATTTTTAGTTAAAAGTAACTATATATCAATAACAGTTTTTAATATATATTTAGTAGTAAAAAAAAAACTTGTGAGTACTGTATTTTCATAAATGTAATACAGAGCACACTAATTCGCCATTTAGTATTTCAAGATTTTGTATTTGTTTAGTAAACTACAAAAAAATTCCTGGTTACGCAAAATATAACAAAGATTCAAAAATGGCGAATAAAAATGTTTATAGTCGTTATAGCTCTCTCTTTGCCGATGGACCAATAAGTTCGAGTCATCCTATTATGCAAAAATATTCTATGATTCCTTTATTCTATTGAATAATTATGGGCGTACTATTTGTCGTGTTTAAAAAGACCACGCGGATTGCCGACCCAAGCGTGAATTGCTTTTATACTTAAAATATACATTGTATAGTTAGCAATTAATTTAGTAATGTAAATGTACACTACTATTTTGTGATATAAGTTCACAAATGATAGAATCCATGAATGGCGCATTTACTTACCCCATTATATAATGTTTGAATAATAGTTACTTTTTACAATTGATACTGAAAAAATCTAGTACATAATACTTTTTTCACTTTCTAAAAAAGCCTGAAGGATTTTGAAATATTAACCATACATTATTTCATAGTCTGAAAGCTCCAGTTGAAAATCATATTGCCTTAAAATAACTTAGGAGTACTAAACCATTATGAATCTGTGTTAATTTTTCAGCTATTCATTTTTCTTTATATCAGTAGTAATCAGTCTCTTCCATCTAATGTCTGAAGCAATTACAATCATTGAAGTTTGCATCGTACCAAATACCCATTTTTATGATGCCAATTATTTTGATATACACATAATTAATTCGACCTTTTCCTGATGACGATTTTTTGTACATATATCAAATCAATATATTTTTGTAAAGAAATATAAGAAGCTTCGCACTGTTAAAAATGTATTGATAACACCATTGAATCCAATAAAAAAACCCAGTGCTTCGAAGCATCAAATTTATCTATTAAAATCACCAACGATTCAAATAAAATATTTAAAGCAAAATCAAGTTCTTGTGCCTCATTCCTTTATGGAGAATGTTAACTATTTGTCATACTTATATGTTAAAAAAAACATCATCAGCTGCTCATATACTTAAGCGCAGTATATTTAATTACTTACAAACCTCAATAGTTCATGCATTACTACTATAGTACTCTTACGATGGGCTCGCAAAGTAGCACAATTGCTACATTCATCAGTTCATTGTCAGCAAGTAAAGGATGAAGATTTTCATTGCACTTTTACTGACACTTTTACATTAGAACATCTGACCTATCACAGCTAGTGATCGTACAGCTGACTGCACATTATTCACATGAATATGGTGCGCAACTGCATGATGGTGATCCTCAACTACCATCTCGCCATATTGTGCACGACACCGTTTCTGATGCGCGAACAAGCTACCACTGTGACTGTACGCTGCACCACAAGTTTTACAAACATACGGCTTTTCACCGGAATGAGTATAGGTGTGTTCCTTAAGGGTGCTAAGTCTCTTAAAGGCCTTGCCGCAGGTCTTACACAAATAATTGGCTTCCCCCGTGTGCCGTGTCAGATGTCGACGGAACGCTGAACTCACAGCGAATGCTGCACTGCAGACATGGCACACAAAAGGTTTATCTCCTGTATGAATACGGATGTGATTCGCTAAGCTGGTGGTGGTTGTGAAGCCGCTGTTACACGTTTTACAAACATGTGGCTTAACCCCCGTATGTGTTCTCATGTGATAAGTCAAAGACGAATTGCTAGGATACACTTTACTGCAAATATGGCAAAGATATTCTCTCGGAACCTTTTCCTTGGGTTTATTATGCGTCTTCTGGTGCAGAGTTAAACGTGCTTTGCTGGCACAGACTTTCTTACATATTTCACAAGTAACGGGTTCTGCTTTTAATTTATGTGTGGAAACATGACGTCGCAAACCCTTTTTCGTAGTCATTACCTTATCACAATGCTGACACTTGTACTCTCCAGTACCCTCTTCCTCACTCTCTTCCTTCTTCACATGCTCGTTACTGGACTCTATGTTTCCTGTTGAATTTGGAAATGAATCGTCATCCGAGTCGAAGAGCTTATTATCGTCCACTAAGTTGTCCAGGAGTCCATGACCATGTTTCTCTGCGTGCTTCTTCAGTGTGTCTGGCCTGAAGAACCATTTTTTACATACAGTACAAGAATATTTCTTGTCGCCGTGCACCAGCGTATGTCTTTTAAGATTCTTCAGCGACGAACAGTACTGACTACATATTTCGCATTTGTACAACTCAGGGGCATTTTCAAATTCATCAGGTTCGTTTGTGACACCGGTTTCATCGTCAGTGTCCTCTTCGCTCTTTAGTTCCTTTTTAGGTGGCCTATCGTCCACTGAATCTTCCGTGCGAATTTGCTTGATGATGTCATTCACTTTCTCCGTATGTGACTTTAAATGTCGCACCAAGCTCTGAGGTTTGGAGAAACACGCATGACACAGTTGACATGCGTGTGGCTTGGAGGCGTGTACCTTCTTATGTTTCTCCATGTTTTCTAGCTTGTAGAACATCTTGAAGCAGATATTACATTTATGTTTTTTATCGTGGACGAGGGAATGCTTCTTGAGGCCTTTCTGAGTTGCATAACGTTTAGAACAAACCTTACATTTGAATTTTAGTTCCTCTGAGTCTTGACTGTCACTACTGGGATCATAATAGTCATTCTCTACTTCATCCTCGCTGTACGCTTTGCTTGGTATCGATTTTGTCTTCCGAGACGACGTTCGTTTTGGCTGAGGCTTATCATCCTCTTCTACGTTTTCATTCAATAATCGTTCATCAAGATACTCTTCCTCCATTGCTTCAGGATTTTTTGGTTCGTCTTCCTTCAGATTTTGTGTCTCCGATTTGTCTTCAGTACTTATTGGGTCATTTGGTATTTCTATTTCTTGCTGAGAGCACGTGGTCTCCGACACACTTTCTGCGGTTAACATAGACTCCTTTTCATTTGTCTTTGACGCTTCAAAACCGATGTTGCATAAGAAGAGTTTCTCGTCCTGGATATCGATATCATTTTCACTTATGACTTGCTGTGCATGAGTATACGATTCGGTTGAATTAGAAAATTCTTGAGAATCCGCAGACTGCATTTCTTGTTTTGTGAAATAATTTGATTGTGGACTGGTAGTTTTCTTTGTTAACATTATACGAGTTTGTGGCTCCGTTTGCGTACTTGAATCCTGATGGAATAGATATTTATTCAGTACTTATGCATCATAGATAAAATGGTATTGACAATAGGCTGGGTAACAATATGATTACTAGATGTTACTAGTTTAGCCAAAAGTTTGTAGGGTTCTATCTTATACATACCATTACATTGCATCTGGCAGGTTTATTGTAATACAACCTGAGACGTGTATCAGAGTGTTGACATTGCTGACGAAATTCATGAGCAACACTAGCCTTATAGATGCATACATCACAGATCAATGATGGTAATCCATCCTGTTCATTGATGTCGATGGACCCGCAAACTTGAATCTTTTGGGAAAGACCAGAAAAATCGTCCACATCTTGGTCAGCACAGAATATGGGTGACAAATTTGTACCTTCCGAGAGACACACCCGACATACTCTGTCCATGTTAAGTGGGAGGCCAAAGTAGCTAGCATTCATAGTCATTTTAAACGAAAAATCGCTTACTCAATCAATTATTCAGTCTCTGTAATTAATATTACACATTTATTCCACTGTCTCATCTCTCAAATCAAAGTGTACGTTCACCACCATGTCTTTTTATTTCATATGAATTTTCAATAACTACGAAATTTACTCCCATATACATAAAGAAAAAATATTACCTCATATAAATAAATAAATATATTTTAAAGATTCAACTTTAAAAAAATAATATTCAAATTTTTTCAAGTAAAAAACGAGGCAAAGTAACGCCCCTATTAAAGTCTTTATTAGATTGCAAAAGTAGGTAACAAAAAATCGAAAAGTAAAATATGACCAATATTTTGAAAATAAAATATTTAAAAAAAAACCGTCAGGCAATGTTTTATTATGTTGAATCATTATGTATATAGATAGTAAAAGGATCGGTGGACTTGCACCGATATTGATACAAGAAACAAAAGTATGTCTCTCATAAATGCATTCAGTAGAGATACAGCAAGTAGACACGAGATATCAGAGAAAAAAAAGAAGACGAATTCGAAAGATTAGTATAAAAAAATGAAAGGTTCTCAACCTCCGGACCTGTTATATGTCGTGGGAACGTGCCACGATGTTGAGTTGATGTCTCAGCAGTGATGCCCAGACAGGGTTTGGTACATTTCGGGCACGTTGACACTTAAGCAAGTTATGTTATCGTTGATGAGCAATTTTCAAAGTTACTCTCAAGTTATATCAAATCGCATCCGTATCGTCTCCATTATATGTCCATCGTGCCCTCAGGAACTACACAACGATTATCCGCCACTTCTTCTGGTTGTCTTCCCTTTGTTCAATGGCTTCTCCAAGCACCTCTGCTGTACGATCGACCGCGTAGGTTGAGAACAATTTCTTTCTTTTCTACGTTATTTTCCCAGCGACATCTACGCATACAGTAGAAAAGTATTCCGTCAAGTGATGTACTGACTTATTAATGATTGGTGAAAAATTAAAGAAAACTAAACGCTTACGATTTTTTCTATCTTCCACACAAGGCCGAACACTTCCTTCTTCATCGAACTCGGCGGCACTGTGCCGTAGACCGACTCTACTTCATGCTAAATAATGTATAGGATTTATTAAATTATTTTATAAACAGTATCATTGTTGTATTCTAATTATTGAGGTAGTATAATGAAATTATTCATATTTTAAAAATAAATTAGTTATCGTTTACTGTTTTATGGTATTGAATGATATATACTGTTTCGGTGTAAACTCACCATTAGTTTTCTGAAGTACTGATAAATAATAGATGGTAGCACTTTCGTATTTACTTTGTTCATGGCGTTGTTGTGCAGTGTTGTTATTTATTTTAACAATAAGAGGTTGTTTGAATGTTTAAAAGTGCTTTGGATCAATGATATTTTTATTAGACATTATTAATGTGTGTCATCCATTAATTTATGGGTATTAGTTGTACTGAATTTGAAGTAATAATTTTTCATTGTTTTCAGTGTAATATCACATGTACTCTGTTATAGATTTCTTATAAAAAATTATTTATAAGTAGAAATAATTTGATTAATCATGGAAGATTCTGGGCAATGTCAATTTTATGTAAAACGAAAGAAACGATTCTGCCGCATGACAGTAAAGCAAGGGAACAAGTACTGTGGTGAACATCGTAATATAGACCCAGCTCTGGGCACTGACGAGGATGGTATTCTGAATAGTAAAAGAGTAGAGTGTCCTCTTGATCCAACTCAGTAAGCACAGTTTCTTCAGGCCAATAATATGAATTTTGTGTAAACCACATATAATTTATAGTGTTATTCCAGTACATGTTATGAAGCAAAATTGGCCAAACACTTAAAAGTATGCAATGCCAAACGTCTGATTGATGTGCAGCCTTCGTACATAGTAAATGGAATTAATTTGGATGTGAACTGCAAGAATCCAGTGCATGTGCCACTTCCACAATTAGATCAATCAGTCCTGGATACCGTATTAAACAAAATTAATATAGCATACAGTTAGTAATATTGTACATGAGTAAGTGATATCAATAAGATCCTTATTACATGTCGTAATGAATTGTAGAAAAATTACCGTCGTTTCCTGAAACCATATTAACTCATGAAATATTGGAGGACGAGCTTAGTAATACCACATATGGTAAAACTGTCAGAAAACATTTACTCCAAAATGCATCTTTACTCAAGCATTTAGAGAGAATTAATTTAATTCGCGAGAATACGTGTTTTATTGAGTTTGGAGCAGGGAAAGGTATTATACAAATAATCTTTTATAGTACAAAACATACAATATATGTGCCATGATTACATGATACGTAAGTTTAATTTCTCATGTAGGAAAACTGACATATTGGTTGGCACAGATGATAAAAAAGGATAATAGTTCTTCAATTGTATTAGTGGACCGTTCGAGTCACAGACATAAGAGCGACAACAAACTTAAAAACGAAGACTGCAGTCTTGGTGTAATCAGAATACGAGCGGATATTGCAGACCTTCGATTAAGCTCCGTTCCAGAAATAAAAGAATTTAATTATAAAGTTGGAATTGCTAAACATCTCTGTGGTGCAGCAACCGGTAAGTTCGAGTTACTAGCACTAAAATCAGGATGTCAAATCAAGCAGTAACAAAATGTTGCATTTCAGATCTGACTATACGTTGTCTAGTGAATTCAATGCAAGATAAAATCAAAACGCATGTAGCTGGTTTGATAATAGCATTTTGCTGTCATCATAGATGCGAATATGCTTCATATGTAGGGAAACAATATTTAGAAAACTGCGGTTTCACAGCTGATGAGTTTCCCATTTTATGCAGTGTAGCAAGCTGGGCTACATGTGGTACTGGTTTGAGTAAAGAGACCAGAATGAAGAATAGTAAAGAAGAAAACAAAAATGCAAAGTAATAATTTAAAATGACAGTTCTGTTGGAATGTCTACAAAATAAGAAAGACTGTGAAAAACAATTTATTTTTCAGTTCAACAAAAAGCTCAGCAACTATCCAAGACCGTGAGGCCACTGGAAGGAAAGTAAAAACACTATTAAATTGGGGACGAGTAGAATATTTACAAGATGCTGGATTTGATTGTCAATTATTATATTACACTACTCTTGACGTATCATTAGAAAATATGTGTATAATAGCCAAAAAGCGTAATGTATATTGAAAATAGAAAAATAATAAAAATCTATTTAATATAAATTATAAAAGTGTATTATTAATTGTAAACGAGGTTTAAAACTATTACTCGCCATAATCTTAAGTTATGTGTTTACATATATACAGTTAAACTTACTATAGTTTCTCCCGCCTTCATATTTCCTCATACTATAGCAAAGTGTTCTCCTCTCTGCGGTCTGCGCCCCGCCCTGTACAAGTCCCTAACGTAGTCAAACTACAAACATTCCATTGAATGGATTAAACGGGCTTCTCTGTAGGTTTCGATAGTTAATCAAAGTCGTGAGAATCATTGTTCAATGAACCGAGAACTGGAATCATTATAATACAGTTCATCAACTAAGTGTGTAACACTGGGAACTCATTGATCTGAGGTACGTATACAACAACCTGTTTTAAATTTACTTCTCAACGAGTAAAAGTCATACATTACGCGAGGGGATAACTGTTTGTCGTAGTATAGATGCAAGTATCATTGCATGGATTAATAATATTACTTTAAATATGATGATAAATGAAATAGATCAAAGATACTAAATATCTATTAACTTTGTTTAGTTTGGAGTATATAAAATTGAAGCATCATTTAAGCCATATAGCATTTATAATATGTAGTGTAGTATAGTATGCGCCACGCCTCTGTTAAATTGAACACACGTATTATACTAATTAGCTAAGTTCATTTAAAAGAAAGATATTTGATTGGAATATAACATGTTTACTTGTGTATAACGTTAATTGAGAAGTGTTTATACATTTTTTCCCCTTCTGTTAATAAGATTTAATACAAAGTTATATGATGAAATGAGATCCCTCTTTGTTTTTTTCAGAAGTAACTGAGTCTTATATTTCTAAAATGTCAATTTTAGACGAGCGTGACGCATACCTTAATAATCCATACTTTAGAGGGCACGAGTATGGTAATTTTACTCCATTCTATGTTGCTGTTGCTATCTGCTCTGTTATCGGTGGCTTCCTCTTCATCTTGAATATTGCCTTTTGCTGGTGTTCTCGTCATCGTAGTTACTGGCAGAATCGACATACTGGTAAGAATGATATTGTAATATAGTACTACGACTACTGACTGGCGATTTACATAGGTTTCTAATTTTTTAATTTTGTGAATGTCTTTTTCAGGTAACCGCTGGATACAATCACTTTGGACAGTAACTCCACACAACAATCCTCCATTAGACTTGTCCGAGCTGGAATCAGGGTTGACTAAATATCCACAAGTGAGGGACCAGGTCATACAGTATCATCATACCGAATCGCCATCAGGAACACCGCAGCCACAAGAATATATGGAACTACACAAGCGAGAAAGTGAAATCTGATTGTTTTACGTTTCAAGTAAAACGTTCAGCAGTGTTCACTGCAAATTTACAAATATTTATCGAAGATAGAAGACGCAAAAGTTTAAAATGGGCTTACACGTATTTTGGCCTGCTAGTGCCTGTTTGACATTATTTGTTGTAGGCATTATAATGGTCCTATTAAAGTATGGACCACGTATTTGTAAGACAAGACACGAACCACTTCCGTCTTATCAAGACTGGCAAGGAAAAGGATATTCCCAGCAAATCTCAGTTTCACTAGCTTAGCATAAATATTTTATAATTATACGTACGCTATAGTAACGTAGCAGTACCTATATTTCTTTTATACTTTTTTAGCAGGAGGTATTAATCTCTAAATTTTTACAAGATTTACACTCTGCCTGGATAGAGACAGAAAGACATAAAACAGATAACTATCATCGTATGATACTAGACTATTCCTGATCATGAATTCCTAATTACAACTAAAATGTCTCATGCATGCTGCAACCAATTATTCATATACAATAACTGTTCATAGAATATAAATACAAGAAAGGACAATACTGAATAAGTATTTTTAATCAAATATGCAAGGAGTCTCTGAGAGTAAATGATATAAAGTATTGAGATCGTTGCACTTAATATAAAAAGAAACGGTCATTCGTGAAACGATGACGAATTTATATCTCTAATGCTAAGTTTAACATATATTCATTTATTAATTTGTGACTTGTAGATTATTATAAAATAATTCCGTCCACGAGAAATCGAATTTTTAAGTTAATCATACTTTATACTTCTAAAGTGAGTGGAAGGGTAATGCACACATGAAAATGAATTTATATTTCGCTAAAATGTATTCAATCCGTCCTATTATTTTTCATATGTGTACAATTTGTTGGGATGGAATTTTATAACGTATGCCTTACAATTGTACAATGTACCTTACAATTTTACAAATAAAATAAAATTGCTTTATGTAAATTGATGGTCAATTTTCCCATTTGTGTGGATCGCGCTCAAAATACGTTACGTATGAATAATCGCAACATTTTTAATCAGCATTTATCTTCCAATTATATTAGATATTTAGCATCATTTATAGGTATAACTGAAAAGATTATACAACTATTTCGCATTCAGTATAGATTGGTATAGATATCACTGGATACCTGCGATTTTTTTACAATTTTCCCATTGCCACGTACATATAACGGGTGTGGCAAATATATAGGGTGGGAATAGTGTAAAAAGCAGCAAGAACTCTAACTATATTGCTTATTTTTAAATTCTATACTCTAGTCACAAGTACAATTTAAATTTGAGACATAAATAGTTTTCAGATCAAAATGGAGAAAACTAAAACTATAATGACAGAGGTATTTATATACTCTAATCCTTAATTGCTTCATAAATGTTCCAATTGTGTAAATCTAACCTCATTGGAAAAATGTCTGTATTCATATCTTTATAAATGAATACTTCCTTCAGATGATTATTCTTTCAGATGCAAAGTGTTGAAGATACATTAAAAGCTTCTCTGCATAGAGTGGATGGGATAGAAAAGAAACTGAAAACTAAATTGCTCACACTCGAAAATCGTGAGAGGCTAGAACGCGAGTTAGAAGAAGTGAAAGAAGTACTTAAACGGAATGAGGAACAATTAAAGAGTTTAAGACATGAAAACACAAGAACTTTCATGGTAGCAGCTGCCTTAGTGTTCGCATGTTTTTTGTTATTTGGTCTGTATTCTATGTTTTTTGGAACAATTTAAGTGATAATTTCAAAGCGGGATTTTAAGGACTTTTACAAGTGATTAATATTTGACAGGACAAGTGATATTTTTGTGCATTTTTTTTTATTATGGTAGTGTTACAAGTTACAGATTAATATAATTTTGCATAGCACCACTATAACTCATTCAATCATTCCAATTTTGATCTTCCATTTTGTATTAATACGTTAAATAAGACTTAAATGAAATAAAGTACTTAAATTTCATTGATGATCAATAGAAATAAAAGGCATATGCTTAATATATGAAAAATTAGTAAATAAAAAACAGTTTTCAGTCATTAATGTTTTCCACCTGGAAATATTCTTACTGAAAGTTTTATAAATATATATGTATTACGGAAGTATTCAATTCCTAATTCATATTGAGTTTACATATTATGTGCTTATATTCAGGACCATTGCATATATTTAAAAGTATGCAATATATTATAATTTTCACTGCAATCTATGCAGAAGCGAGCATGTCATATTGTGGTGAACCAGCTAGGCGGCTTCTAATATATTTAGCATGTGTTTCTGAGTCTAGATAGCTACCCCGCACAGCAGGATCCTCTTTCATTGCAGTTCGCCATTCCAGCTTTTTAAATAAACAAAATATTTTGCAATATAACATAAATGGTTTTTAAGCAACTTTTTGTTCAATTATTAATACAGTATATAAAAAGTATACTCACCAATCTTAAAAGTCGCTCACGAGGTATAACATATTGATCACCGCGTAAAAGTCTAATAATATCAGCTCTCTCGCACCACGGCCATATCATTAAATCCAGCATTCCTGGTTTACTTCCTCCAAAGAATGGTGTCCCTCGTTTTGCAAGTTCTCTATCGAGAACTTCTAAACCAACTAATGCCTTGTCAAATAAATCCCGGTCAACTGTTGTTTCTGCATACAACTAAACCAAAAAGAAAAAAGTTAACTTTAATAAGTCAAGTAAAGAATAGTTTATCAAGTGTTCTTCATTAAATGTTTAGTCAATAAAGACAAAATTTATAACAAAATAATACCTTGTACATAATTGTTATAACTGTATTAAATTTCTCAATCAGTAGTCTATCCTTAGCTTTAGCCATAGGATCAGTTGGATGAAGACGATTTTGTGGATAAGCTTCATCCAAATAATCTGCTATAATTAGACTTTCATAAAGAATTTCTCCATTCTCAAATTCTAAACAAGGTACTTTTCCCAATTCATTTTTCTCGAGTAACCATTCTGGTTTTCGAGTAAGATTCACATAAACCACATCGTACCTGTAAAAGTATATATAATATTACACAAATCCATTTCTCTGAAAAGTCCTTCACAAAAAATTCACACCCTATGACATTAATAAACTAATAAGAATAATTATACTCACGGTATTTGTTTAGCATCAAGTACAAGATGTACTCTTTGTGCGTAAGGACAAAATCTCATACTATACAACCGTAGCTTACCAGGTGTAATGGGTGGGGCAACAGAACCTGATGACATAAAGATTAAAAATATTTTTGAATGAAGCTATTACTGACCTAACAATATAAAGTCTTCAAAATAATACTCACCAGGTCCTAAATGCTTGGTACTCATTTTAATTTGACAGAATCTTGAAAAATATACTAGTTTTGCATTAAAATATAATCCTCCTTTCAATTAACTGGCTCTTGACATTTCACAAAATACCGGTTCAATGGAATAATACACGGTGACAGATTAAGTTGATCTAACCAGGCTTATTCCAAAATCACGTAATATACGTATATACCCGTGTATAATAGAACTTTATCTCATAGAAGGTTTCAGGCGTTCACAAATTCGTCAATCCGATATCCAAATAACTCAAGGTGGATTTCTATACTTTTGATCTGTTACCAAACCTTTATGTGGAAGCTTTATCAATGGTACCGCTTCAACTGGGAATAGTGGAAATCCTAAACTTAAAATATCCGTATGGTAGATACAGTAGTACTTTGACACTGTAGGTACAGCAGATAACTGTGAAACGAAACGTAAATGAAGAAATATATAACAGACATATTGCATCATGTACTGTAAGCTGATTACAACATTATGATATTGCTAGACCACAGATAACAAATTTTTAAACAACTTTAGATAAAGGGATGGTAACCAATCAATAATTATACTGTGATATAATTCTCGGTATCATAATATTTATAGATTACAATATTCATAGAAATATATGACTACCTTAACAATTTACATACATAATAATAAAAAAAATGTTTGAGCGGGAGACGTGAAAAATAAATAATGGCACTTACAACATTTCAGTTTCTATTGTCATCTTGTTGAGATCACAAGGATATTTTGTGGAATTTCATCTCTGAAAATCCCTGCGTGACATTTAATTATTTTCACAGAATATTAAACTAATGATTATACTCAGTAATTTTTATTAACCGGAAGACACAGACTTTGTTAACGGGTAAAATAGAATGTTCAACTGGATCGATTGCTAGACTAAATTCTCATTAATTAAATAACGGAATTAAAGAAGAGTAATTAAGAATAAGAAACCAGGAACGTAACACGACGATGGTCCTATAGAGTAACAAGACGTAGACCTTGTCTACGTATTCTGACGAAGGTAAATGGAGATAAGAGCAATAGTAAAATTCATAGCAGATATGGCGGATCCGGTAGGCAAAAGGGTGTACCAGTCGAAAGGTCTTGCCGAGGAGGAAGGTTTTGGAGGGTTGATGTGGTAGTAGAAGGGAAGGTAGGTAGGTGGAGATAGGTAGACACCAAAGTATAAGTCGAGGTAGAAGAAGGTCGGACATAATATATAGGAGAGAATAAGAGGGTGAGAGTGGTGCTGTAGTTGTGCGCGGGATGGAGGGAGGAGGTCACCTCCAGTGAAGAAGAAAAGAGTGGAGAACCAAAGGAGGAGAGCGCGGGCGCTGATTGGTAGCAGAATCGATTAGCTGAGCCAGGGCTAAACTCCTGCAGCACAGCAGTTTCAGCGACGCCACGAATTTCCCGAAAGAGGGGTTTCCCGTTGGTCCCGCCTCTCTGCCAGGATACCCCAAGGGTTCTCCATGGCAACCCGAGCAATTCGCCAACCGACGGCAAGGGTATCCCGCCAACGCCGACGCCACCGCCGCCGCCGCCGCCACCACCGCCGCCGACGTCACCGACGTCTGGGCATTTCGTTTACATTCTACAGCCCCAACACAAAGCACATTGATTTTGCCGACGACTGATACAACCCCGTCGGCCCGTTTAATTAGAACATGGCGACTTTAATACAAGCGCACGACAACAAGAACAACAACAGCGGCCCTCCTACACCTTTTGCCGTTTCTCGCTGTTAGAAAGGGGGGTCGCTTATCTACCTAACCTATCGTAGCCTATGTTAGAATCAGCCATCCTTGATCATCCATCATCCTCATCATAGTTATAATTGTCTTCATCGTCATCATCATCACTCTCACCCTGGTCATTCCTGGCGTCGGCGTCAGTTGCGTCACTGGTGTCCTGTCTTGAAATTATTTTGAAAATTCTGGAGGACACATGCATTTTTTGTTTTAATCATCCCTCTCTCTCTCTCTCTCTCTCTCTCTCCCTCTCTCTTTCTCTCTCTATTGAATTCATCACTCATTTAAAATTCATTCACACTCACTTTCTCGTTTTCTCTCACTCTTTGAATTTTCCACTTTTTCTCGCTCTAGGACTAGATTCTCTAAACGCCTAACGCTACACATGAAAACACTCTATCTACATCGGCCACTGGCCAGTGTTTCACAGAACCAGTTTAGAAACGATGTACCAGACAATTTCCCGTTCCAAAACTGATTGCTAACTGGTCTAGTGGAACACCGATACAGTGCTAAATAATTAATTTTATCGTACTGCTTACATCTTATTGAGTGGTATGGTACAATATACGTCTTAGGAGTTACGTTTCATCGACAGAGGTACATTTTAATCATCGCGCAGTCACAGCATCCGAGTAATCATCCACAGGATAACAGGTTATTCCTAGTACAGACCCCATCCCTCCTGAACATTATATACAAATCTCATACACGAGAATCACAATTGTTCCAAAATTTCATCCAGATACCAAACAACATCGATAAATCCCACTTCCAATGAAATCAAAAAATTAATTACTTTTTTTCCTTCGCACTCCAAAAAATCACCCGGATGCTTGACAAACGCACCCGATATAACAAATAAGTTAAAAGACTTTATAATACACGCATTATTTATACCTTAAACCTACTACGCGTACCGACGGCTGATCCAGGACGATGCACAGTGATTCTGAGGCTCATCGTCGGACACCCCGTCGGCTCGCGAGTCGATGTCCATATATCCACACGCGTACTCCGGGATACACCCATACGCGAGTACAGTCATTCTATATGTACACGTTCTTACACTGCGTAACGCATCGTCTTATCCGCTCGAAAGAGTTCGACAACGTCACCGTGTTTCCGATTTATCTGATTCATAAGATTCCTCCAGGATGGTGTAGATAAAGGAACAAGGGTCGAAACAATTATGATAGAGTTCGGTGGGGTTCGAGGGAGTATGGGCGGAGGGGCGGCGCACAAGGTTCAAAGGGACAATAATGGGGAATCCCCGGAAAGAAAGGATTCGTTCGCGGCTCATAATTGGTCACGGGTTTAACTTGTACAAGAATGGCACGGTGTGGCACAGCACAAGAGTACTTAGGTACGAGTACACGGGTGCACGACGATCAGGGTCAGGTTGCGTTTCAGCGAGGTGTCCCCAGGGCACCCCAATGTTCGGCGGTGGGTCATGCGTAGTGCGGATAGGTGCCGAGATGAGGCGGAACGTGTCCAGAGGCTGTATGATGACCGGCGTAGAGGTTCGCACCAGGACTGGACCAGTAGCTGGATGCCGACTGGAAGAGTCCGCCAGGGACGGAAACGGAAACTGATGCCGCCGGTGGTGGCATTAGATTCAACTTGGCGTGTCCGTATCCCGACATGAAGAGTTCGCTCTGATATTTATAAGCCGCAGGATCGGCAGCAGCAGGTTGCGTCGCCGCCGCGAGACCCTGAAAGTCGAACTTGTAGGCGTAACGTTTCCCGTGGACCTTCGTCATGATGTTCTTGTCGTAGTAGTACCTGAAACAGCCGTCGACAAATACGGCAGCCGTTAAGTACTCAATTCAAATTTCTCAGAGATATTTCCCGTAATTGCGTAACGCTATCAGAGATATGAAAAAAAAATAATAAACGTTTCTGATCCACTTCTCTTTATAGTATTGACCGCCTATGGATATATATCTATACACACACTATATATACATGTATACTTGGCTCTGTAGGGATGTCACAGTTAGAACGTGATTGAAATTTTCCCCTGGCACTCCCACCACCCCTCAAATCCCTACAACACCCTCTTTGATATATACGTACATATGTTGTGTGCATATACCAGTCCTACACTGTGGCTCTCTGTGAAAACGAATTCGTTTCGTTCGATCAATTGGAAATGAAGATTGTTTTAGTCTGGCTAAAAGTTCCGGCTGGTTTATTGCATTTTGAACTTTTTTTCCAAACGGTTCTGTCGACGCTGTAAAAACTTGAATGATATATAAAATAATTATTGCACAATACTGCGATATTTGTTTTGATTTTTCACAGAGAGCAAAAAAAAGCATTAATATCGAAGTCACCAGTGGAGATAGGTAATCAACGTTATCTAAGTGATCGACTGATCGTACTTCAAAATTTATAGAAAAATCGTTATTTTTCATTGAGTACCGATCGCATATCTGAACTTAACTTAATTAACACTGAAAATAGACGTGTAAAAAATTTAATACAAGCTTTGAAACTAGTAAATTAGATTCCAATAATATATCCCACGTAACAGTCTGTTCTCAAGGTTTTAAAGATAACTTCGTAAATTCCGCTCGATTGTGACACCCGGTATCTGCCTACATATCTAATCTGTCTACCAATGAATAAATACTCACTTTAATATGGTGACTCTGCAATTTCATGAAAATAATAATTTTTTTTTTCCTTTTTTAAAACTCACCTCAATGCTCTAGAGAGTTTGTCGTAATTCATATTGGGCTTTGATTTTCTTTCGCCCCATCGTCTCGCAACTTCGTCAGGATCCGTCAACTTGAATTCGCCATTGGTACCTTCCCACGTGATACAAGCTGCGTTGCTCGAGTCGGACAAGAGTTCAAGTAAAAATTGCCAAAGTTGAATCTGACCAGAACCTGAGCTAGCGAGGCGACTGCTAGTCGCACCGAACATTTGGTACGGATCTGCAAAAAGAGAGAGAGAAAGCGAAATGTGATAAGAGACATTTGAAGATTAAAAAAAAATGTATTGATAACGTGCATAGTAAAAATAATATATAGGTAGATAAATCTCTAGGTAAAACAAGGATGGAGAGTATGATTGAGGAAAACAGAGGACGGATTTTAATTACGGGTAATTGCAATGAGGAATTGGTACTTAAAAAATATATATATATTACATGACAAATGAAATTTAGACTGTCCTCGGATATACCTACTTATTCTATGCTTGTTTCCCCTCCCAGAACTCCCTATCGCCCTTAAAAGCCTTACAATGCGTCATCACCGTCGCTTACGACTACTCAGCCATTTGAGAACCCTAGAACTCTGTACAAAGGATATAATCGCAACCCTACAATAGAATAGAGTTCATTTGGATCATAATAATTTCAATTGAGAGAAAGTCGCAGAATCGGCCAAGTGGCATGATTCGAAAAAGTCTTGGAAACTTTCGAGTACCCTCCACCGTAAGGTCGGCCATTTTTTAATAGATTTATCATCAGTCATAAATCTATTGAATTTATGTCATTAAGAATTTTGTTGTACACGTTCATCATTTTGATAAAAAATTATTTCCCACGTGTCACGGATCATTCAGGAGCTGAACATTGTAAGACTGTGGCAGTTAATAGCGTGGATAATGGCTGTTAGAAAAAAATATATATATATGTTTCAACGATTTATTTACGAGGGTAAATGGCGATAGATTCATGTAGGGGCAGAAGCCGAATTACTGTCGGACCTCAAAGGTCGCCTCGCTCGATGAACTTTGTGAATGCGCGCAGTGATCGTCTTTTGATCGAACGGTAATTCACTTACGAGTTAATAATGGAGGAACGGGGCGAGTCTGCGATGTACTCCCATTTATTCGTTCGAGGTTGAAACGAGGATACGATAACAGGGATGGACGGAATACCTACATTCTGACAGTCGGTATAAAGATTTGCTTTACGCTCGAGATAACATCTACGGGGAGGAGTGAGATTTTGTATTTCGATAACAATCCAGAAGAAAGTATAAAATTCTGGACAAAAAGAACTCATCGTACCGTTAGTTTCGCCATATTGGACAAGAAGGCACTGCTGGTAGTCAAGACTTACATTAAACCTGGACTGAAATCTTGAGCGTCGTTGTATTCAATTTATAAAATATATCTATATATAGGACGCACGAAGAGGCGTGTTTCTTCATTTTTTTTTAATCAACGCAATCAATCCTTTCGATAAGGGAGTAATATTTTTGGGTGGGGCCACAAGAAATCAGGACGTCATTTGAATTGCGCGATTAACGGGAATCGAATAAATTCCATGCACCATCTGTCGGGATTCTATGGAAACACAATAAGCATACGGGCAAGAGCTGAGTATCCCAGTGCATACTGGGTAATTGAGAGTCACGGGTGTCACGATGCGACGATAGGTTAGGTGGGGGACACTGAGAGGGAAAAAGTGCGTGAACTTTTGAAAAAGTATCTACCTACTACATACCAGGCTGCCTGAGGTGGGAATGCGTGTCCAGTGCTGATTTCGACAGGCCGCTCCCGTATCCTGAAACGCAGGAAAGTAACCTTAAAAGTATTAAGCATGGAGGACTTGAGGGATCGTATCGCGATGACGGTAGGAAGGATCCGTCGGATCGCGTCGCGACGCCCTGAAGAGTACACGGATCATGAAGAGTTCGAGTCCCTCGAAGAAAAATCAGGATCTCCGTAGGAAAAAGATGAAAAAAAAAACGGAGGCACTCGAGCGTTAGAAATCCGTTAGAGAGGATTTCCGTGTAGGCAAACACGAGCCGAGTGCTCAGTATACGTTTCTCTCCCTACTTCTGTTCAGTCCCGGCCTGTCTGCTAGTAGC
This sequence comes from Calameuta pygmaea, assembly GCA_031762395.1. Taxonomy (NCBI): domain Eukaryota; kingdom Metazoa; phylum Arthropoda; class Insecta; order Hymenoptera; family Cephidae; genus Calameuta; species Calameuta pygmaea. Next base: position 244,487 of record JASANN010000260.1, read on the forward strand.
ATTGCTACTGGTGCTACTAGGGTTGGTAGTAGCATCTCGTGCCACCTTATCAACTCGATTCGATGGGATTCGGCACACTGGACCAATTCATCGGTCACGTTCGCGAGAGCGTGCAATTTGCTTAGGCACAATGCCCCTTGATTTTCGATGGGGAAAAGTCCAGCGACAGTTATTTTTCTTGGCGATCAGTCAAAATTCTAGGGAACTTTTTTTCAGGTTACACATAAACGACGTTAGGGGACGATCGTTAATCATGATGAAAGAATAAAAGTGAATTGTTTTTCTTTTTGTGTATACAAATACAATTATTGTCCAACTGGTGATGATCACGTGAAGGAATTGGAATCGGTGGAATCAGCACGTAAGGGGTCTGGATCTTTAAGTAGCAATTGGCGTCCGCTATGTTAAACAATTCGATTTGGTGTCTGATTGGCAACGGGACAACCTTCGAGGGTCTGAACGTGGTGGAACGACAATTCTAGGGAAGCAGGGGGGGCAGCAGCAATCGTGATCGTCCGTATTTCGTAGGGGCTCAGCCGCAATCAGTATAGCCGCGGGGCTGTTGCCACCCTAGACAACAACTAGGATGAACGTTAACGTCAGAAACGCGTCGAGGTTACCTCCTGGAATTGGTCTACCCGGGTGAACGTCACCTCGGCATGGTGCTCCCATTGTCGCGCGTATCTGCGCATTCACGAGCAATTACTTGGGGCGGGGTAATCCTGTTACGCACCGTGGAGCCTCCTCAAGGGAGGATCAAAGGATCCGCCATTCCGCGCTGATGCTCTCTTCGGATTCGACCCTGTACGATGATGCTACTCGACCTGAAGGGAGAGCAGAAGAATAGGGCGAGGGTAACGGAGGTAGTACGTCGAAGACACTCCAGGAAGGACTAAAAGAACGTGTACAAAGGTCAGTGGACGAACTAGAGGAAGACCTGATCTTGCTTGACTCACACCTAACCTACAAATTTCTATCCAGAATTCGTTCCCGGCTGTCCTACCCATTGTGACTTTCTCGAAGAGTCTGATGTGATAGACAAAGTACACTGTGTACGCGATGCCGAGACGATGAAAAAGGTAAAGTCGAAAGGCTAAGGTTTTCCCATAGTGGTGGGAATCCCCGGACACCCCTGTCTTCCCCTGACACAAATCACGGTGCCGTAATAAGTTAGCTAGCACGCGACTGACAGAGCCCGTGATCGAGGGGTAGGTGAAAACTCTGGCCGGCTTGACTCGACTTGGCCCAACGTGACCCTACAGGAAGCAGGGGCCGTCGTGCTGCCGGATTTTGGCTCTGGTTTCGAGCTCTGGTCGGGGGGGACACGGATCGCCGGCAACAAGTCAGTGGGAAACGGTTCGCAAGCTAGTAGACGGAACGGAACGAAACGGAACCGGGCGAGGATAGAAATGCGTGCAGCATATTGGGGTAAGTATGAGATAGGGTGCCGGGACGGCTATCGTAGTCTATATTATGTCTTCTGTAGTACATACATGGTCACGTGCCTATGCGTGACACGTTCACGCATCAAAGAACACCTTCTATAACCCCCTACAGTATATCGTGATAACTCCCATTCCCATTCCCTCAGCTACCACTGGGACCACTTTACGTTTCAACTTCACCAGGGATGCCGTCGGCTGACTTAGCAGCGTGTCAACTCGTGCGTAACCCTCCTCGCAACATAGGAAAAGGATCTTATTAAGACTTGGAGAAGTCGCTCGAAGCATGAGTGGATTAATGAATGGATAAAGAAATGGCGGGATATTTAAATCCTCGAAATTGAAGAGAGTCAGATTGGAATCTCTTTCGGTTCGACGCGACCTCATTTTACGTCACGACATACGTCGATTAGAGAGCGATTAACGTTACCCTGGGCGATATCGACGTGCTTCTAAATCTTAAGAGGGAGAAGCTGGTGGGTGAAAAAGTAATACGAAGATTGGGGGATGAATTTGGGACTAGTCATTTAAAGGTCGACCCACCTCGGACGGAACTGTTTGACTTGGAGAATCGACAAATGGGTATTACCTGGGAGGGCGTCGAAGGATGCTATATACGAGTTATGGGAGGTGGCCAGGGTGCACGAAAGGGTAGAGAGCAAAAGGCCGATCGTTATTATCGAGGTATAAGATAGTCACGCTAGAACCGTAGGCGATGAGGCGCGTGAGCGAACTGCCAAGGCACGCGCCGCTCTAGAGCACGTAATTATCATAGGGGGGGCAGGGTTGCCTACCGTCTAGCTAGGAGCCCCATGGGTAATGGGGGACTTTGGGAATGGGAAGGGAGTCAGAGAAGTCGGGTCGGCTCGGGTCAGGAAGTCACGCAAACTCTCAGTCGGGCTATTTTTATTGTTCTACAACTCGTCTTAAAGTCCCTCGCCACCCTCTTCCACTTTGCTTCACGCTCTACGTCACTGTAATACAGTCCGAATGCACTGTTGCAGTCAGACGTGACAGCTGTCACGACGACTCATTGCACGAAAGAATCTGCCAGTACACGATTACGACGAATAGACTATATAAAGCGGCTCCTCACGTGGATTAATGAAATTCTTCAGAATTTCGTATTTTCCTATACTCGCCGCGAGTGCGAGGGAGACGGACTTATGGCTAGCTGCACGAGTAAGAGAAAGACAGACATAGGGCGTTGACTCGGTGTGTTCCCAAGCAAGTACAGAACTCTATTCATGAATTGGCTTGTACCGTGAGTGTATCTTTTAATGATCATCACTCTTCAATTATTTGAGACATCGAGATGATACTTTAACGTATTTCAATCATATTTTATAATTTACAGTTTAACTGTATAATTAATTACAGCTGATCCAAAATCCTTTGGAATTCCGTCGTATAGCAATTGAAGCTCATCGACGTATGAACGGTATATTACTACGGGCGCACGAAGTATCTTTGAGAACGTTCCGAGCCGAGGTAAGTTTGGCGTTGCTAAGGCAGTTTCCGCCGGAATCGCACTATCCAGACTACTTCCGGTATATATCGACGATCAGCGAATCTTCTTGAGTCTTGCGCGGAGAATCTCCACTATTCGACTTTACTATCTCTACTACAGGTCACTATGCAGTTGCCATGTGTTACTTCTTGAAAACTGGCAAGCGGAGCAAAGCGTATATGCACAGGCACGAATACACCGTATGATACGTGTATAAGATATATATATATATATATATTTAAAAAAATTATAATTCCTAAAAATAATCTTGCCAAAAGAAAAATCTTCATAACGTTCCGGGCATTGTTTTCTAGAGTGCCTGAGTGGGCATTACTGTTGGGTTACGAATATACAAAAGTACACCGGATACCCGAAATATAATTGGAACGTAGCAGAGTGTGCCAAGTGTGATTCACGCTTTTTACACGCGTACCTAGTATCGGCCAGAAGTCGCGGGAGTTGGTATACAACTCGATTCAAAATTGCAAGTCGTCCGAATAAATGGCTTCTCTGTATCGCATGCTAATCTCGAGTCGAGGAGAGAAGCCAGTGGTGCCGTTTCCAAAGCAAGAACCTTGCCCAATTATATTCGAATGAAAAGTACGGTTTAAGTGACACGGAACCGAAAAGTTCTTTGCCGTACGAGTCAATGGAAGGTGACTAATAAAAAAAAAAAACCGTAAACATTTAAAAATTGTACCCTCGAAGGAGATAGATAAAACTAAACTATTGCCTGGTATTCATGAATTTGAGATTAATGAAAAAAATTTTTTTACACAAATTCCAAACGTTGGGTGACAACACGTACAAGAGGATGACCAGGAGTACGGACTACCATAATTATGTTACCCAAAAAAAATTTTTTACACGGATTTCAAACCGTCAGAAAATATCAGTATTCGCGAATCGTACAAGAAGATGACCACGAGGATGGCTACCATAATTTCAATTTCATGGGGCGAATGAGTTTTACAGTGCCGGCGGTCACACGCGCCAGCTAATTTCGGGGTAGCCGGGGTGCTGACGTTTTCCTCTGTTGTGGCCCAAAGTGTAAACCCGGTCAGATTCAGTTAGGGGGTTGGGAGGGTGGGGGTGGACCAAAGAAGGCAGAGAGGGTTGCACAGCACAGGACAACCGGGTCGTCGGGACGCGTCGCCCAGAAAACCAGAAGCCGTTTATAACAAGCTGCCTGCGGGCACGTCTCTGATCTCTGCAATGATTGTTCCAGGGGATGGAGGGATGCTGGGCTCCTACTACTCTGCCCTACTCCGTTTCTGTACGGTTCCTCCGTCCTCGTATTCCTATGGTAGCCGTAGCAGCGCGTCGGGCGTCTCTCTACACCCTGGGGGCTCTCGACGACAAAGGGGCCGCGGTTCAACGCGCCACAAAGCGCCGGGACGCCCACGCCCTATGCCTCCGACGTCGAGCCAACCCTCAGACAACTCCGAGCGGGAGCCACGACGCGTGAACTTGCACCTACCACCCGTCTACCTAGATATACCCATTACCTAGCTACCCATACTATCAACCCTTATCTACCAACCCTTGAAGAAAACTTCGAAGCTTATACAGACCCCTTTCTTCCATTTTACTTTGAAAGAAGAGGGAAAAAAAAGATACCCATTCTCTTTGATGGATCCTACTGTGCCAAGTCGGGATCGTTATGGGTAACTTTTTTTCTGAATTTTTTTTTCTTTCCTTTTCAGGACTCAGACGACAAATACGTATTTTAACATGTCAATTTCTTCCTACCGATTGCACCGCACTTGGGGGCTGAACTGCTTCGCCAGTGCTGGAATCCCGAATTAGCATGTGTTTGAGAAAGGATACCTCTTTCGCCTGAATGCCAACGATTTACTTTTCGAAAAATGATCTACTCCGAGAAGTCTAAATAATCAATTAACAGACATATTAAGTTCTTACCCTGTCCAGGGGCAGGTGACGTGGCGTGACTCCAGCCTCCCTTATACGAACTGCTGGCATCTGTGACATAGATAAATATATACAGTGAGTAACGTGATTCTGTGATAGGCGCATAAATACTTAGAGATTTATTAGATCAAGTCCATTAACCCAGAGATACAATCTATTAGCTTGTTAAACCTGCCAGTATATGATAATTCAGCACGTGTACCGTAATGGCAAGAATAATCATAATAATCCCTACGAAAATCGATGCACGTGCTGTAATCGCGAAAAAAATCTTATAGCATATCAGTTTTTTAAGGCGATTTAAAAAAAAATTGACTTTACTTCTTTGTTTTTTAATAAAAAAAATAATCTTGCGTCTTTGTTCTGCCGAAACTTTCCTCGTGGAAGCTGCGTTCTCTTTTAGCGCCTGGGGTCTGTTTGCAGACAGATATATTTTCATTTGGCAGTTATTGGCGCGAGCTCTCACGTACGTATGTATGAACTTATGTTGGAGTTGGCTAGGGGTCGCCCTTGTGTACATACGAACGCCACGCAGCGATACGTCGTCTTCTGGGCAAACATCCACTAGGTATGTAGTAGCCAGCGTCGATCCTTATACTGTACGCCCCATACGCTTGATCGCTACAGAGTCCATTAATAAAGCCTCGAATTTCACGTTTCCGTAATGCACAGAGGGTGGACCCGGGGTAGTATCTGATCTCGGGAAGGAGTTTTCGAAAACTATGGGAAAAATCATCCCTTGGATATGCGAGGGTTGTAGACCCATAGACGAATTCGAGTGTTGTATCGGTTTAGGTGAATATTTGAAAATTTCTAACGGGTGTTATATGGGTTCGAAATTTATTTGCAGGGAAGGAAGGTTGGGCTTTTTTTTAATGACTTGTGTTAAAATTATTTTTTTTTGTTTCTGACACCTAACTGACTTCCGGGTGGTTACGGAATAAAATTTTTGGAAATTTTAGTACCCTTCGGTCAATGTAGAAGCAGGAGTTGCGCAAAGTGTTAGGTCAAATGTGAATTACAATTTTTGGTTATCATACTAGAGATAATATTTGATAAGAAGGCGTAGGCGACAGTCCATCCTATGTAACAGTCGGACGCTTAGAACGTCCAAAATACATATTCTCGTATTAAACAAGAAGAATAATGTAATCAATAAATTTGTAAAATTCCCCAAAAAAGATTTTCACATGAAAATTCGAAAAATCTGCATAAGATGGTTATTCATAGAAAAATATTCTTGTACGAAGGGCGCGTTGACGTGATTACAAAAAGGTGTTAATCAATTTAAAAAAAAATGCACAGAAAGAACTCAATATTTTTGAAAAACAACAAAACCGTTGAATAACACAATAACAATCGCGTTGTACCAAATTGCATTCACGCACTCACCGCCAATAGGTAAATCGAACCGTATAAAAGCAAAAACAACGAGGACGTGAATAAAACAAAAAAAAATTATTTTTCAATATTGATAAATCCAAAAAGAAGTCGTATAAGAAAAAATGTATTAAAAAAAAAATCTACAAAACTTCAGCACCAAATTAGCCAAGGTGCACTCCGAGGAAGTAGCCCCTAAAAAAAAACATCCGACAGCCGCCAATTGATCCAAGACACACAGGGTACACAGTATCTAAATCTAATCAGAGATCGATGATATTTTGAACGTTCTAAACGTACCGGCGAAGAGCATGGAGAGATTAGTAAAGGCCGTAGTACGTGGTAGCTCTGCAGCGGTGGTCCCGCCGCTGCTCTTGAGGTCCAGCATCGCGAAAGAGCGACGGCCGGAAGACACGGTGTCACCTCCTCTCTTATCGTCGTCACTAATCAATTAATACCACGACGAAACGACTCATCACCACTTCATTAGTCTAAATGCTTGCGGGACTGTGGTAGGACGATCATCGTGGCTTCCCGCTCTGAATGATACTGGAAACGGGTTCGCGTTCTCCAGTGCGTCGGCGAGGAAGTCCGTACCGCCCCCCATCGAGGAATCCGTCGCATCGATAAACCTCTGCTCGGGGGCGGTGCGATTCCTAGAGGGTGGAGGCGCACCCTGGCCTATCCCAGGAAGCCGAGGGAACCAAGTAGACGCGCGCGCATTACTCTCTACACGAACTACCGCTAACGAGCTTCTAAGCACACCTACCTCTCTGCCCCATACGTAACGCTGCCAACAGCCATAGGTGTTGGACTATCATTTCATAGAAAAAAGCACCTAGAGAGCGTCTACCCCTCCTAGAGAAAAGTAGGAAGTAGGAGTTTCTACCTAGGAGTATCGTTGCTACTTGCTGTATACCTGCTGAGCACAAGTTTAACCACTTACCAGCTGCTCCAGCTGGACTGACCTCAGATCATCTTGAGCTTGCTCAATCAATGACCTTTGTACTGGTAGGATCCAGATACGTGAGTTGGATCAACTTTTCATTGGTACCTGAGGAGCTTGAGGAGGCTTGGCTGATTGATCTTCTTTCATTGGAGTAGCTTTAACCCGGATCGAATTAAGGTTGTGTTTACCCTGGCTCAAGTGCAGTCTATTTGATCGTACCTAACCCATACGGCTTCACTTTGATTACCTTCGAGACTTTTGATATCGTTAGGTAACCCACTGTCTGAAGAATACTTGAATACTTTCTTCCTGGAAATAGTTCTGGGTAAGCTCCCAGACCCAAAGGAACGGTTAGCTCATCCGGTTTCTTGTCTCTTTCCAGGGGACGCTTCGCTTCCAAAAGTTTATCCTGCACGAGAGAGTCAGAGTGCTTCGGATACTCGATTTCAAGTAAATACTCTACGGCATATCTAGGAGAAATAACGCTCGAGAAACTTCTTCTAGCGAAATCCTTAAAGTCCTGGACCCGTGCCAGGGTTATCCTCCTGGTATGATTTTACCAAACAGGAAACATCCGCCATCCTCTTGTACAATGCAAGTACATAAAATCAGTAGTATGTCGATTAAACAAAGATTAGTTCGGTCGATCGATTATTCGGTTTTACATAAGATTCTCATTAACCTAAAAAAAAAGGTCAAAATTATTCCTGAGAATAAGTAATCTTCGAAGACGTAGAATCATCAAGACCAAATAACAAGAATCATTCAAAAAGTCGTTCTTAAGAAAATCCAAGGACCGACAACCGTAACGACAAGTCCAATCACTCAAGATGAAAAAAAAAAGTGAAATCGACGAATCGATTTTGTCATTAGTTTTAAATGGACCCAATAATTATTATTTCCAATGAAAAATAATACCACCGGATACGAGTCCTAGGGTGACTCAGTCCACAGGCTCCTGCCCGAAAGTAAGGCTGAAAGTGGCTGGCGTCGTAACGACTACCCCTTCTCTGTAGTAAATGGCCAACAATACTATTTACTATTTACTACCGTGATTCACGTGACCAAGGTAAGAATACGTGAACGTCGGTTAACGTTAACCAACGAATAAAAATTGTCCGTTAACCTTTCCCCGTACTACCATAGGGCACGCGTGCCCAGGGCGACACACACGTTCTATGCATGGGTCCCAGTATCCGTGGAATAGCAGCCCGGCAGCCCTATCAGAGAAAGGAGAGACCAAGACAGAGAGAGAGAGAGAGAGAGAGACAGAGGAAAGCACGCGTACGCCACGCGACCGCGGACGCCCAGCGGCGCATTTAACGCGCGATCGCTCTCGAGTGTCCGCGTGTAACGTTGGGGGTGCGCCTTTTTTCCAGGGGAAACGATAGCCACCCTATGCGAGCTTATCCCGAACTTCTGAGGTCCCCTCAGTTGGTTAGACCCAAGTCCTGGCGCCGTGGTGTTCAGCTCTTCTTCTTGTACTTGGTCCCTGTAAGAATTTAAGGGTTGTCGCGTGGGGCATTACTCGATATACATATATGTTACTGATTTCCTTACCGAGGTCGAAGGTCATCACGGTGCAGCGTATGGAAGCTTTAGGCTCGGTTCAGAGATTGGTCTTGTATCCAAAGTGGGAGTAACAACGCGTCACGATTCACTGGCATTATCTTGAGATATGGTTACGGTATTACGCCGGCACTCCGGCCGAGTAGGCGAGTCGGAGTACGAGGGTTGAGTATCATTGTATCGCATGAAACATGACAGGGTGGCTATTGTACGCGAGACGCATAGCTCGTTGTGTTATAGGGCAAGGGAATAGAACGCGAAGGGAGAACGGAGGGAACGAGCCAGCTAGTCAGCCCAGTCGCCCGGCCACCCAGCCACCCAACCCATAACACGATAAGGACCGTGCCACTTTGTTACGTTTGGGGGTCGCTTAAGTACGCGATGATACATATCTCCCTACCAGATAATTCTTCGTATTCAATTTGTACAATATGCTTGATCCAGTACGATAGACCCACGCCCTGACGACGCTCTAGAATTTGGTATAGTATTTCGATTACAATGTTTCGATAAGCCAGCCCCAGTGCGATTTGAATCCCAAAAGTGTTTATCTTTGTTACCGAGGAAAAAGAAGTTCAATGAATTCTCGTTAGATGGCATTCTGTAAGTTTGACTGGTGGTTTTCCTTTTTATTCAAATTTTACCTCCCTTTGGTATAAGATCCGTGTTATCGTTCAAGCGTCGCGTATCGAAAATATCTCGAGGAATTCTGTCGCCGTTTTTACACGATGCAGATTGGTTGTTACTGTCGTCGTTGGACGGATGTGAATTTGCCGTTTGGTTTGCAAGTTCACAACGTGCAGTCTAAGCGGCAGATTATGACTGCTTTAGGAACGTAGAGATAGAAAATATTTTTTTTAATGTTTATGGGACGATAGTTCGTCACGCTAGCGATAGGTGTCTTGTTGACGTTATAAATATTGAGATGGATCGTGGGGTCGAGGGAATTGCTCAAGATTTGATTTACTTTTAAGTGTGTAAGGAGATGGTAGTAATTTACGGATAGTTTACTCGCGCTTGCTTGTATCACTGCTAAATGTATGTATATGATTCTCGAGTGTCGTTCAAGTCACGAACTTTCTTCCCTGCCCGTGTGCATTCGATATATACGCCATTGGGATCATTGCACTGAGGTAACAGTGGCCAAGGGCGCGAATAGAGTACGAAACTTTACAATAGTTGTGCAGGTCACCGTGAAAATTGTCTACTTGGCAAGGAGGTTAGGTCAAACTAACCTAAGAAACAGAGCCGGACTGCTGTCTATTGCGTTTCAGATCTCGTTCACGTGCGAGCCCGGTAAAAGATCGCAGCGCCGTGCGTAACTGTGGACAAATTATGTATTACTTCTAGTTATCGAAAAAGAGTCTAGAATACGACAATTCCGAGAACGGTAAGGCGGCATTGCGGCAGTGAAAGCCAATTTCAGACATGCCAAGAAATTCTGCCTCGTAGCGTAATGGCTTGCGTGACCTTTAATTTCGTCATTAAAACGCAAGAAAATCTCTATGACTTTTCCAGACTGCAAGATTAACCTTGTCAAGGTATCTTATAAGGTTTTCGAGGTTAAGTTATTACTAGAAAATCGTTATCTACTGTAAATTAGATAAGTATACTTTTTTTCTTGTAATGTCAAAATACTTTTTTTTTTCTTTTCTACAACGAACAACAAATAAGGGTTGCACCATGAAAATTCTGCGGTCTCCTTAAATGGCGTCTCTTACGAAAAATTCTTTGCATAAACGCTTTAAAGCAAACATTTGGAAACACGTTCCCGTGGCATGTTTGATGAACTGCACGTGGCAGTGACATAGAGCATAGCTGGATATTACGCAGATGCTGATTTCAATTGGCTGGTACAAGGGTGAACTGTGTAAATACATAAAGAGTTCTCGTAGCCTTTACAATTTTTATCATACGTCATTTCGTAGAAAAAAGCATTGAAAAATTGTCTTCCACGATCCGACGGGAAGTCTGGGCGACATTCAGTCTGTGCGGAGTAAAAATTTTACATGATATATGTATAACAAAACGAGTTAAAGCGAGCCATTGGAGTTGACAATAAAGGAAAAAAAAAAAATTGTGTGGTTACAAATGATTATCAAGGGATGCTCGTAGGAACAATAAATTTATATATATTTTTGTTCTACCCCAGAAAACCAACGATAATTCCAAGGACGAGTCTGCGACTCTCCGAGTCGGAAGTGACGACGAATCTTTAGGATTCAGGACTCGAACGGAGTAGATTTGTGGAGGAGCGGAAGGAATGGGTAGCACGAGAGGGTAGCTGGGGTACCAAAAGCCATTAATTACGTTACGGAAGAACGCAGTCGTTGCCTCAAACAAAGCTCGGTTGCGCATCCCCCAAAACTTCATAATGCGTACTTCGTGTACGCTTCATATAGCGAGCCTAATTACTGTAAATTTGCATATATCCGCATTCAGCCTAGCGTGAACAGCTCAAAATTAAGAACAGACTATAATAAAGAATAAGCGACTAGCAAGGAAAAAAAGGGAGAAATAAAATTATTCAATTTTCCGGTGTCTTCGGCCTGGACAGTCGTCTCGGCGTACCTCGGGGTCCTGTAGCGTGAAACGGAAACCCCCAAGAAAGCCTCTGAAGTCGGATTTCTGATGGAGAATATGTCAGGAGCGAAAAATGCGAAAAGACCACGGGGTTGAATCGGGTGCCAAAGGGTGTAGAGATATGGCGTGAGATTTTGACGGAAACGCAACCGGATTCGGCTTAAAAAATAATTATCGGGTTGCCGGTGTACTTGGGGAAGGGTGGATCGGGGGGTTGACGTTCATATATGTAGATGTGAAGTGTTATCAGTGTATTGGATAACTGCGAATGGGAAGAAAGTATGAAGGGAGATAGAGGAATAGTGTGACAGGAGGTAAAGAGAGAGAGGGAGAATCAGCTGTACATACTGAAATACAAGGGATGAAAAGAGAGAGTACACGGACACAACCCATGAGAGAGAGAGAGAGAGAGAGTACGATATAGTCTGTACAAATGCGAGAGGACGATCTAGAGGTGGAGAGAGCAAGAGAGACATTCTAGGAGAGACAGAGAGCGACTGCGAGAGAGAGAGAGAGAGAGAGAGAGAGAAAGAGAGAGAATGAACGCAGAGTGAAGTAGAGGCATCCGCGCGCTCATTTCCGTTTTGGGGGGCCATTGAGCGGGATGAGAAGGGGTGCTAACTCGCGAGATATTAATTCTGTGTTAGCGCTAGGAGGGTGCTGGGGTGAAAACTACGTGCAGGGGTAGAACGGACCGAGAGAGGGAGGGCGTTACAAATCAGAGATTAGCCATAGTTAACTCGACTTGCGCAGTCAAACAGTTAATCAATAAACGATTATTTACATCATACACCAAACACAGCCTTTGGAAACTGACTAGTATTTAATGGTAGAGAATAGCATAGTAATAACTATGGTTTGCACTGGAGCGTATTTCTCCATAATTATTACACGAAGAGTCTAACAGCCATCTATTGATACTATTATAACGAGTTGACACTGACCGTTGAGCTTGTACTAGGAAAATTCCTTGATGGAAAAGCGAAAGGATATCTTCACACGGGGTACCCTAAGACACTGGGACGTCCGACACCTTCGCCTGGATGCACTTTGTCAAGTCGAAGGACAGACACGCAATGGCACTCAGAGATCCCGGTGATTTACATGTGGAAATTACGAGTCTGTGAAATTCGAATGACAGACAGTGGACGTGGGTCGTTCGCGTAGGAGCTTTTGCTATTGCGTGTCATACGATACTTAGATATTGTATTGGATTTTTGCTTGAAATGGAACTTCGTTTAAAATGACCGTATAACCTTCAGACCATTTTACGACGGTGGTTTGCTATTTTCAGAAGTTTCTCCAGGTCTACGATGATTCACTGCTACGTTTTTTCACGTTCGCAGAGGTCAGCTGCGATAATGCTCGTGTGAATTTCAATATAGATTACGACCGTGTGCACAGTCGAAGGATGGAGTCAGGCTGGCTAACCTTCGGGTACAAAAAGTTTAAACGCGCGGTAAGAAAGGGGCAAGAGGGCAACCTAGTCGTTTTGCCAATGAGGAAGGGAAAATTGTGGTCGGTCGTTCGGTCGGTCGCGTGGCGTCGGTAGCTGGTGGTAGCGAAGAAGGTGCTCGTCGACGGCGATGGTGGTGGTAACAAACGAGGATGGCGGTAGCTGGATGACTGGCGGCGGAAGCGTCGTCATGGCGACACATCGATCAGCCGCCGCCACGCGAATAGAGTCGAGCCGAGGCCACAATACACACTACTGCACCACATTGCAAAACAGCCGGCATACCTAGTGCTACTCCTTCGACTAGTACTGATCCCCCAGGAGTTCTTGCCGACGGATTCCACTGTTAGCTCCTCGCGATAACTTCGCGGAACCTCAAGCCCGATAGACACTGGACGATCTTTTACATGCTATCAATAGGAATCGCTGTTCTATGAATATCAGCAAGGAAGCAGGAAGTTCCGGTGGAGCAGATGATCCTGAGGAAGATCTTCTTAGTGTGTGTACGAGACGACCCGTGTGGATTAACGTACTTGATAGGATATTCTTATAGCGTTATTGGTACAATAGGATGGACCAGGATCGCGAAGTGGAAACGGTCGGGGATGGCACAAAGCACAGAGGCAAGTCGTCGACACGAGATGAGGAAGTTCCCCGAGTTCCCGGTTTGCTCGAGCCAATTGCTGCTATTACCCCTTTCAGAGTTCGCCTTTCTTTTCTATCCACGAGGGTGGCGGATCGTCAAACTGGTCTCTTGGTCCTTGGCCGATGACGCGGGGATCAAAGACTGGACAGGTTGCGAGGAGGCTGAATCTAGGGAGCGAAATTCTTCGAGTAGATTCTCAGAGGGAGAAGGAGCGAGACGAGGAGAGAACGAATTTAGTGGTACAGAGAGAAATGGAGTAGTAAGAGAGAAATGGGTTGAAGCAAAGAGAAAGAGAGTGTCGGGACGACGATCGATCCTTGGAGAAGTCGTCGACGAACCCATCCCGCTCACCCTGAGCCTTCCAGTCCTCGGCTTGGGCTGAATACCACTGATTGTCCTCTACTCTCTCTTTCTCTCTCTCTTACCCTGACAGACCCAGTAATCTTCCATCTCTCTCTCTAACTCTGTCTCTCTCTCTCTCTCTCTCTCTCTTGGCCTCAACTCCGCCACTCCGGCCTCCGACACTCTGTTCTATACTCCACCCCCTAGCCTACCCTACCCTGGCTCACCCATCCCGCTACCACCTTCCGCCCTTTCCACGCTACTCCTACCCACTCCACGATAATGATGGCAATCAGCCCCTCAGAAAGGATTTCAGGAAATTCTCTCGCCTTTTTGTCGGCAGCCGGGGCGGCAGCGGACGCCACAAACACCGGTCGTCGTCGTGCGCCTCCAGAGCATCCAAGTCTTTTCAATGACAGCCGTTCGCTCCGCGACCCCACCGGGCATCACCCGGTAAATATGCATTCACGATTACAGATCAAGTCGCTACGATTTATCGCCGATTTAATCCTACACTATGTACGTCTGCTCCATGTAACGTCGTCCTTTAAGAATTTTACAAAGCTAAGTTCTCCGTCAAGTTCCTGACCCTTTGACAAGTGGAAAATCACCGCTCAAGCAGGAGCACTGGGTCAGCTCTTGGGTTACAATGAAAAAAAAGGGACTCCGATACTCCAAGTAAAAATCCAAAAATCCAAATACTCAAAAACATCCCCTAACACTCTTCCCTCAGAGTAACAATTAAATTCCTCCAAACAAGCCTCCTCGGTACTGCCATCCTGAGTGACGTATCCTCAGACACAAGTGCAAGCTCAGCACGCAGAGCCACTGACGGAGGAAACGGAGGAAATGGAAAGAAGGAAGTAATTCGCGCAGTTAGCCGTTAAGCCACAGGGTGGAATCTGTCATCTCTGGTAACCGTGTGTCAGCCAAACGGGTCTCCAGGGGGTGGTTCTTAAATCCAGGAACAAAGACCCAGTCGCAGTTGGCCCAGTATACATCAGTGTTCTGAATAAAAATTTCGCAGACTGGACGAAGGTGAAAATTTTCGTCTAAAAAAAGAAAGTAAACAGACGACTGTCAAACCTGCACAACAACCCTTAATGCTTTGACCGAATCGTAGAAACGGACTCTGCCCGTCCACATACAAGACGTCCATCAGTGTCAGTAACAAAGGATGAAGATTCATGGGTATCAGGGCTTAAGTTAACTTAAGGGATGGAATGGGAAACGCGTGGGCGTGTATGGGGGATGATCTGTTGCTCACGGTGCGGTGCACGCCGACAATATTGACTGAGAGCCAAGAAAACGCCAAGGGGATTTTCTCTTCCACCCTTCGGATGCTTATTCGCTCACTCCCTCGTCACTCCTTCATTGACGCAACATTAAGCACACGCGATAACGCATGATCAACCGGCTAATGACTTTCTCTCTCAACAGGCCTTTTCTGTCTGTCCCTCAACCACTCCATATGTCTCTTCCTCTCTCACTCACTAGACCATTACGATACGACGGCCAATCGCCGATTGCGACGTCGAAGAACTCGAATCTCTATGCTGCAGCATGCCGAAGCAATTCTTGCTCCGTCATTCTGCTTGTTTTACATGCGAGCTGCGACAGCTCGGTTAGGAGCGTCGCGACGCTACCGGAAGTGAAGGCTTTCGGGAAGCCTTGTAGTACTTGACGTAATTATAGTCGGATGCTTATAGATGTTGATTAATCGTTTAAGGCCAATTTTTTTTGTAAATATTTTTTACATAAAATATGTAGTGAGACGTTCGAACGAACAGATGTCAAATTTAAGGGTAGTTTTTTATATTAGGAAATTAAGTAGATACGTACGTTTATATATTTAATTTTGGTATTTTTCTTTTCTTTTTTTAATTATTTTTTTTATCCTTGCTAAATCGGTGCATATTCGGTGCTTATGACGTCTACTGAATTTCCGTGAAGTACGAGGTTTCGGCGACGGCAATGCCATCTAGTGGAGGGTAGTTGAAACTGTTTAAGGGCTGCACGTCGAGCTCGTATTTTGATATTGATTAGCAGCAAGCATCCCTCTGGAGGTTCTAACCCTCGAAACTGAATAGTTGACGGTCTTATCACTTTCTTCCTAACCGATAAACGTTAATTCAAAAATCTTATTGTACCAGAAAACTCTTGCTAAATTACCCTCGCAAGTGGATCGATACTGAACCAGAATAAATGGTCGATCAACTGTTTGAAATAGAATTGATTTAAAAAATATTTTTATTGAAATTAAGAAAAAGTTCACTAAAGTCATTTCTTAATCTTGAAACAGTGAAATAAATGTTCTCTATCAAAGCGTATAAAGCTCCGTAATCCATTTTGATACAAATCACAATACCAGTAGGTCACAACAGTAAAGTCACCCCTAAGCTATGGTACCGCGATATGCCACAATAAGATATGCATTTACAACCCTCTTTAAATTAGCAAAGCAGAAGCTTTACGTAAAATCTAATCGAATAAGCATTGACCTCGTCTCGTCGACCTGATCTCCTAATCATAGACCAATCCACCCTTGTAATCCCACCAGTAAACAACCCCTACCACCAAGTACCGTCGGCCCTGAAATGAGCAATCTTCAGAAAGTCTGCCTAAAAAATATCCCACGTACGCCAAGATCACAGTAACAAAATAATGGTATAAGAATTTTGTGAAAAAAAAAAAAAAAACATACCACGACCCTTCAAAATATAAATCGCGACACCTTCCACGTGATTGCCACTAATTCTCCTTCGACAGGGGGTTGAAGTCGGTACCGCGTGGGAGAGCTCTAGCGTGGCATTACATATTCCGCCGAGTCACGTACTTTTAGAGGGACTCTAGTTAAGGATATAACGAGGTTATTTTGTGACGTTAGGTAGGTAGGGGTGTAGCATAGGTGGCGCGAGGATGAATAATGATCCCTGGATACAGTGTGGGAGCTTGGTTGGATGTCGCTCGAAAGGGAAGCATAGTTGAGAAAGAGGTCTCAGGATGGGCGGGAGAGTTGCGCAAAGGGTGACGCAGGAGAAGATCGGCAGAAGATAAGATTGAAAAGCGTGTACGTTTTCGAGCAGCCCTTAGATCCTTTCACTAGGTTCAAACTTGATTTGAACTCAATTCGATCCGACATTCGAAGACGCTTTGTGGATCGTGCAATAATTGCTTAGCAGGGGTTAGGATGATCCTGTCATGGCTGATGCGAGGTCATAGATGGGAACTGGGCATGGGTATGGGTACGGGTACGGTTCCATGGTACATAAGGGGAGGGCAGCACGCGCCGGAACCGGAACTGAGAGTCGTGTGTCGCTGCCGTTCCCGAGCGGAACTATCATGATTAGTCACGGGGCTTGCAATGAGCTGTGCGCGAGCGTAGGAGACCTCAGTCCAGAAAGTATAAGGGGGATGATGGTTATAGAAGTAGCTGCTACGTATCTAGATACCTAGCGAACGAACCAGCCAAGCCTGCCTTGAGGGGCGCATTCAATCACCGCTTTGCTCATGGCGCTCAGCATGGTGGCGACATGGGTCGGTGAGTCCGGGTTCACCCCTGCTGACTCCTTTGGTCTTGTTGCGTGAACCTTTGCGATTCTCAACCCCTGGTCACACTTTTAGACAGTACTGCGCATCCTTGGGTATCTTATAGACTCAAGTGCGGAAACAAACGTCACGGGGCTAAAGTCCTAGCTGAGAGTCCTAATGAGCATATCCAGCAAGACATCCCCAAGGACAATTTTTAGGGGTTGAAGCATTTCTTTTCCCGTCTTTGGGTGGGACTATGTTGGGTTTCTGTAACGAAAAAAGATTCAGTATTTTTGCAAACCCCGTGGAGACATATACGACCATTGCTTTCTGAGATGGGACCTGGGGTACGACGTGGCCGTGAGGGAGAGTTTTGCTTTTACTTGTGGAACTGGTAGCGGCGGAAGTGAAGGGGCGCGCGAAGCTTGCCGGACGAAGGGTCGGTATTATGGGTTCGTGGGGTGGGGGGTGGTAGGGGTAGTTGTGATAGTAGAATGAGAAAGGGATGGTCGGGGTGCAAGGATGCAGAGTGCAAGGGGGTCTCGCGTCCCGTAACCCCCGGGTTAACCGATACCGGCAATTATCAACGCGTCGCGGCTATGTTCAATGCTATGACCGTACTCACCCTTCATTCTTGGATCAGAAGGGCGAGCCCTGGACCATATATCAATATAATCGTTTATCTCGTGACATTCATCGCTCCATATAATTAGGCACTGAACTTGAACAAAAATCATGCACCAAGCCCTATACCGATTACAAAAGAAAAACTTTAGTTGCCTCGTCCCTGGGAAAAGACTTGCATAAAGATATCTCAACAGCTGATAAAAAAATATATAAATCATAAAATCTCATGTTCCATCGAATTTATGTAATTTTATTTTTTATTTTTTTTTTGCAATGAAATACGATACGATAACACGAACAGGGTAATGATAACAGGACAGCGTTAAACTTGGACGTGTATGTCACCTTTGCCCTGTCAAACATCAATTACTAATGCAAACAGACACCCCATACAAAGAGTAACCATGTGATTGTACAGTGATCTTGAATATGTCACATGTAGGTTGGTAGATATATATGTATAAATATATAGGCTACGTGTTGATACACATTACGCGCATAACAGTAAGACTTACGATCTTTGTTTATCAACGGAAATTTTTAGGTGACGTATTACGTTATGTTGCGTTATAATTACCACTACGGTTTCGGATACTGTAGATACTGTTATTTCGTGAGTGCAATTTGCATTGCTGAGTTAATTAAAGGAGAAAAAAAAATTGGCAGCGCAGAAATGTCTATTTTAGTGAAAGAACCTGATTGATTGAAAAATACCTTAATCAGGTTTAAAATATGCGGATTAAATTGTGTGACATTTAATTGAGTTTTGAAAACACGCTGGTGTAACTTGATTTTTTGATACATAAATTTTAATTTTCTATAACGGATATGCAGTGTGACAGTGTATTTGCTCGTAACGCAGAAACTATGCTTTTTTTTTAATTGCGCGCGTCAGTCTAGTAACCAATAAATAAAATATAGGCTGGCTGTCATTCGATAACCTCAAAATTATACAATCGCGTCTTACGAGCAAAAACTTTTCTCATTGGTTCAATTTACATGATAAAAGGTTGATATTGCCGTTATTGAGTTCTCAAATTTTTTTTGACTTATCGCATAAGGGTTTTTTGTTTTGAAAAATCAATAGCAAGAATAAAAGTTTTAATTATCGATATCCCGTTAACTGGTAATCAAGTATCGTGTATCTCGACAGTGTTGCCACTCTCGAGATATTATTTAAAAATTTTAGAAATGCTCAGTGTGAATTCGAGGTAAAAAGTTATACGACCCCTATCTAACTTGAAACGATCCAACTTAAAATCTAAGTAGCTATGCATCCTCCCTCGTGTAGATAGGGGTAGATAGGGACACCTCCTGTCCGCCAGAACCCCACGAATACCAGTCCCAGCCACCGGCTGCAGGGATGCTGAAGGCAGCATCCGGGATCCCGAGGGTAGTTCGTGGGGCGGTCGGTTGTCATGGATACGCTCTGAGCTAACCCCTAACCACTCCTCCCTCATCATCCACATTTCGCAGCCCTGCCGCCATCATCGACCCACCATCTTGCCATAACCGTGCCCGCAAAAATGTTCAAACTAAACCTTAGCAATTCACCTGGTCCAGTGGTAACTAGAGTACACAGTTTCCGTTTAAGGTCTACGTCATTGAATCAGCATAAAAGTGACATCTGCAGCCCACGAGCTATCAAAGACAAATTCAATTTGAACTTCCAAAAAATGTCTAATTCCCTAGAAAAAAAAGACAAACTCAAATATTTTCAACCCTACAAAGCCATACGTTTCATACCAAATTCCGTTCCATAACGAAACCCTACCAGGTCTAACTCCAAGTTTTACAACCCTTGGCAAGCCTCAGGTTTTCAAGTAGCAAAACGGTTACCGGCAATGCCGAACACAAAGGCGCAATCGGAGCAATGAAAGTTTGAGTCATCGATAAATTTCAGCACTAGGTAACAGGATATTGGTTGCGGGTTGAAGTAGTTGGCCGTGGGTGGGACTGGGTCTGTTCGTTGGCATCAGCCACCCGTTACCAGACTACCAGTCCTACAGTCACCCTGGTGCCCAAACCCCAAACCCACAGAGAGAGTCAGAGTCGAGGCAAGGCTGTTAGATAACGTGATTTACAGGTTCGTGTAAATTACTGTGCTCCACGAGCGGCGTTAAAAAAAAGGAACAAACGGAAATCGACAACAACAAAGTGTTACAGTGACGCAGCACTATGGCCTTTGGAGAACCTGACAAATTGTCTGGGGCATCTTTCTGCCCTCATGTCCAGAGTTGAAAGCTCAAGCTGACAACGAGGATCCTGTGCTCGACTGAAGTTGCTCGAGAGTCAAGGAGGAAAATAGAGCAAAGCTTAACCGTATCTGTTCGTCAATCTCTAAAAGAATATAAACCCCTTGATACGCATATGACCATAGTCCAATGAGATAATTAAACTTTCACTCACCAGTGATGGAAGCTGTTGGTGAAATGGCGGAAGGGTTGGCGCGCGGCGGTGGTGAAAATGCTCCAGCAAGATAGCCACCGCGATCGGCAAGGGCCTGCTTGGCCTTTTCGACGCTTTGCTTCAGCTGTTGAAACGTGCTACCGCACGCCAGACCCCGGTAAGGCCAATTTTCCTGCTTGACACCAGTCCCGGAGACGGCCACGGCCGCGGCCGCAGCCCCGGCTCCGGCACCGGCTCCACCCGGTCCTTTTAGATCGAGCGCACCTGCGTACGAACAGCTAGCGCTGTCGTACATCACCAAAATGCCCCTGAGAAAAGAGATAGAAAAAAAAGTCAAAATTACCATGAATTTCCAAATGTCTTTGTTCTAAATGAAAAACTTCCAAAAAAGTACCCCCCCCCCCTCCTCCGGTTCCTTAAATTTACCAATCAAAAATTTGTACACGTCTCCCAATTGTTCTAGCGTAACCCCAAACACGCTAATCTTTTCTAACCTCAAAAATAAGCTACAATAAAAATTTGCGAAAGTACATAAATCTAACTAGACCTCATCCGTCAGACCGTATATCCGTCACCATCGCAATTACACAAGACCTACACATCCATCCGGATGAATACTCTCAGGATTAATTAATGTGATCCTGCGTGATCGCGTGTCTCAACCGGGACTCAATGTACGTAGAATCAAGTACGAAGGGTAGCAGCGTGCGATAACGTAGAAGGTAATACGTAAAAGCCGAAGGTTAAGGTAACATTGAAGGTTAAGGGTGACCAGCTAAGTCCAAAAGGAACCGATATAAAAAACTTAAGAAGAATCGTATACGTGCACGTATATAAATAAAATCATGCAGGTATCATGAGCTACGTATTTAATCATTAAAGGATACCTGATCTATCGGAGGCTGGACCCGTGGAGAAGAAGGTACTCTAGGCAGGTTGTCTCGCGCAACTGCGGCCGCCACGGGCAGCAAATTGCCTGCTTCCGGGCCTCATTACATCACTCTGTTACTCTGTTAACGCTCGCCGGAAACCCCTCGGTCTACCTCGTCTAAGCTCGATTCTGTGTGCGCCGCCACACGCACTGTTTAAATACGCGCGTAGTCGCAATAAGCGTGCAGTCACATGCAAACTGATGCTAGTGAAGAGAAAGAGAGAGACAGAGAGAGAGAGAGAGAGAGAGAGAGAGAGAGAGAAAGCGACTCGTTCAACGTAACGGAGTAAGAGTGCAACAGAAAATAATGAGACAAACTGAAGTACGAAATGTTACCCGGTGTACTGAAGTTTTCTGATAATTAATTAACTAAAACCAGACAACGTAAGGTTAAGTTACCTTCGGTTAAAATCTCGAGGAAATTAGCACGACGCTATTCACCTAACCCTCTGGCCGAATAAATATGTATGAGACTGTGCACGCGCCTATATCCTCCTCCCTCTCCCCCTTCCTCGCTCTTTCTCCGGTAACGGTATTTAACCCTTTCGTTTGCTCTTAATGTTTTTTGTATGCATGAGAAACAAGCGTGCCAACCCCTTTGCTCCGTGGTAATTTCTAACTCCGCTGGACTTATGCGAGTTAACTGTATTTTTTTTTCTGCTGGTTGTAAAATTCTTCTTTTTTTCAGGGGGGGGGGGGGGGTTTCTAATCCGTATAATTTTTTTGGTTACTTGTTTGACTTTATGAATACTGACTGTAGCGCTGAAAGGCCATTCGTTATTGGGTGTCAGAATGTATTTTAATTTTGGACGTGCGTGAGTAACGTTTGTTGAACTTTTCCTGTGGATGACGTTGATTCGCAAGGAATCGATACCCACGAAGCCACGGCAACGCCTTCGACGTGGTTGAGTGTGAACGATGCCTTAAAAAGGGAAAAGAAAAAAAAAACAAAAAATGAATATCAACACAACTGAACGACACGGCGTTACAGTAAATGATAAAAGTTCTGGAAGACTGACTTGTTCTTGAGAAGAAGAAAGAAAAATTGAAGACGTTCGTTGACATCGAACGATATGAGAAAAAGTATGGAGCCTGCGTAGGCATAGATAGATTTCCGTCAGAGGAAGGAAGTCGAGGAGAACACTTGGTAAAAAGAAGGAAATGGCGGACGGAAATAGAGCGTGAAAGGTTTTGATTAAGACGGAGGCGCATTAATGGTCTTGATTTGTTATTTGATAATGACGGTACCTACCAGCCCACAATGCAACGAGGCGATTACGTCCGTTGGCCGTCGCACGAGTACGCTCGTATATTTTCTTACTTCCTTAATGTATGCTTTGAAGAAGACATACTTTTCATGACTTTTCGTTCTGGCCTTTGGCGAGTTTTCCTCTCGAATAGGAATATCGACTTTGAAGCATGTACGGGATACGTATACTGACAGAAGGAAACATTATTACACGACAATGGTACGTGGAAAGATTCGAGGAACGAGGAAAAGTCATGCAATTCTTTAGAACTAATACGTGACACGTTGTAGGTGTTAAAAGTATAAACCAGTTCAAAGATACAATTGTGCTCTTGCGTACTGATAAGAATAAAAAGGATTGATAAAAGAAATAAAATCGACTTAATTAAATAATAAATATTGCTAAAGGATGGAGAATAAAAGCGCATAGCTACGCTTCAGTAATGAATAAAAGGTCAGCGATGAATCGCGATGATTATATTATTAAATTAATAACAGAGAATATAAGACTAGAATTGATTGAATGAATAAAGTTATGACCACAGAGCGCTTAATTGTAATCAGGATTAATTACATCCATATAAAAGAGTAACGTACATGATCTAAGTGTAACTCCAAAGAATAAATCTCATCGTGACCAGCTCTTGCGTGCAGATTAAACACCGGAACACCACTCCAGTGTGAATCACGAGAACGAAATTAAAGGAAAAGCACAACTTCAGTATAATTGCTCAAACTGATGCCAGGTCCAAACGACGAGTGCAAGATCAGCTCGAGAAGAAGACTCACCGTCAGTGCGGGCTCCCGCGCTGCTACAGCCTCCTGTCCAGATCCTCGTTCCGTCTTGTCCGTTCTCCAGGAAGTAATGGATATAGAAAACGGAAAAGAAGAATAATGAAATAAGGAGAAGACAATTAGAAAAAAAAGCAAGCTTGTATACGCGTGTATAGGAAAGATATAAGAAGGAGGTAAGAACGACCCGGGAGAAGAGGACACGGACAGTGGAAAAGTAGTACGCGAGAGAGAAAGAGAGAGTGTTGGCTCGGGTGAGGGTAAATAATAAATAATAGTAGGTGCCGATCCACTCCACGGTAACGTCACGTCCGCGCAAGTTAAGGAAACGCGAAGAGAGACGCGACGGCAGGACTATGGAGGCGGATGAAGGACTCGGTCGAGGTAGAATGCCCGGAATGCCTGAGGACGATGCCGCTCCGTGTAAACGGGGTGAGTCGGTGTTAGCGCGTGGACCCGCGGACCCGGCCACGGCGACGGACGCACATTTGGCAGCGTTATCAGTCGCGGTCCGACGATTGGCTGTATCGGAGCCTGCGCCGGGACCGTTGCGCCCAGCCTGTTTTCACCCCCTACTTCGTCCTCGGTTCAGGCTCGACGCAGGACTCCTTAGAGGCGGGATCATCCATAGGGAGGATCTCCGTTTACCCATCCAAATGCCACAGCCACCTTCCTATATCTATATACACACACGGTCTACCCCACCTCCACATGCCTGTCGACTTTCTCTACTATGTAGTCGCCAACGTGTGGTTTCTCTATGTACGTCATCTCCGTCCTTTCTCTCCTCGTCCCTCTTCTTTCTTCACTGTTACACTTTCGTGTACTCTATGCACGTATTTACCTACATCTTCTTGGATAACCTTTCTCCTCGTTATGTGTACCAATCCTTCCGTCGACCTCTAGACGGATCTCTCCAGCATCCCCTTGTTCTACGGATCGACGGGTATCCACGAGTTTACGCCTCACCGCTCCACTCCACCGCGTACCTCTCCTTGCCATCCTAAGTATGACTACTCTGATCCTTGAGAACTCTCCCGTATTATGCTCGTTATACGACCACCCTATCTTTACCTATCTGTTTATAGCTATAGGGTGGCTGTATTTTTCTTACGTATTCTTATCTGTATTCGTGTCAACGATTCATTTTCGGTCTTCAAAATTGTATACCTTAAATTTAAGGTTATGTTCGATTAATAAATTATATATATTTCGCAAGACTCGTGACGGATTCCTTGAGCTTGATCAGTTTACCTTATAACTTAATGCCAAAAGGTTGGTCAATGTGTGCAGTGTGCACGACACGAACACGGAATCAAAAAAATGCCGAATCACTGTTTTTTAAATGATCGGTAATGCTTCTGCAAACACCCTGTATATGCTCGGTTAATGTTAATGGTAGGGGTTGGCTCAGTCGCCTAGGGTGGGTGCCCCTTTTCCGTGAGTTAGAACTTCCTGAGGCTTTCCTCGCATCCTATCGCCCTTTCCAGCTACCGTCGTAGTTGGCTACCAGTAAGCCCAAATATCAAAAATCTTCTACATAACTGTATCTTTTAAATCAACATATTCCACATACCTACATAGATACAGACAAGGCAGATTATGTTCCAGACATCACGCAGTTGTCAAGGCGCTTGAATTTTGTTATTCTTTCATTTTCTTCGTCCTTAGCAAAGAAACTGCACTGCGATTCGTCTGTTTCGTTGACTCGTAAAACTTACATGAAATTGCTGCCCATCGGTCTTCCCACGATAAGCATTCTAACCTCAAAACTTTACCGAACGCTAAACGTCCTCCTATATTTCACTGCACGCAGGACTAAGCCTGGAGGTAGGAATTTACTAAAAATTCAAGTAAACGTGATATCATCAAATACTTAGAAGAAAAATCGCGCCTATGGGAACAAATATAATCACTGGTTGTCACGATACAACGCATTCAACAGGTTAGTACAACATTACAAGAGTTTATTCACGTGACTAGTACCTTCACATCGCCATCCTCGATTTAACACTGCGCCATAGGCATCACGTCAATTTATCGGCACAGACTTGCACTACTGGACATTCTACATTACTACCTGAGTTACATTCAGTATATCCTTCTTTATCCATTGAAATTAGTTTTATACTTTCATTGAGGTCAAGTACTAGAACAAACAGTATATTGATACATGATAGAACATGAAACATCACAGTCCGCCATTACCTTATGTTTAATGTAAATCAACTACGTTAGATAAAATCACAACTTCGTACCACTCTGTCATAAAAAACCTGGTTAAACGTGTCTGCCAATACTGTCATCACGTTTTCCTAATTACTACACTTATTTATAGATACTCTACACACTCCAAATTATCTAAAAATATATTAAATTTACTTTCAATTTGATCGTCGCGACTCTGTCAACGTGCCACGGACGTTCGCGAGTGTTCCAGAAGCGCTCAAACGTTCCACATTGGGAAAATATTTTAATGAAAGTAGTGAATATGCGAAAAAAGGAAAAATCATTGAAAATTGATATTTCCCAGTGCAAGTCCTCTACCAGTATTATATGGATGATGCGATTGATTTAGGTAACCCAGTAGCATTATAGATATGATCATTATAGGTTATGTCTAGAAGTAGATTAAAAAACCACAGAAGGGGTCATCCCATCAGGTAGCATAAATACAGCACGTTCCAGCTGCGTAGTGTCTGAACAGGCGGAGGGAATTATCGACATCGCGTGATTTAATTTGTTACAATTAGGGCAAAGGCGGCGTAGGCGCCCGAAGCGGCAGGGCTGTAGTACGAGTCTATACCGCGCCCTGCTATTAATATCAGTTAACGAGCCGATATGATCGCCCGCTTGGCTCGTCTATAGAACCGACAGGCAGCCGCTCCGTTGTCAGGAACCTCCACACAGCGACCAACCCCATCGACCACCATCATCATCCCCGTCAGTGGCTGAGTCATCGACGTGAGCGTGGAGCAAGTATTTTCGCACGCCCTCGAATCTTGCCGCTCGGAGAACACCGGTTCCTCGTAGACGACGTTGGATATCGCCGTGACAACGTGGACAGCTGGTAAAATTGTGCACGGGCCTTGACCGTGTCTGGGAAGTGGTAATATATAGTCATTTTTAGATTTGTAGATATACATACAGCGATACGGCCTATCTGCTTGGGAACGAGGAGCGTGCTCGATTTTCATAAGGATTCATATATGCACGGTTTGGTAGATTATACTTGCATACCTGGGAAGGTGGTGCCGCTGCCCGGTATTCGGTTCGAGTCGAGTTCTTCGAGTACGCTGTATACTGACTCGGTGGTTCACGAGCCTACAGCACGCGAACCTGATTGACTTGTAGATGAGGCGACAGTCGATACATGCGGAGCAGCCCAACGAACGAACAACCCTTATGGACACCCTGGGCTTACGGCCTGTGCTTCGGCAGACTTCGTTGGCTAAGCGTCTCTCTAGCCGCTGCTACCGACCGTTATCTAGTTAATTAATCTTCGCCGGCGGCGGCTGCCGAGTGGCAAGTAGCAGCCCGGGAGAACTCCTACCCTCTCGGTTACTGTAACGAGGGGCGGACCAAATGTTGATAGTCCACAATCCCCTTGGTCCCACCAGTCCTCTCCACTGATTCTATTCTCTTCCTCGTTTTCTCTCTCTCTCTTACTTTCCGTTTAGAGACCAAAAATTTAATTACCGCATATAGATACTTCTGGGTAAGGGCTTGTATTTCTCTCAATGCCTTACACTTCATTGAACTTGTCTCCAGATTTGTGGTCGAATAATATATCACATTAGACTTATTGTTCTAAATATTTAATTTTTTTTTTATTATAGTTATAGATTATTAAGAGAGAAAAAACGGATAGCTGAATTTAATTTTACTCAGTAAAATTTAGGTCTTGCATGCTAAGAGAGCAATCTTACCAGCTCATAGCTTTTACGGGTAATTCTCCAAGGGTAATTTGAAGAATTTTAAATAATACAAGCACGATATCCTTCGGATAAAAAAGTAGCCTTCAGCTAGGTCCACCTAGTGTACCAGAAACGAGTTTCAACTACAGCAGTAGAATTTATCATACGAAAGAAATATCGATCCGTAACTGTCGAGCCGACCAGATACAAGGACGAATTGCCGACTGAGCTTCCAGGGCGCTCGGGGCGTTTAGTCACGAGGTCTGAAGGCGTCGCGACGCCGCCGCACGGCGCCCCCTGATGCGGGGGAAAGCGCCGGTATTGATTGGGGGTAGCGGGGAAGTCGGGCGCCATCACGCGGGCCACCGCGACTGGGGCGGCCGCCTACCGTATTCCGAAAAGATGGTCATGATGGCTGGCATGGATGACCACGAGCGGAAAGTAGTCGTCGAGTTCTGTCACCTCCTCGAGAAAAGTAAGCAACTGTTTAACGGACTCCGTGACTTACCCCAGTACGGGCATAAGCAGTGGCAAGCCTACTTCGGGCGCACCTTTGACATCTACACGAAGCTATGGAAGTTCCAGCAGCAGCACAGGTAAGTCACTCCATTTCTTTAGTTTCCCCTAGAGGGAGCGAACACGTTACATCTTCTTAATCGTGCTCACGTGATATCGGACGTGCTATAAAATTTACACTATGGGATTCTCATTGGCTTCCTGATTGTAGGATGATACTGGATACCAAGTATGGTCTGAAGAGGTGGCAGATCGGAGAGATAGCCAGCAAGATTGGTCAGCTTTACTACCATTATTACCTGCGTACAAGCGAGACAAGCTACCTGCACGAGGCGTATTCATTCTACGCTGCTATTCGTGGTCGTGCATATTACAGTCGAGCTGCCAAAGAAGACCGTAGTGATCTGATGGTGAAGAAGCTGCGTTACTACGCGCGCTTCATCGTCGTGTGTCTTCTGCTAAATAAGATGAAGCTGGTACGAGAGCTGGTGCAAGAGCTGGACGCGCAGATAGCCGATTATACGAGTACCTACGAGCCGGAGGATCAGGTTGAGTGGAACTTGGTGCTCGACGAGATCAAGGCATTCGTCAAGGCGGAGGCGTCCGTTGGCGTTCTGCATACGGACTCTAATCCAGTTGTGTTGACCCATAGACTCGGCCCCTTGACTTCCCCACCTGTCGAGCGTTCGCCACCCATGTGCCTATCTCTTCAAGAGATCCTGATCGTCGGTAACTGTACTGATCAAGTAAAGTTCAGTGAGCTATCGATGGATATGTTTAGGATGCTTCAAACGCTTGAGAGGGAGCCTAGGGATGATCCGACGCACCTCCACGATGCATCGCCTGCAGGCAGGCTACCCTTCAGGCCTGGGCCCTACCCCTCGGAGAACGGGGCGCCACGTCGTGATAATCCCCACAAGTACCTACTCTACAAGCCGACCTACAGTCAGGTCCAGGTGTTCCTCGCAAGTGGTTTTAAGGAACTTCCAGCTAACGGCGCGCTTCTACTCTATCTATCTGCTGATGGCTGCTTCTCCACCGTTAAGCATCCTGAAGAAAGTAAGTCCACGCGCTATTCCACTTTTGCTGCAAACCCTAAACCCATCATCCCTTAGCCTAAAGTCCTCATAAGATTGCACGAGCCAAGCTTGCCGGATGAACCAACGTTAGTCCCGAATCAAGCAACGGTTCGGAGATGAAGTCTATGTGAGAGAAACAAAATTGCTTGTCTCTCTTAGAGCGATGACGCAATTCCTCGAAATAACTTGACCAAGTCTAATCCTGACCCCGTTCTTTTTTTCAGTGGGGTACGACCTGGGCGGCGTCTCGACAAGCAGCAAAAGGGACCCAGAGCACGGGAAGAGGCCAACAGGAGGGAAGGAGCCTCACTGCCTCTATCCAGGCGACCTGTATCCCTTCACTAGGAAGCCTCTCTTCGTAGTTGTCGACTCGGACAACAGTTTCGTGTTCCAGCAGATACCCCGATACTTCGGTCAGCCGCTTATGGTCCTGATGTCGCCTCAGGACACGCCGCCAACCCTCAGAGATCTTCGTCACGGGGGCAGCTTGTTCACCCTATTCCTTCACGCGCCTCTCGCCGCCTTTTGCCTTATATGCAGCGTCAGGAGTCTCACCGTACACCACTGGGAGCGTTGCCAGAGTTACATCGAACGATTCCTCATCGAGGCCAGTCGGCTCGTTATGCGATCTAGATGCGGTAAGGACGAGGCCGAGTGCTTCCTTCCGCCTTTCTCCAAGGATCACCAGCTTGACGCTCGTTAAAGGATTCTTGGCGTTGGGCTTAATGACGCTCGAGTAGACATTCTATAGAAGACCCAGTAATAGCTAGTAGTCCCTCTTGAGTAGCTCCTAGCGTTCGTCCTCGAATAATAGACTAGGAGATCGATGACACTGAGCATTCTGCGAACAAAGAACCAATATATATTCTCACGGACAGACAGTTCCCACAATGCGTGCAGGAAGTCAGATATGAATTAACAGAAAAATTCTTCTATTCTGAATATTTATGTCATGCCATCAAACGTAATGAACGAAAGAGACTTTTTTCTTTGCCAGGATTTTTCTTCGTTCAAAACTAACGACACTTGGCTAACGAGGGTGTTGGGTGGATAACATGAATATCAAAAGCACTTTTGATTGACACTATTGCATGAACTATTGATACGAGTAACAATGCCGTTGTTTTATTTAGACGCTGTATCGCTTGTTCTTCAGCAAAATGTCTGTAAATTATAAATATTAATGTTACAGAGACCAGCGTGCTACAGTTCTTCGGTGATGATTTCCTGAGGCTACTGTTGGTACGATATGTGTTCTGCGATGTGGTTCTACATCTGCATCGTTCATTCCGGGGACGGCAACAACGGCCACGGTGTCATCCGCCACTTCCGGAAGCGGAAGTGCTCGAGCACCCGACTCTTCACCACCTCGTTCTCGATTTAGCCGCGTGCATCGATGCTCGCGATCACTTTCCTGACAGCAACGAGCTCGCCTGACCCAGGCATCTTCCCTGCCCGGCCACTGACACAACCCCACTGTTATCCCCTTACCACCACGATTATGATTATTGCAATTACAATTACAATTACAATAAAATCGTTACATTGAGACCTCATTAAACCGCGTCTCGCAGTTATATCTCGTCTGTCTCTACACTCCCAGAAATTTTGAATATCTCGCTCCACATCCCCTAAGAACATCCCCTACGGTCATTCGGCTCTACTGCCTGGTTGTCATAGCGAATATTGAATTCAAGTTTATTTGTCAGAAAAAGAAGCGAATTCCTGCCTAACAAAATACATGGAATCTGTTTGAAATCTTCTATTTGGGGAGAGCTATCCCTTAGCCAAATAAACCCATTTATCAAATAGGGTCGGCGGTAATAAACCATAGTCTAACGTTATGCCAAAGTCACGACCCCCGTGGACTCCTGCCAGACTTCATCGATTTAACGTTCTCCATTAAATCGTTCATCTGTTAGCTGACGTGCCAATCCCAGTGGCACCGCCTCAATGTCTTACAAGCTCGAAACAAATCTCCACAGGGATTCTCATAATCTTAAAGTGTCCAGAATATCCAAGCGCAGCATCCACACAGAGATCTAACGTGTTTTTCGACGTTCCCATTCTCGCGTCAGCCAGCGTCGCCCACGCATGAGCGTCAGAGAGGCGTCTTGCACATTCGACGTAGACGCGTTATTTATAAACAAAAGTGGAGCGCTCACTAGCTCCTTGCCATCAGCCAGAACAATAATTCTTAACAAAGTTATCTTATTTTTAAATCGTACCTCTGAATCCGTAACTTAGATCAGATCTTAAAGCCCTTTGACACACCAAGAGGCATACCCTACTAGCAACCACTGGTTACATAAGTATCCACCGCAAGGAGAGCAGTTCGCAGGTGAGCGTCCGGTCGACACTCTAAGACGTTGAATCCCTAACGGAATAGAAAAGGCTATAAATAATATAGGTAAGAGAGATGCCCGCGCCTCGTGGACGATCGCGAGGACACAGAGCATTGCGCGCCGCGACGCCGGCAGGGTGCTCAACGCTCTGGAGGCCAAGATACGTTAAGGTAACGATAGACGTGATGGAGGCGGTGGAGGTGTCTTTTATGAGGGTCGTCTGAGAGGCCTCAGGATACCTCTGGTGGGGATGGAGCGTGAGCGTGAGCGTGATCGGGATCACGAACGTGACCGCGAGCGTGGTCGCACCTCCCGTGCGTCCTCTACCTCAAGCCTCGGACGTGAGGTCCGTTGTGGTTGTCAGTACTACCGGAGTGACTCGCTTCTACCAGAGCGGAGGGCACTCGTGGGACGACCGTCTTCGAGGACCGCGATGCAGACTCCACCGCCTGTCCAGGCGGGACGCTGGTGAGTAATCTCATCCAGAGATCCAGCCAACCCTGTATACACCTACATGCTTCTTCAGACACTTGCCTACATAAATATTTCCCTCCACAGAGTTCACTTAACACAAGCAACCTGATTAACGCATACTCGCCAACCTCATATTCTCATCTGGTCCGTTACCTATACATACTTCTTATGTCTTCTCCTCAAGTCCGGGATAGCGCACATCGTTTCGCAAACTTCTCTCTTACGTAGTTTCGGTATACGTTTACGTGCGTTAGATCGCGTAGCTATTTAAAGTTTGCCCGGCTGGCTATAGATAGAATCCTCGGTCAGCTCGCAGTTCCTCGTCCGGTCGCGCAGCTTCTACATCTTCTTCTTGGTATTCCTCCTCTATATAATTCTCTGTGTCGATCGGCTGGCCGACTATCATGAAAATCCGTGTACACCGAGGGTCTTGTCTAAAGGCGGCAGAGCGCCGGGAATAGAGTCTCCATTATTCCTGTAGAAGAGTATCTATAGCTGGTACCTGAAAGAGAGGATGCTGTGTAACCACCTGCTGATGTCTTAACTCGAACGTACCGCTTTAAATAATCTTAGTGTTTGGTGTACTCACTCTGGTGATATAGATATATGATCAATAGCCAAGAAGCTGATGTTTTCGGTTAATGAGACTTCCTGTTGATTCGATGATCCATACCCAGGATCGGCGACGAGTGATTCAGATCAGCATTATCATCAGTATCCTATGAACATGGCTTCTCCTCTTAGCGAGCACGAGTATGAACCCATCGCGAGCCCTGCGCCGACGGTGACGACGACCGTGGCAGCTCCAGTGGTACGAATAACCGACACAGACGTGGTGCGTGTCGCGGACAGCGACGAGAGCATCGACGCACGAGATATACGCTTTCCGCCTAAGCTCGCCCTCGACGGAGACGTCGTCCTGCCGCTAGATGGGCAAATCGAGGACAACGCAATGGAGGGTCGAGAGTTGGGTGAGACTGTCGACACCTCCGAGGACCAGGAAACTGCACAGCAGCTTCAGGATCGCCTGGAGGAACGATTCCTGAACGCGGCTACCCCATGCACCGAGTCCAGAACCGACGGCGAGGTCAATACCAGTCAGGTAATACTATTTAGAAGCTAGCTAATCACTTGGCTCAGTACGATGATGACATTTGGCCACTTCCGTACTTTGGGCCATCTGTCCTAAATTCTACTCTGGGTCACGGATGCCTCCAGCGTCAGTGTCGCTGACGTCAAGCTTCGAGAAAGAAGTCTACTGGCACGTAGTCTATTTATAGGAAAGTCCGTACCAAGGTGTAGAGACATACGTGCTTAGTATTAGAGCGTAGAGCTGAAATTTTGTTGCGGTAGAGCAGCGAAGGGTATTGTCCACTTGGCGCTTGGCAAAAGCAACCAGGCGCCTGGTCGTTTTACCTTTGACTTCCTCTATTTTCTTTGTTCTTTTGTTCATGGTATATTTAGCCAGGATAGTAGGTTTAGGTTCGCTGGCCCGAAAACCGGCCAGAAAATACCCACGTTTGGACCTACCGAACCGTGTATTCCATTGCATTGAACGTGCATCTGCATAAGGTGTATGCATGTGGAGAGATGGAGATAACAGCGAAATCGTGTCCGCAAATGCAAACGCAAACGAGGACGCCCCTTTAAACTTTCGCGGTGGCATTCATATAGGGATTACGTACGCGCAATCGGGATAGCGCGCCAAAAGAGCGAATGGAAAGGGTTGAGTAGTGTACGCGGTCGATAAACGAGAACGCTTGGATTTTTTTAGGTAGACTCTTCGGCGCTGGAGGAGCTACCGCTCCAGAGAGGAGCCCGGGGTTTGCCGCAGCGTCTACGAACGCAGGCTGGGAAGCTGCGCTCCCGTCTCAAGGGAATACAGAGACCCCGCTTTTCGCTTCCCGAACGACAGAAAACGGAGAAGACGATAAAAACGGAGAAAACGAAAACGACCAAGACGGAGAAGCCCAAGGTAGAGAAAAGAACGAGGATGGAGAGGTTCCGTTCCTCACTGCCGGACAGGCCAAGATTTTCACTTCCGGATCGACCCAAGTTCAATCTTCCGGATCGTCCAAAGTTCAATCTACCGGAACATCCCAAGTTTCATATGCCTGAGAGATACAGGTTCAGTTTATCTGAACATGTTAAATTTACCATGCCTGAGAGGCCACGGTTTAATATTAAGAAGCCTAATATTCAACTTCCTGGCCTGAATCGCGCGTCCAGGTCACTTCGCGAACGACAATCTTCTACCGAGTCGACTTCCGGTACCAAGAGGAATATATTCGACTTTTCT
The DNA here is from genome assembly GCA_031762395.1 of Calameuta pygmaea. Taxonomy (NCBI): domain Eukaryota; kingdom Metazoa; phylum Arthropoda; class Insecta; order Hymenoptera; family Cephidae; genus Calameuta; species Calameuta pygmaea. Next base: position 278,465 of record JASANN010000260.1, read on the forward strand.
ACCTATCCACGTATATTTGATAAGAAATCAAAGAGTCGTGGAGAGTACGCCACATCCTCGCCTAAAGATTCCCGTGCACAGTCGACAGAGAGCTCCACGTTTCCTCGTGCCAAGAAGGGGTCTCTGAGTGCCAGATGGGCTCAGCGGATAGCAGATCTTAAGTTTGCGGACGAAGAACCGGAAGCTGCTGCTCAGCGGTCTAAGCCTTGGAGGCACCCTTCCTTGGAGGAGCCTAGGCTTGCTTTAGGAAGGGACGAGTCTTCCGTAGAGGAGCCTGAGAGACTACCTTGGGAAGAGTCTGGGGAACATTCTGCAGGGCGCCTTGAAGATGAGGATATCAGATACGAGGAGGATTCAGCAGAGGCAAGACGTCCGAAGTTACCTGAAATCGAGGAAGCTTACGCAGTGCGTGCATCTAGTTTACGTGATCGTCCAATAGCGGATGAAGATTCTTTTGAGAGATCACCAGGTACTATCGATCCGAGGCTGTATGGAGATCAAGGTGTAAGACTTGCCTATGAAGATGAGCATGAGGATGATTTAGATATGCATGAAGAACTCAGTATTGAGGGGCATGATCCACGTGTTGAATCATTTGACAAACATGATTCTCTGGATGGTATGCATGAGAAACCTTATGGTGAAGTATTTCAACCTATAGATCCCAGGTCGTATGATCAACGTGTGCCCAGTGAGGAAGAGGAGGAACCGGTACCCGAGGAGTCCATTCATTCTGATAAGGAACAGCAGTCCAGTGGAAGTTCCTGTGACCGCAGACGTCGTGGAGTGATTGAAGAAATTGATTCTGATGAATTCTTCCTAAGGGAAAAGGGTATCAGTCAGGATGACATGAATGTCGGGAAGTATCTAGCTAGTGAAATCCGTGATGCCTTCAGAATACCAGGAGGAAACGCTCTAGCCGATGAGGATATGGATATAAATCCACCAACGCGTCCAACCCGTACACGTTCACTACGGAAACGCAAAGATGATTCCATAGAATCCTATAACACAGTACCACCAGCTAGACCTAAAAGAGATCGTCGCCGTAGCGAAGAATCGGATTATAGTGGATTCTTCCCTGAAAAGGGTGGTAGCATCTCCGGGTCTCGACACAGAATAATATATCAAACCGAGGCGATGCCCCGATCGGTCGAACCCCTAGACGACATTGTGGTAGTCAAGCCAGCTAGAAGGAAATCAAGAACCTCGATGCGCAGCCAATCACAGTTACGTTCAGAATCTTTGGGACCGCCAGATGTAACACCTCTGCCACCAACACCTCCGGTTGCACCACGTCGTAGGAAAAGAGGTCGTCGGGAGATAGAACCTGAACAGAAGGAGCAACAGGATATAGCAGTATGCAATGGACACGAGGACTGGGCTGAAGGACCCAGTTATCCTGTAGAAGGTGTAAATTATCCAGCTGAGGTAAAGTATTTACCTAATTCCTGAAGACCATTTTATTCCATTTCTGAGCAAAGAATTCTTGCAGAACCTGGTGATGCGTTTGGACCAGGAATACATTGAACCACTAGTACCTCCAGCTCCACCAGTCGCACCCAAGAGAATGTCCAGATCCAGAGCTACTTCTGTAGCTGATGACGACCGCACGTCTAGGGGTGCAGAATCGTTACCAGAGATTGGATACTTGGAGGATGACATCCCTCGGGATACAAACTCCCAGGATCTTCCTGGATACGCTTCTGTTGAGAAGAAAGAAAAACCACCAAGACCGCCACCGCCCAGGAGACGACGTGACAAATTTGCTACATCTCCTAGACCATCAGTGCAATCCGCTCCTGCACGTCCTCAACGAGCATACAGTACCCTGGGTCCAGCTAGATCGCGGTCCTTATCGGATACTCAATCACAAAACCAATTAAACGTTACACCTTACACCGAATTGGATTCCGATGAAGATCACAAGGATCTCAGAAGTGGTGAGATCCTTAGTAAAATTCAAGGTCGTCCTTTACCAGCACCTCCACGACCACCAAGAGCACGCAAGGAACAAGGAAGTCTGGAGCAAGCTACTACAATTTCTAACGGTGTCGGAGAGGTTGTTGCCAGTACACAGACAGATCCTCTTCCAGATGATCTTGTCATCGAAGAGGAAATTACGCAAGCCAAAATGATAATGGCGCCATCGAGATCCGGTTCGCAGATTTTGGTCTCAATGGAACGTATACCAAGTCCTATTCAATCTACCGCTATACCAGTGGTTCCACCACTTCCTCAAAATGTACGTGCAGAAATGAGTAGTCCTTCACCTCCACTGCCAATTCCTAGTGTTGATCCTGAAGAACGTCCTCAATCTCCAAAACCGGATGAAAGATCAAGAGTTGCTCCACCTCCGACATTTACACCTGAACAAATTATCCGTTCGGTATTGGCGTCTGATGAACCCTTAAGGATCGGTAGTTTAGAAGTGGGAGATCTTAGAGTAGATCGACTGAGTGTCTCACAATTAGAGGCGCACAAAATTTCAGCATCTGAAATAGACGCCATTGTTGTTTCTGCATCAGAAATGTCTAATGCAGCAACAGCTGCAGAAAGCGATATTCATCCCTCACTTCTAAGGGAACTCATAGCTATAAGAAGTCACTTAGAAACTGTAGCTATTTCACAAGCGCAAGAAAGAGACACTTTTACAGAGAGTGTAAAACTTCAAAGAATTGAAGAAAGTGCAAAACCGCCAGATGCTACTAATACAGATACAAGATTAACTGTTGTCGAAGAATCTATAGTACCCGCATCATTAGTCGCAGGGACCGAAGCAGAAAAGTTGAAGGAAGAAACTGAAGCGGAATCCAAAGTTGAAGGAACTAAGATAGAAGTGTCCGATGGAGCTATAAAAGTGCCAAGTGCACAAACAGAAGCCACTCCTGTTTCAGAACCAAAACAGGAAATGGAATCTAAACAAGAAGAAGTGGCCAAAAATCCATCATTGTCTACTGCAACAGTACATGAAGAAGCAGAAATTCAATCTGAGCAATTAATTCTTTCTAGTCAAACATTAGAAAGTATATCATTAGAAACCTCATTAGGGCCAGAAAGTCAAACTTATGAGAAAAGAGACTTCGACTCAAAGGAACCCGTCCCAAAATCAAGATCAAGATCAAGATCCCAATCGAGATCAAGGTCACCCTCTCCCGGAAGGGGACCTCGTGCAGTACGTCAAACTGCATCGCCAGTGAGATCACTTCCGCCGGTAATTTCAGTAACACCTGACACACCAGACAGTACGCCAAGTCAGATAATTCACACAGAAGTCCAAGCACAACGTGCGGTCATCTCATACTCTCATGATCCGGATGAGGAGTCTCAAACGGAGAGTTCCCAATCTCCGCTCAGGTCGCTTCCACCTGGTACACAGTTTGTGGCTTTCCCAACCTCACAAATTCCAGCTAATTTCTTCTCATTGGCTTCGCCAAGTAGTTTTCACATTGAGACAGAGCCCACAATAGTGGATACGACCCATCAGCTTCTTCGGGCACTACGAATCGCTGGTTCCAGGGCGATGAGGCACTTCGTGAGCTACATCGTGTCTCGTATTGGTGGTGAAGAAACTGGCGAGAAGACAAGAGAAGTCGAGCTGGCACTTTGCGCCCTTCTGCTTCTCATAGCCGGCTTATTAATTGTATGCTTTGGCAGTCCTCGTACTATAACACATCATCATCATTGGGATTACTTCAATCCTCCCAAATAACAAGTCAATACGGTACCATTACGAAGGTACCAGTCTGTATGCTATATACAGCTTCGTATTTATTTAATTTGTATCCCTGTCAGAGATTCGATGTAATATTATTTTATATAATGGTAATAGATTTCTACGATCGTTGTTGAGAATGCTTTCATTATTAATTAATATTATTGTTGAGAATCACATTTTAATAAACCTATCTATTATTTACACAGGCAAGTCAATATATGACAGACTTGGAAACCCCGAGTATTATTTTTCATTATTCATTTTTTGTGTATATTTCTCTATCTCCCTTTCTTAAACTCTTATGTCTATTCACGAGGCAGCGCGTATCCTTGGAAAATATGTTCTGCTTAACTTCTTACTACAAGAAGGATGAATAGAGTAACCGCGCATTCGGAAGACCGACAATAGTATTTAACGGAGGCTTAAAATTTTAAACATTAATCAACCGTAGAATCTAAAATATAAGGGATACAAAATAAACTGATTTATTTAAAGCGTAAGAACCATTCACTGAAAAAGATCCTCTTCGTAGACCTTCAGATCCCGCCTATCTTTGTGTGCGCTCTTTTGAGAGTAACTAGCTGCGATAGAAGACCACATGGAACTTGATGTAGCATCGTTTATAGGATCTATTATGGGTTGTCGTCTTGCTAGAGACACTTTAAGCTGAATGGAAGATACCATACTGCCATCCATCTCGCTGATCGCCCTTTCCGCTGCCTCAGCTTTGTCAAAGGTGATAAAGCCTCGACTGAAATAGAAATTCGATATTTTGGAATTCTCATAAAGGCACATAAAAAAAATGATTGCTTCCTTAGAATTAAAATATTTCTCAGAGAAAATGATAAGTAACATTAACTCACTTTTTCTCTACTTCCATAGATATATTAACTATCGAGCCAAACGTGTGAAAATGTTTCTTCAAGAAATCTTCTGATATCTTATATCCACAGACAAATATTGTATTTCCCACTCGTGGTTTAATTTCTTGTTTTGCAGGCGACTGTTTATCTGTTACGGTGCGATCTTCCTGTTCACGGGCACTGACGAAGCTATCATAGAGATCCTTTACTCTAGGTCTTGCTGCATCAGCCTCGTCCTCTTCAGGCTGTGTCGCAGAAAAAGGTTGATACGAACATACAGTCTTTTCAGTACTGTTGAGTTTCCTCTCAAGACCTCTCGGTCTTTTAAATGACTGTTCTGGACGTTTGGGAGTCTTTGGTGCAGTAATAACGCCAGATTTTATTAACTTCTTTGCAACCTCTCGAGCATCCCTTGCTTCGGTCGGCCGCTTTGGTACTTGAGGTATTCTCTCTGGTTCTGGTTTTGGTGTCTTCAAGTCTTGCAGTGCTTTTTTCTTACAGACAATAAAAGTATATTTATACTTTACAGATTCCACTTAAATACAAATTAAAATATATATAACCTGTACTATTGCTTTCAAAATAAACAACTTATACAACCATAAATAAAATGGTATAAAATAAATACTTTGATTATAAACTTTCTAACAGAATCATTAGCATCCCGTTAAGAAATTCAAATGAATGGATTCATTACAGATATTATAAAATAAAAATCTGTATCCTAACCTAATATTAGTTCAGATATATCATAATAACAGATTTATAAGTACCTTTCTCTTCAGTTTATTATATTTTGCTTGTAGCATCAACTCCTCTTCTGTCAGGTTTGACGGGAAATGTAAATACACCATATTTTGCATATAATAAATACTACAAAAATTATCTGCACCTAATGCAACCTAATGTCAAACACAACTGTTGCTCTTGAATCTCGACCACATGAGGAATTACGATATTCAATGTCAGAACGGTATATCGAGGCATCATTAGTACGATTCATACAAGATCCCGCGTAGCATTGAGACCATTGAGATGGCATACATATTCATAAAAGACGTCCTCAAGAAACAGAGATGTCAAGAAAAGGTATACAACACATGTATTTCATATCTCTACGCATGCAAACTACAGATATATATCAGAGATGAGTAGGGAGACGCACAACGCTACGGTTTTACGCGATACCAAAAACATAGCGCTAAATCGTAGCGGCGAGTTTAGGAGTAGGATTTTGTTATCATCGTCTCCGTCGACAATGCGTATCCTGTGGTAGCCGAGGTGAACGTGATCACGAATGTATAACTTGGCGGTCATTCATGAATAGATAACTATTTCCCTATGCTTATACTTGTGTTGGGGGTTGTTTTTTGGAGCCAAATGGTGCAGCCCAAAAATCGAAAAGTATTGGGAATGTAAGCCCTTAATTAATAACGGTTTTTAAAATCATTCAGAATAATAAAGAGCATGATTTAAATAATGCTGGAAGTTAGCACCGTATCGCTGCACTCCTCAGTGTAGGCAGGCATGAGGTGTGGCTTTTGGCTTAGTAAATCTTATCGAGCTTACACTGTGCTCTCGAATTTAAGATTGCAAAGAACAATATTTAGCCATTGTCTGATGAGCGGCCTCGTTCTAAGGGTTGCTCTGGGAACTAGGGTTAAGTAGCGGAGAACCGCTGCCCGCCAAGCTACACGTTCATGATCACGTTCAGCTCGGCTACGACGGGATATGCATTATCGACGGAGACGATGATCACAAAATCCTACGCCTGGACTCACCGCTACGATTTAGCGCCATGTTTTTATTATCGCCTAAAACTGTTGCCTTGCGCATCTCCCTACTCATCTCTGGTCTCTAGTTGTACATCTCCCTACTCATTTCTGTTATTTGTTCCATGATTTTCAAAATTTAATACAAATTCAGAGCTTTGCTTGATATGCTTGATTAAGTTTTCTGTACAAACATTAATTTATTTTAGAGCATATAATTCAACAGTGTCGTCAAAATTAACTGCAATATTATCCAAATTGTGTTCTAGCGGTAAACAAGAATGGCGAAACATCATCCTGATTTAATTTTCTGTCGAAAGCAGCCCGGTGTTGGTATGTATCATTTAACCTGTTTAGAGAATTATTTTCATAATTAATATAAATTTAACTTATGTATTTTATGAGAATGTCTAATTACTATAAGTAATAAGTGACAATATGCATAGTAAACTAATAATTTGTTTCCTGAGAATGTATTTTTATATACATTTATATAAATTAATTGAATTATTTCATTTCCTTACAGCTATTGGACGTCTATGTGAAAAATGTGATGGAAAGTGTGTTATATGCGATTCATATGTGCGACCATGCACTCTTGTAAGGATCTGTGATGAGTGTAATTATGGTTCGTACCAAGGACGTTGTGTCATATGTGGTGGACCAGGTGTATCGGATGCATACTACTGCAAAGAATGTACGATACAAGAAAAAGATGTAAGTTCCATTAATTAACAAGAATTATAACGTGTGTATTAACTGTACGATCAAATCTGATGCTCTGTATTTTCAGCGAGATGGTTGTCCAAAGATTGTCAATCTTGGAAGTTCCAAAACAGACTTATTCTACGAACGAAAGAAATATGGTTTTAAGAGACGATAGTTTTACTAGTAATAAATATTTAGCTATAACTTTTATCACAACAATAATGCATTGATGCTCATACGATGAGAATTCACTACCACCATACGCGTTTAAGATTAAGGAAATAAAGTTTACAGAATTTTTGAACATTCGTCAGTTTATTGAACTCACGTGAATTGATTATTATATGTCATTACGTCATTAGTTAACTCCGAATACTATCATACAATACGCCCTACTGAATAATCAACGACGGATACATTTTATTTACAGATAAGTTATGCTCATATCAGATCCCTGTAAGCGGGACCTATCGTTATAGATATTGGACGCTACAATCGTTTTGTTCTAAAATCATCTTTTCTCTTTTTTATCCCCTAAATCTCTATATTACCACGCATTGGTATTTCTATCAATGTACCTGACACCGAACAAGCACGAAAATGTCTAAAGATATTCATGCGACGTATCTACACCAATATATCTCACAATATTCATATATAATATCTGTATATATACAATTTGCCCTCAAGGTCATAAAATTCATGTCGTTTTTTTTTTCCATACTATTTGTTTATCTTTTTTTATATCATCTCATTTATATAGGCTTTTAAGAAAATAGACTTCGGCGCAGCATTAATAGCATTCGTATTAAAAATAAAGATGCAGTGTATGGTAGCAAGAATACAATTCTGCTATTGACAACTACGCACGTTCTAAGATCTAACAAAGAATATTGATTTGCATATAGGAGAACTAGATTCTAATCTTCTGTATATTATTACCTGCTAATACTGAGTTCCTGTGGAATTAATATGATTCTCAGAAAGTATTGACATACATTAGGAATACTAAATGCTTGAAAATACTAGACAAGTATCCTGCGTAACTGATAACGAAATCGGATATCATTTTGCCTATTAAAATTTTCCACTTTCTCTTTCTCAGACGGAATGATTAAACAGATTATTGCTAGTTCTGTTATGTTGATTGCTTACGAAAATAATTTTTTATCAGGTCTACGTTGTCTCACCACCCAAATAACATATAACCATAGTTAACATTTTCTTTTTTTAGTCCTGCTTTGTATTATCTTGCGAAGTTGATTGAGCCGTCATTGCTCCTCCATTCGCCTTTTTGACTTCTCATCTGGACAGTGATGAACTGGCAATTGACCGGCCGCTTACGGCTGATTGTAGGCTCATCATAGATCCTCTGAAAAGTTAATTATTATATTACTGTTAGCTACCTCTATAAATATTCCTTTCTTAGAAATTCTATTTACTTGTAATGAACCGATGGCAGTGTCTCGTAGAAATACATAAGCTGAGCTTTATGAGAACTTATGGATGGTAAAAATTCTCCAGATTCCTCTTGATGTTGCCATTGCAGGATGTAAAGACCTGCCTCTTGCATTATGTGAGTACCCTGACAAGAAAGTAGTAAACACTTAGCTTTCTCTTTATTACATATTAGACTAATTAATGAATTCTTTATACCTGTATGCTTTCTCCATCGTGGCAAATCACACTGGGTTCAACTTTAACACAATCGACACCTTCTTTCCATTCCTTAGTCATAGCCAGTTCAAGTTCTGATTGACTTGGTACCTCAGAGTTGGCTGAAAATTATTAGAATAAGTCATCGAAAAGTCTCAATGAATTTTATAAGTGTAATCAAAGATAGGATACCTGGGTTTCTATCAATTTCATTATCCTTAGTGTGATGTAAAACAGAGAAGAGAACATTGTGTCTCATAACGTCAAAGTCCCAGGTAAGAACAGCACCTGGGTCATCGCAGTGGATGACAACATGATGTGACTGACCACGGCTCAAGCTAATAGAATGGTAAAGGCTGTGTTCGTGTTCACTGGATGTAGTTTCCAGGTCAAGTCTGTATAAATTCTTGGGAACGACGCCACCCTCGACGATGTAAGTCTGTTCATTGAGGAAAAAATTTAATTAATCCTGGATGTTGGTTATAGTTTTGTTCAACATAGTAAATGAGTGGTCATCGAGCCGGGTGCTAATGTGATACGAAAGACTATATCTATATTTCTGACTAACCCACGTAGCACGTGTATCTTTATGTTGTATTTAATGATAAAAATGGACCAAACGTGATTTGTGCGACACAGACAACATTTTTTAATAATTTTTTGTTATTTTGCTTTTGGTTTTTGTTCTTTCGTATCTTACAGTGGCTGCTGTCGTGTCGAATATGTAAAATCGTTGTGGTACCATACCGTAGATCTCACAAACTCCTTCCTGTTAGTCAATAGAACTTATTATTTATCTAAAGTTAATCGTGTGGGAAAAACAAGACACTTCGCGACTCTCAGAAAAATGATACACAATGTACTTCTTATTAAAGAAACAAGTGTTACCTCAGACGGTCCACCCAAGAAGTCAGGAATGAAGTCCGGATTGATATAATCTCGTAGTCCACCCGAGCCTTGTTCCTGGTAATCGGTGCCGCAATAAAATACAAATTTGTTTCTTGTATTCTCATCTATAAAACAAACATTTAATTAACGAATCTAAAGAATTGTTAACTATACGTGAGTTTTTTCCCCAATGTTTACGCTTACGGATAAAGGTGCTTATCAATGTCCATAGTATTGGGAAGCAACGTGGCGCACGTATAATTAAGACTCTGCCCATCGTTTCTGGATAATTTGCCTCGACAATTTCAATGATACGAAGTAGAGCCTGGAAAAGAAAAGAGTTCACTTATTTAAAGCAGCTAAACTGGATCACTGGAAGGAATTATGTATCGACCGATCAGCCTGTAGTTTGCATAACGGCGGTTAAAAAAAAGTAGTGTATCGGGACTTGGTGGGGAAAGGTCATTTCAAGTACTAGAATATTGACAGACAATTATCCTAAAGAAGTACACGTTGACGAATCAACAACTAGTACGTACCTTAATGCCAGGTCTCCATAAGTGTCGCATATTTAATCCCTCTAAATCGATAAGAAGCGACCATTGCGAAACTGGGTGTCCCCATACCGTCGTGGCTTCATCCATTAACGAGAGACCTTCCTCGCAAACGTGTAAAGCCTGCCAAATAACATTTACGTAATTACTAATTGTTTTCTAGAAAGAAGTTTTCTATTGCGTGTCATTTTACCAATAGAAGCAATTCGTCCTCTCCGATACTCTTCAGGAGACCCTTGACATCCATTTGACCAAGTCGCAGAACATAGAGTGGTCTACCATCTGTAATTTAAAAAATTAATTTTCATACAATAATAGAGTTGATTGGCATCATCTTTATCTTTCTTACGACTTATTTACCTTTGTCAAAATGCTGCCAACCTCCTGGAAAGTAATCTTTGACTACTTGTGGCGCCTCGTACTCTTCCAACAGGCGATCTACCTGATGCTTCTTTCTCCAGTGCAAGGACTGCGTCAACATCTCCCTCGCCTTCTCCACTGAGAATTCTCTGGCACGTAAAAAACGGAGTAACGTTGCATCAGGTGGGACTGAACTGCCTCGAAGTTCTTCTATGCTATGACGCAATTGAACCAGTCGACTCTCTTGCATCATGTCCAGTTTTCCCAAATAACGTTCTATGTAGTCTGAGGATAATTGCATATCTGCGAACAGAAATATTATATATATATTAAAGGTGCATGTTCGCTAGATACTTTGAAAAACTGAAAGCAAAAATTACTCACCTCGAGTACTTGGTAATTTTGTTTCAGCAACGCATAGTTCTTTTTTCTCTTTATCCTCTTCTTGAACACTTTTTCTAAAATATATTTTTATCATAGAAATTGCATTAGATTATTATTATGTTATTTATATTAAACTTACAAATTCTCATCCTTCAAATCGACCTGCTTAAGTGGATCAACCCAGGGTGCTACATAGGTAATTCCTTCTTCTTTTAATTGGTTTACAAAATATTCGATTATCTCTTTTCCCTGAAATTTTTAATAGAATAATCTGTGGTGAGAATAGGTGTTTTTTTTTAAATTAGGAAATCAAAGAACTGAAACACAGTATAGAACAGATTATTAATTACTTTGGCTATATTTTGAGCGTATTGCTTCATAGCGAGTTTTTCCATTGAGTTCTCAAATCCAAAGAAATTCTTTATATCTAAACTTGCTGTCTGTTCGAAGCAAGTCCATTCTGAATTTTCGGGATGAACCTGAAAGTGATGAATAATATTTTATGGAATTTCAAATATCCCGTCACTTGTCCAATGGTTAGTACTTACGAAATAGCGACATTTTTCTATCACGCTCACACGAGAAGAGAAGCTTTCGTTGAATGCTTCAATTTCTAAAATACTGCTTCTACGATCCAAAACATTCCTTTGGATGAAATAAACAAAATCTACGCCAATGATCTGAAAATTTTAATGCATAAAACATTGATGTATGAAAGAAAAACTAAGAAGTATATTTATACATCAGGTTATTTACAATTTCTAAAATTATTTTCTTCAAAACACAGTTTTATGAGTGTTTTGAAAAATGTAAAACGTTTGATTTCCTATTAAGAACATTACTCCATAATATTTAATATAGACTGAATAATATAATGCTTCTTGAAAGCATTACATACTATATACCTTGTAGGGAACACAATGGATATCAATTGAAATTGTAATCCAGGAGTTGTACAAAAAAAAGAAATTACAAAAAAATGAAATGGTACCTTTTTTAAAATGTATGGAGCCTCAACATTAAGTTTACACCTCCTTTCAGTAGTTCTAATTGCTCCCCCTTGACTTTCCTCATCCAGAGTAATTTCGCAGCCAACAAAAACTGGAATTTGTGGGCAGGTAGGGAATCGCTTCTCGTATGCCTTAAAAAAAAACTTGGCCTTAGTAAACATCTAAATATAATAAACAAACAGACTCCACAATACATAAAAGCTGACTCAATTTCCATTAATATCCATAATACAATGACAAATAGGAATAGGATTTTTTATATTAAAATAAATCCCATTCTCGATAAGAATATGATACAGAAAACACTATTAAGATTAAGAAAAATGTTGCTCCAACAATAAATATTTAATCTCAAAGGTTTTGAGCATCCAAGGCCGACGAAAACGTCACAGGAAACAAATACGAACTAGTAACATTAAATAAATTGAGCTTATAAATTAAATATTGTTAATTAAATAAAAATCCGGCAACCGCAAGCCATTTTCAGTTCTCATTCGTAGCTAAAATGTATGACAACTCCTTGCAGATTATGTAAGCTTCTCCGCGTCTATCAATTTCTTCATCGTAAGGAGTATAGTAAATACCATCAATTAAATAGAATAAGACTGATGAATGAATAAGCAAACATAGGAAATAAACAGACCAGCATAACAAGAGCGAAGGGATGTTTGTAGACCCGAACGGGCGATTGGTATTGCTGCACCATCTTCAAAAAGCGTCAGAAACTTGATGTTTCACTAAAAAATATACAATCTTGTCCCCGGATAAATGTCGCGACTCCTTCCCACGGGCCGAATGAGTTCTGATGATGGCTGCTTTACTCTGGAATTCGTTAAGGTCGTTGGTTACAATCACTTGTCAGGAAATCTGACGTTGCCACAAGCTTCCTTTACAGATAAACGAAGTAGCAGCCTTGTAACCTTAAGGTCCGTTCGAAAAGTACGCGACAGCACGCCACGATAGGCTTTACGTAGTTGGGTGCGCCTGTGCGCAGGCAACCCTTTATACAGAACTAACACGACCTCATTTATCAATATAGAAATTAGAATGTATATACGTACGACGGGTTGCTCGTCGGTAGGCGTCGTCACTAAAATATGGCACTCATATGTCGCAAACCCCATCGGTGCTTTTAATATCCGTTTAGGTACCCTTATCATACCGTTTTCATTATTTAAATTGTATTCAAATATTTATTCATGTTGTATACTACTTACAGTTGTTAATTCTAAGCTGTTCTGTTCTGGGTCAATACACGCTCGAGATATTGAAAAAAAGAAATAACCCGACCTCTATAGAAATGTTAAATATTTTTAAATAAACAATTGTTCCTGTTTTGCGACAAAAGATTATTTGAAATGACCGTGTGAGACGAGAACAAGGCTATGCTTATCGATGGTAGAGGACAATAATCCGAGAACAAGATTATTAGCTTGTTTATTATTCATAGAAACTGAAGTTGACACTATAGATACATCTACTTGACAATATTTTTTTGTACTCTCTTTTTAATGCCTGTCGAATAACATACCGGATCCTTAACTTCGAACATGCATGCATAACGAGAGACAATACATCTCCGAGGCTAATGCACTTGTCCAGGTCATTGCGCAATGCAGTCTGCAGGTGCATCGACAGTAGAGCCCGGGGGCCACAATGCAACTGCAAATTATGCATATTCATCAGACTTGTCAGGATAGCGATTGAAGCAGCACGCGTCCTGATAGACGTGTATAATTAAATTTGTTTATTTAACAAGAACTCGATGATGGGAGTCGCGAAACTCAAAAGACCCATGGGAATTATCCTCAAGGCAACCATCGTGACCGTAATGGCAATTATAATATTCAAAAACGCAACTTATCACTGAGCGGAATAATTGATTTGCGACCCTGACGTAATACCGGTTACGAGATCGTTTCACGGTGGTCTTTTGACTTACTGACAATTCAAGTATACATTACAAATAAATATATATTATTTTTTTACAAACCGTTCAAACTATCTATCGAAATTATTTGGATAATAAAATTCCTTATATCTTTTTGGATTATTAAATACAGTTCCTTATGAAACTGCAGTCACCCAGCTAACACGTCTAAATTGTCAAATATCGTTAAGGAACCTTATCTAAACTAACTCCCCCTTAAATACCTGCATCGAGCAATCGAAGAGAACATGAAGAAGAAGAAGCAGATTAGAGGTGGGTGTAAGGCCCCGTTTTTTATATGCGCAGGGAGCATTGCGCACATAATCGACTCAGGCGGGAAAGAATCATGTTAGTCCAGCAGTAGTTCAGTGGTAGCAGCGTGTTACCGATAGTTCTCTTGATCTTCCACATCGTCTACTTCTTCGTCTTCGTCTTCTTGATCTTCATCCACTTCTTCCTCTTCCTACTCGACCGGCTACTATATATCTCCACCGTGCGCGCCGATTTGGCCGCAGAACCTTCCCGGTTTTCGCGTGCATATCGTCCCGCAGAAACAACACTAAATTGCTTGGCAATTACTAAGGCGAATTTCGGAATTTCAGCTGTTCATCAAGGACGGCCCGAAGGTACCTGAGAAGAGGGAAAATTACGACAGCGACCGACATATAAACTTTTCAACGGCATCTTGACCAATATTATTCGATCTACAACCTGATCACGTATAGCCGTTCGTGGTAAGTGCAGTTACTGTACTAATATTTCAAGACTTTCGGACTCTATTGTCATTCTTGATAAATAGGCTGACTCTATATAAACATCCTCTTGACAGGTAAGTCATGTCAAGTTTTCATTACCGGCTGTGATTGCTCATGATTTTTATTTCTCGTTCCTTCGTCCACCGGGTAATTTTGTTCTTTAAGAAACTAGTGTATCTCACAGCTCTTCCTTTTCTTTTATTTCTCTTGGCTTTATGCTTAATGCCATGACAGCTCAGAAAGATGATAGTGACTTGATCCTCTTCGTTTGCTCCTTTTGACATTTTATCCTGACCAGTCACAGAGCCGATGACCCGCAAAACTGGAAAGAAAATACATTTTACTAATATACATTCTTTATCTTCCTTTCTTTTTTTTCTTTTCACGGATTAGTCGCACCCTTGTACGATTTTATATTACTGCAGAAGATTTATGCTTGGCGCTATTTTACTTTTTATAACGTCATTTCACGAGTTCATAAAATTACGTATTAATTGCTAATAACTAAATGGAATAATATTAATTATCATTATCATTATTTATGCTTTCCTAAATTCTATGGTAGCTCATTATGTATTTTACCTAATTTGACGGAAAATAGTTTTCTTTAATTATCCTAGGGCACATTCCATTTTTGTTTCTTTCCTAACGACGTCAAAGTTCTTATCACGGTATCGGAATAATTATAAAACTTAAATATAGCCAATTAATACATTGACGCGTTATAATTCTAAAATCATTAACCTCTATTCTAAATAAACGAATAAGTATAAAATCGACGGCAATTCAATGGCATTCCGTTCACGCGGCATCTAATTTGCGCTAACAACACAAACTACCATAATATAACTTGTTTTCAATTTCACATTAGTGAATGACGAAGTTTTGTCAGGTGTCCAGTCCGTTATTTTCACGAGAATATTTGTTGAATATTCTCAGCCATTGGCATTTGTTAAACTTCGCTATTGAAATAATAAGAAGTCTTGGACCGTAATGCATTCCCGGTCTCATGTCGCGCCGATATTTAATCTCAAACTACTTTACACTTCTCCTTTTAATGTCTGCGTCGTTACCAGTAGCAAAGATTTACGCACTATCATATCCACCGAGTACAAGAGTGTAGATTTTCATTCATAAATTAATGCCTTGACTTTTCGCTCTTATTCCATTACAAGCTCTCAATGATAAACAGCATGATTAATGATAAGTGTTTAAGAGCCAAGTCACAGAGTACTGATTCTACATTAATAACGTTTTTACATAAATATTGAGACCATTACCAGTCCAGTTAAATATTTATGAATTTTAAGATATTGAATGGCAATCATAGCATTTTTGAAATTGTTTAAATAATTTTATGAAAACAGTAGAATCGGACACATTGATGATTAATGCCATGATAAAGATAAAACTGTTTCTTGTAATCTGATACGGTGACAAGAACTGTTAGAGATCTCAAGGTATAATAGTTCCATAACAAAGTTGATGTTAATCAAAGGAGGGTAAATCGCAGCAGAAAGATCTCCAGGGTTGTGCACTAGGTACCAATGATCAAAAGGTATGTATATATGTGGGTAGATACAGAATGAGAAATATTTCTGAGAATGAAAAGGGCGTCGCCCGTACGTTAGGAATTCTTTAAGAGTCCTTCCCTTCTCGTTATTGTTGTCCATTTTTCCATCCTTTCTCTCTGTCTCTTTGGCCATGTCTATAATTCGGCAGAGCCCAGGAGAAAAAGAGTGTGGCTGTAAAAGTGACACACTCTCTTGCCTCCTCTTACTCTCACTCTCAATCTTCAAGATACTTTTCACTCTCTTTCTCCTCTGCTCCCCGTCGAAAGAACCGAAGGTCAACCGGTTGTTTTTCGCGTTTTTAACATCTCGCCAAAGTCGAAGCGACGCATTTCTGGTCACACGTTCTGCATCCTTACAAGCATGGTTCCTGTCGCTAAAGGTGCATCCACACCGACCCTCACGACAATGCTAATGCATCTTGAAATCAATGTCGTAATGACCTGCTTGGCACGAGTTCCTTCACTTTACTATAATATATACGATACATGCCTTAAATAACTACTTACTTACATTACTTTGTAAATTGCGCAATGGCGCGGCCCCTCAAAGTGCTATGCCAAGGACCCTTCTTCCGTAAGTCGTGCGTGCACACGTCATAATGGATTTTCAATTGTCTTTAATCCTATTTGACTGGATAATAGACAGGACAAGAGCACCGGGGTATTTCCTCATAATATTCCATCAATGAGTGAGCCGGATATGTAGATTGTCAATGTACTTGGTTGCTGCAAATGGATTTAAAAAATATTAGTTCAACTACTTACTAATAACCCATTTGCATGTGAACTGGTTCTGATTGGAATCAGGATTTTCTTTTTAAATTGACTCATGGACGTTATAGTCTTCCTGTTGGAGTCCAATAAAAATTCACAAGTGTATCTGAAGTTGCAGTGTGCAGGCGCGCGCGAATACCTGTTCAATGTTTACTGGATGGCGAAATCAAGTTTGACATTCAGTACGGGCTTTGTATCTGAGAATATTTTAAATCCATGGAAAGCCTTTTTATCGTCTCTTCGCGCGTTTACATATCTTCTTTTATCTTGTTTCAGGAAACCATGACCACAGGACGGCCTCTCGCGTTATGCAGAGTGATTCTGCTGCTCCTGTTGCAGGTATGCCTACCTACGAAAGAGAAACTTTATAGATTTAAGATGTGACGTGAACCTTTTTGACAATATTTTCCAGATACTAAAGGAGATTGGCGTTAATGGACATGGAAGACTAATGGATCCACCAGCTCGAAATAGCATGTGGCGCTTTGGTTTTCCCAATCCGGTTAATTACAATGACAACGAACTCTTCTGCGGCGGGTACGCAGGTTCGTTTTATTTGTTTAACTATTCACGAATACGTCTCTAAATATAGAAATTATATCAACTGTTCACCGAAGAATTTCCTAAAACGTGATCTTTGTGGTAAACTATGAACGTGGAATTTTTAATGTCAGAACTGTAGTTATACAAGAGAATCCTAGAGCTGTGCTCAATGCAATCGATATAAATACAAAGAAAAAAACAATCTTGATACAATTTGGCGACTGAATTCGATCCGAATTACCATGACCGTACTAGATTAATAATAAAGATAAATTTTTACCAGTACAATGGGTTCAAAATCAAGGACAGTGCGGTATATGTGGAGATGCTTATCATCTGAATGAACCAAGACCCCACGAGGCTGGTGGAGAATTTGCCAAAGGGACTATAGTACGACATTACACAGTAGGACAGGTAATACAGCAAAGCTAAAATAATAAGAATTATCAAAATTGAAACTGAACGAAAAATATGATTTTTTTAGGAAATTGACGTGGAAGTCGAACTGACAGCTAATCATCTCGGTCGCTTCGAGATGTATCTCTGTCCCAACAACAATCCTTCTAACGAGGCATCGCAAGAATGCTTCGACAGGTAAATAATATTTCAGTCAATACGTCACCAGGTTCCAATAACAATCTTTTAACGTCTGCAGGTATCCACTTTATATATCTGGCACGAAGGAGGTCCGCTTCCAGATTCCGGTGGAAACCGAGAAGAAGGCCATTTTCCGTTACAAGGTATCCTTGCCACCGTACGTGACGTGCTCCCAGTGTGTCATTCAATGGAATTACTACACAGGTAAGCAGCCATCTGGAATAAGTAATGCAGAAATGAAGAGAGTTAACAATGTGTCTATATTCGTGCAGGAAATATGTGGGGTACATGTCCAAACGGAACAGAAGCCGTGGGCTGTGGTCGTCCTGAGACTTTTCGAAATTGCGCGGACGTCAGTATAGTAACTAGCACTGCAGGTGTTCCGCCATTGTTTGTACAACAGGACAATCCATTCTTACTATATTACAGGGACTATCGTTCTCCAAACAATGTATTCCCCTTAGTTATCAGGTATGATATTACACCGTTAATCAATAATGATTAATCAATTTTGATTTCTCTAATTCAATTCTCAGGTCTCAAGTCTGTGTTCCTACTCAGCTCTACAGAAGAATTCCTGGCATGGGAGAATGGTGCCAGACTAATTGTCTACGTTATCCTCCAAATTGTCCTACGACGATCTGTCAGTGTCCGTAAGTAGATTTTATCCTGATTTTGAAAATAATAATAAATTACAACAATAAGTTTAGAAACGATAGAGTCAAATTCTCACCATAAAAATAATAATCCCTCAGAGAAGTCTGTGACGCCATTGGTGAAATATCCGGAAAGGAAGGAGCCAATGTCTATTGTCTGGACAAATGTCTGGTTTATCCATCGAATTGCCCGTCGCACCGCTGCCGTTGCTACTAAGAAGAAATAATGAAAATTAAAAACCCATAATAATCTATCTGTAAGAAAAGCGAATCGATGCAATAAAGAACCAACCTGAAGCGAAGTAAAAAAAGAGGTCACGGGATATACTGGAAAAATTCTATATATATATATATATATATATATATATATATATATATAACAGATATAGCTCGATCCGATCAATACTATAATCAATTTAATGGCACTATAATGTTAATATTAGGACATTCTAATGACAGCTTACGTTATGTATGTATATATATATTTATGTATATATTTAACGAAACGGTTAAGTATTTCGTGTCCGACAAATGATCACCAGGGATCAGAGTCGCTTATCATCATGTCGACGGCGCTAGATTATAACACTTTACAAAACTATATACACTAAAGCTTTGTCTTCTCTATCTTATTAACGTGACCGACTATCTAAATAACGTTTCTCTTTTTTTTTTCATTTCGTTTTAAAACATCGTACCGAATGTAACTCGTATGCACTTGGCCGCTAGCGTGTTTTATCATCATAATAATCATTAGTCATGAATAGACGTACATACGTACATACATCTTTTATGCCTTTATCTAAGCATGTACGTCTACTCATAAGTTTAGTAAAGGTTTCCTTTTTTTTTTTTTTCTTTCACATCTTTTACTTCTAATTGTATTTCTACTTTGACTACTCAACGTCCATGGTTCGTTACTGCGTCGGAAGTAACGTGGCGTACGATAGGTTAGTTCATGGATCTTTTCATACTTTTTGTTTGGTATATATCATATTATATTCGTTCATCTTAAGCATTATATTAATTTTTCATTATCTCATGCACTCACTTCCTGGCCAAAGAGAAAAGAAAGAGCGTACACGCAAGCGACGTATAAAAGTCAAAAATATTAGGTTGATTATAAAAAAAAAAGGCCAATGATAAATGGCGAAAACTTATGTAGAAGAGGCACGATCGAGAAATCAAACTAACACAAGGTAATTAAAAATTAATTAGGAACCGAGATTACTGCAAGACTCGTTTCTCAGGTACGATATCAGTCTTCCACGGCAAAAACGTAATCGAGATATATATATATAGTTTTTACGAGGATAAGTAATCGAGTAGTTAAAAAGTCCCAGATGCATGCCTCTATCGATAAGGTAACATTAAAGATGGCGTTGAAGAAACAGAAGAAGAAGAAAAAGAAGAAGGATTACGGTACAGAGCGAGGCTTTCGACTATTGCAGTACATTTTCTTCATTTTCATATTGTACGTTTGTTCCTTCTTTTTTCTTATTCGTATATCTCTCTTTCATTTTGGTTTTTTCATCTTTTTGATTGAATTCTGTCAAAATCTAAGAAAACGCCTCGGGCTATGATACTAAGTCTATGAGTCCCATTGTTTAATTTTTTTTTTTTCCTTTAAATATTTATCCTAACAAAATTTGGCAATTCAACTGCCATCTTAGCCACACTGGGGCTTGTAAGCACATAATTCGCAATACGTTACTTCTTCATCATTGATCGACCTACGACGTCGAGTCGCTTACTTAAATTGAGCTCCGATTAAGAGTACGGTTCGTTATGAGTAGCTTAGTGAATTACACTTAACGCCACGCGAGTGTCCATAACGCAGGATCAAGAGGATGCCTCAAATTTTATAAATCACGAAGCATACAGCTAATTCAAACTAGTGCAAAGTATTCCTGTCGAAGGATCATCAGTGTTTCATCTTGAACAAGACACTTCGAAGGATCTGAATTTGAAAGGTGCTTTATTTTGAGGACTCCAGGACCTGGGGCAGTCTCAGCTCCCGGAGACCCTTAATTAGACTAGAAAATTGTGATTAGAATTAATTTTCAACTTTGTCATTCGATAACTGAGTGACATCTCCTTAGACTAGGTTCCTTCATTGTTTATCGTATCACCATCTCTGAACATTTACTTTAGACGTTTCTTCTTCATTCTCTCTTTGCCTATTTGTCATTCTTAGCTCCTTGAGCTATAATTTATCTTCTACTGCTTCCTTTCACTCTTAAGCTTTTTATTTTTTCTTCACGCTTAACTTTAAGTATCTCTTAACACGGCTTACGGGCGTTACGCCGTTTAAAATCTACACATTTGCCTATTAGAGACTTTAGGCAAGAACAGCCACACGACTAAGAACACCAATATCGAAGATATAGTTTTTTCACTATTTAGTGCGCTCCTACACAGAATTACGAGACTTTCACATCGAGACATTAGTAGAGTAGAGTAGAGTAGACAGATTGGTATAGTCCCTGCGTACCAGATTAACACGTACACGAGAACATTTAACAGTTCAACCTTGACCTGTATAGCTCGGCAATAGCTCATTTATCTGTGCAATAAATACTCTCTTAACTTGGTATACACCTCTGAAATACTGTTTTCTAATAGACAGTAAGAAACACGAACGTACATTAAGAAAATCCGAATGTAGTGTAATAATTAAGATTAATGAATCAAGGACAATTAGATTCAATGTTTGATACGCAGAGATTACCCGAGAGCGATCGAGAAGGAAAAATCGCGCAATCGATCTTAGGATGAGGTCACAGGGCTCATAGTTGACAGTCACCCAAAGAGCGTAGCCTTCAAGAAATGTCCTTTCGATCGTTAATTAAAGTTTCGTCTTCCTTCTAAGTAACATTTCAATTCTATATCTTTTTTCTTACTAATACAGCGTGCAAGTGCCCGCGGTACGCGACAGAATAGAAACCTGTAGGCCGTACGTAGAAATATTTCCGGAGAGCGAAATAACGAATGGAAAGAAAGAGTGACGTGTCATCTTAAAACTCTCCAACAAGACGTACCGCGAGCAGCACATTAAGCATAGATTTTTTTTTCTTTATTAGATTATGAATAATTGTCCCTTTATCCTGACTTTAATAATCCTTGTTCTATAGAGTATAAGCGCGCTCGTACATTTTCGCGCGTGTCTCTAGGTGAAAGGTCACGACCGCGATTAGCTACGAGCACTATAAGTTTCAGCACCAAGTTATGGACACTCGGCTGGCCTGCAGAGTGTGTGAGAATAGTGGAAACTGTAATAGTGAGGTTTCTGTTTCATCAAGTGCAAAACGTTTGGATACGGTGGGCCGTATTACAAATAGCCTAAGGTCGCATAGGTTTTTACATAGGGTGCGTCCACTCTACAATTTTCCCTGAAAAATAAAGAAAATGGTATCTTATAATTTAAGGTCTATGACAAGTGATTAAGTTTGAGTACTTACTCGTCTTCCCATGGGCACACTTCGTTAACATTATTGTCTCGCTGCTCCTGAGGTGTCGCAGTAGCTGCATCCGATTCCTCCTGATTATCTGGTTCCCAAACAGGAACGACCTGCGCCTCCTCTGCAGAGTCCTCGTTTCCGGTATTCACTTGTTCCTCCTTAGATTCTTTTTCCTTAATCTTGTCATCCTTCTCGTCGATTACTTTCTGTTCCTCCAGTTCCTCTGGTTCTTTCTCTTCTTCCTTAGGTACATCTACGTCCTCTGATTCTGGCTCTTCTTCTAGTATGACCTGGATGTCCTCAGTGTCTGGTTGATCTTCAGCCAGGTCGCCGACGATGGCACTGATACTTATTAGTGGTGCCATGGCTGGTTTGACTTCTTTTGGAGCAATCTCCTTAGGGAGAGACTCCTTTGGAGCAATCTCCTTCGGCAGGGTCTCTTCTGGTGTCCCTTCACGAGTTTTTGAAACGGAACTCTCCTCCAAAACTGTTTCTACGGGTTCCGGTTTCTCAGCGACACTCAACGACAGATCAAAGGACTGCTGCGGCGAGGAGTACTTGCAAGAAGGCTGTCTGCTCGTATCTCCAAGTCTGTTCTTCGCACTGGAATTTACGGAATAGTTCCTGGACATTGTGTTCTGCAGTGCACAGGATTTTCTTAGACAATCCGATGCCTCCATTATGGCCGCACTGACGTCCGACGAGGAACTGCAAGAGTCTAGCTGGGACGAATTCTTTCTAGATATTCTTGCAGGGTTGCATGGTTGACCTGGGGGCTCGAACGACTCAGAGGATGCGAGCTCGTTGCTTGGCCCTGGCGCTGCATCCCATGGACACACGTCGTCCATAGGGCGAGTCGCCGGATCCGGGACGCCAGCATCCCTGACAACACGAACTTCATTATATGTTTCAGTCTGTTACGGTAATACCTTCCCATTAGCAATCAAAAGTCAGAAGTCTAATACGAATATCATCTTTTTCTTAAAATATCTAAAAACAAACTTGAAATATAAGAATGACAGTCATCAGCCTATAATATTCAAATATATCATGGAGGATAATGCAGTTCATTGATATCTAAGCAAGTATACCAATTCCTTGTCGGATGCGAAATTATTATTGTTAAGCATGATAAATTTTATATTTTGATTTAACGAGTTTCTGATTTATGTTCGCTAATGACCCATGGTGTTACCGTTGCTAGTCTATTGTACATTACGAATTGTACACGCTTCCCGACACAACCATGCATCCATCCAACGTTAAGAGATTTCGTGGTCAGGACTTGTGTAAAATCGAAAACGTAAAATCATTTGAAAGTCCGAAGAAGGTGCGCAAAGAAATGAGGAGCCTCAATAGAAAAACCTTCAGGCAAGACCGAAGATACTAAATACGACAGCACACAGAGAAAGAACATTGTAAACACTGTTACTCGAATTAGACCTGACCCAAAAAACGTCTTTATCTTCCCCACGTGATTAGACGCTCGAAAAATGAAAGCCCACACTAGAACTCCATTTTCATTGTGTTTAACATTTAACTGTAAATTGATATAGAGGTAAAATATTGTTTCTAGCATAAGGTCAATTCTAATGTGTAAGGGACACCATTATTTGATCTACAAGTATTATGTAAAGATTAATTAAAGCCGGAGAGAAGTTTAAGGGAATTATTAGCAACGGAATAACGAATCGAAAGGTGATATAAATATTTTGTTCTTTTTACAAGACTAACCTTCTGCTCGCGAATGAATGTTTAAAACGTATAAGTAAATCTGGCAGAAAATAAAAAGTGCCTCTGCAACATATTTATGTAAACATTAAAACAGATCCGAGCAACGGCCTTGCAAAAGACAGAGCACAGGAAAAACTTATTGAAGAAATTCAAAGGTATTGAGTCTCAAAGTAAAAGAAGCAGAAACAGGAAGGCGAAGATAGGAAGAACCCCTCCTACTTTTTAAAGTCCAAGTCCTGCATCATTGGACGTGAAAAAAATCTTCATAAAGACATGGGAAATCATTTGATAAAACATCGAAGATAGAGTTTAAACGTGAAAGATACGCCGTTGAGCATCGACAGTACGATAGTCTTAAACGTGAAGCAGATGAGCGTTTTCGAGAACTTACGGAGTTCTACGTGGACTAGGCTTCGAAGAAATCTTAACGAGGCGAGCCAGATCTCCCCTGAAAACACCGTAGGGATCAAGCCAGTTCTCATTCGATCCAGGAATTAAGGAAAAGGAATGGAGGTATATAACCTATTCTTCTGGCTGATAACTCCTGGGGTAATTGAGTCTTCTGGATCGGAGGGATTACCTGTAAGGAATATCGGTGAGATTCGATTGGCTATGCGAATGCGGCACTCTAGGTGTTGCCGCTACATCCCGAACTCCACAGATAGCTAGTTCGTGCGCAGATCCAGAGAGACTTCGATCGCTTCCTCGACGTCTACCACCTCCGCCACCACCGATGGCAGCGTGCTGCTGCTGAAGACTTCCTGGTATCGGAGCTGTGGTCGTCGAGATCTTTTTCTTAGCTTGACCGCCGAAGCCGAAGAATCTGAATGACAATGCTCATAGATTATTTTAATCAGTACATAATCAAATTCCTTGCGAATTCAGTTTCTATCGAGATTAATCACGTGCCTCTTTTTTTGAAGCGGCTGCACTCCGGCTGCCAATAAGTTTCTATAGTGCTCCGAACGTATAAATCGAGGATAACAATCCTTCTTGAGCAGGAGCGTATAGACATGTTCAGCAGCTGAGTCAAATGTGAATCTGGTTGGATTTCGCATTTCCTGGTGAACCTTCTCCATAGTCTTCCCATCGATATTGATCTCACATGGCGCTCCGGCCGCCAGGAACTCTCTGTGAAATGAATTAGGTCCACACGTATTTTATCGATATTATCGCTTATAGAATCTAAAGGCCACTTTCAAAATGGCAAGCCCAGATTAAAAGGAGGATCATGAGAGGAGAAAGAAAGAGAAAATAAAATAAAAGTTACGCACTCAAAAATCTCGTTGACTTTCACCGGTATTTGTGCCTGGCAGCTACGTCTCAGATCTTTCACCGCCATCCAGAACCGTATATTCTCATGACTGTACTCCTTCCTCAAATAATTCGTGAACTCTTGTAAACCTGATGTGGCAAAAAAGTATGGAAAGATAATGCATCATCCTATATCGAGACAGCAATTCGAAAGTACAACAATTACTGAGTTGCTATATTTATGGTATTTCTAACTTATACCTACCAGTCGGGTCAGACATCAACTCCTCCATGGAGAGGGCCCATCTTTTCACGCGCTTCTCGGTAGGAACTTCCACCCTAGAACATTAAACGTTATCATTTATCAAATTATTTTGTCAATGTATAAATTACTCGTTTAATTGTTGTATTTTAAATATTACAAAGGGCTGTTGAGCTGCCAGAATGTCTGATCATCTGTGATCCAAGGATTAGAAGGCTGAGGTTGCACGATCATCGGATCGTACTCCATGTAAGTCTCGAAATACGATTTTAGATTCTCAATAGCAGTTGAGACTTTGATCCTGGTGCGCGTTAAACTGTTCTTGAGAAGCTCCACCTTTGGTAACAGAATTATACAATAAGTAATGTTGTAACTCTGGGAATGATTATTGTATGCAATGAGGATGACTCACTTCCCGTTGTAAGTCAGCCAGAGTTCGTTTCCTCGGTGGAGGTCTTGGTAGGCCTGGCCGTGCTCTCGTCGGTACTGGCACGACTTCCAAACTGCTTAGGCATCCTGGTGGTGGTCTGTATACTCTCCAGAAAGCTCTTTCCTGAGAGTCGCTGACAATCTTATCACCCTTCTTACGCTCCTTGGATAATCGAATCTGAAAAGACAAAGATGGAAATGATCAAATATAAAATTTATACACAGAAAAAATGAACGATTTACCTGCTCCTCAGCTTGCAATTGAATGATGTCCCACTTGTTCTGTAAGTTCTTTCGAAGACTATTAAGAGCCTCCACTTCGTAATCTTCCAGGGCATGTCGCTGTTTGTTTCTCAAGGTACGCTTTGCTAAGTATATTGCGTACTCTACGTTATCCGGTGTTCTATGCTGCCACGGCCAATAGTATGGTGTCTAAAGATTTGGAAAAATGCAAGCATGCTGATTTGACTTTACTTTCATTTAATGAAATTATTTCTTTAATTACGTGTTATCTAAATTCTATGAATTACAGTATATCACAAAAACCGTAACAACGAGTACATAAATTGAAGATGCTGAAAAATGTATTCTACCTGAAATCTGTAGAGAGAGCTATCATCCTTGACGGTGAGAGTCTTGGAGTCGTTCACTGGGAAGAAATAGCCATACTGGCAAAGTTGATTGGCGATATGGACCGCCTCTACTGTCAACATAGACATAATATAACAAAAATATATATAAAAGAGAAGAGTATGAAGTTCAAAAGGCTGAAGGTCTTACGATGACTTAGAAGACGTTAGGTACATAGGGAGGTGAGCAGTATCGACATTAAAAGAGTACAGAAAGAAAGCTAATAAATAAGAAATAGTGAAGACCGTACCTGATTCCTCGATGGCAAGCCGGTCGATCAGCCACTCGACAAGGTCGTAACCTGCAACAGGCAGCCATCCTACTGAATTCTTCTGGTCGCTTAGGCTTAGAGGACAACGCAAGTACCGATGGCACTCACCCATGAACGCTGACGGGATTGAGGTAAGAAATTGCTTCTGACTGCGCACGGGCACCCCATTTTCAGGGTCTTGCATCTCCCGCACCAGCCCCTCCATCTAAAAGAAAGAATAGTTATAATGTGAATAATATACATGATACGAAGAGATTCAAACTTTGGTCTTCAAAATACCTTGTCGAAGGCACACGGCCTGTGAACGCGTGGCTCCTTCTCCTTATGTTGGTGGGTGGTGGTGGCCTCCATCGCGTTCGAGGCAGTCCTCTGCGTCTTTGGCAGGGGGTGTGGCGATTACGATGGCGGAGGGGGCTGGGGAGCTGGGTTGGAGACGGGTCTACCCGAACTCCATGGGGCTCTGGCCCCATCCCATCACTCCAGTCACCCCCGCACGCCCACTGAAATACATTCACAACTTCTCAAGCTCCTACGAACAGTCATTCTTATTAGTACATACTGATTAACTTGCTGCGCTATTGGTATTATTGCTTCTGACATAATAACCCAATTTGGATTTCATTTCTTTGAGTCTAATATGAATGACCGTTCCCTAAAGAACTCATTCTTGCCAATATGTACTTATTTATATTATAATGCATTAGATGATATTATTCCATTCGTAGCCCAAACTATTTCTGTAAACCGATCTGAATTAATTCATTAAGATCATTTTACTCCATGACATATTATAAGACATTGCACAATTTGTATGCCCAAGTACAAAATATATATTGAGGCATATAAAAAGTGTTTTATTAGAAAAATCTGAAGATGTAAACAGTTTTATAACATCACTGTCATTTAGATATTAAAAAATGCATAAGGTTCTCATCAGCCTGATACTAGACAACCAGACTTACACGGCAGCTGGCACCGAGCAGAAGCCATAACCTTTAGCAAGAAATCAACAAAAACTGATGAATCTCAGAGAGTTTAACGTGAAAAATAAAAAATGTATAAGATTACTTGCAAAACAAGGAAAACAGCTGGTTCCATTGTGCACTAATAGGTAACGGGAACAGTAGTAAAAGTCATACCGTTAAATTCCTTTGAGACATTCTGGCGTAACTGAAAACAGCGCCACATTCTACCAACATGACAGAAGGTTAAAAAAGAAAATAAAGGGGACGTTCTGAAATTCGCTGCTACGAGTACGTATCGTTATATCCCTGTTAATCTACATGCAATAGAATGTGACACAACTATGCTCGCAGTGCTAGCAATGAATTTTCCAACGTACCCGAAGAAGTGATTTTTTCCAAGCCGTCTAACAAGTAAGGCACAATTAATTTGAGAGAAACTCGATAATGAACCATTATAAGTCAAGAATAAACTGAACGAGCACTTAAGTTTTTCGAGTGACAGGCCATTTCGTTTTTTTTTTTTGTTTCAATTCAAATATCCATAAAACCGTCAAGAGCATAAAGCACCTGAGGCATTTAATAGGAAAGTCCTTGCCACACGCAACTTGGAATCGCGCCAAAAGTATTAAACCGAAGAGTTCGCGATTTCAAACACTCTTCGCCATTCATCAAATAGTAAAAAATATACTTCGTAAAAGTAGGATATATCTCTTTAGAAATCAAACCCAGAAATCATGGATATCGCATGAATAAATATCCCGTTTATGGAGGAACGCTTATAATGAGAATAAAAAAATTATTTTCAACGCTGCTTTCAAGTGACAATACTATAATACATATAGAGATATATGTACCTATAGTGGAAGCAGCGTTACGAAAGCCACATAGAAATACAGTACGTTAGTAACAGCAATATATTACCTACATGAGAAGCACGTAGCAAACGACAATGGTAAGACGATGGACAGTACTTAATCCGTACAATGGTAAATGCAAATGAAAACTGTCGTAGAAAACCCTGCGGAATAAGAAAATAAAGAATCACTTCTTTTATGAAAAATGGAGAACCGAGCCACGGCGAAATCCCTCGTAAAAACGGTATGTTAATGGTGTAAGTAAAAATGTCGCAGAGCCTAAGAAAAAAAAAGGCACACACACACACACATATATATATATATAAGGAGTAATGCGAGAAAAATCGGCGTCATTTCCGTAATCCTCGTTCTTCCGCTTCCGTTGAGTCGCATTCGATCGATTCCTTGAGGAAATGTCTCGACAGAAAGAATGAGCATGCAGAATTATAGATACGAAGATA
The DNA here is from genome assembly GCA_031762395.1 of Calameuta pygmaea. Lineage (NCBI taxonomy): Eukaryota > Metazoa > Arthropoda > Insecta > Hymenoptera > Cephidae > Calameuta > Calameuta pygmaea. The sequence continues at coordinate 307,527 of JASANN010000260.1, forward strand.
AGCGGGTTGGCAGAAACAGATATACAAGAGAAAAGGAAGAGCAACGTTAGAAAAGGATATAAAGTCTGGTATACACATATAGTATATGTATGTATACAGCTATATAGCTACGGGTATTGATACATAGTACAGTATATGTATGAGTTGATATATATGATTTATAGAGTGATATGTTATTCTAGGATATGAATAGGTAGTCTACTCACTGGACGAGTCAGGGCAGTGGAGCCTCATGAAACTCGGTCGATCAGGCCATGGGGCCTAGATGTTCCTGGTCACTTTCGAGCTTTCTCTCCAGAGTCGTTTTAGGCGCGCCAGAAGTCGAGCATAATTCGCGCACGTTGCACCACGCCCTGGACCGGGCAGAGGAGGCAGAATAACACGCAGCCTACAGAAACATCGTTCCTGAGTAAACTCTCGTTTAGAAATTAGATTCTCGCACAGCCGAGGACATGTCGTAGCCCTCGTAGGTCCGTCGTAGTCGCGAACGCGCAGACGAGGTTCGTGTAGCCTCGGTGATCCTCGGGCACATTCGGCTGGAAAGCGCCGAAAGCTCGCGCCCGCCGGGACCGTGAGCTTGCGCGAAATACCCTAACGAATACTCGCCCCACCTTCGTATAACCTCGACACGCGTTACCCTCTCCATAGGGTGGCCATACTTATACCGAGACTGCGCCCTGTTTCGCTGGCACAGCTTTCTACCCTGTTCTGCGAGCTTATTGATCCCCGATCCTAAATATATAGGACGACCTTAGAGATGCTTGCACTACGTATTGCGACTCCAGAACCTCGTGGAGCTGTCATTGGTGAGAATGCCTAGGACGTCTGGATAACTAAATATGTCTGAGCAATATGTACATATTTCATCTATCTACCCGCATAATATTATCATGAGATAGGTCAGGGGATAGTAGTACTTTACGTGTAGAAATAGATAGTACATTATAATGGATGGTTGATTATATGAATATTTGTGGACAGCTAATACTGATGATATGGCCTGGCGCGACTATATAAAACTTTATCATTCACCGGGTTGAGGCAATAGTGCGTGACAAGGTACTATTATTCCTGAGAGCTCACGGAGATTATGTTTGAAAAGAAAATGGAAGGTAGCATAACTGGGCCGGAAGGCTGAATAGTCGTTGAATGAAGTTGTCGAGTGGATAAAAGATAAAAAGGAACCGAAAATAGGTGCCCAGGTAAAAATCGATGACTGCAAACGCGAGCTCGGCTTCTGAAAGAAAACTTCTTCCTAGAAAACTATTAAAGAAACTTTGAGAAAAGCGTAAAGTCGACTTCGCGGAGACTCCTCATTGATCTCTGATGCACCAATATCCTGTTCGAAACGTCAGTCCTTCCTCTTTCCCGGCTGAATTTCCGTCTGACCGGAAACTAATTGAAAGGGCCATTGTCATGTTTCCGGGCAGCGCGCTGCGCAAGTAAACACGCAACATCATCAAGTAACAAAAGACTATCTTTTTTATTTGTTGCCGAACATTTTGGTTCCGCTCGTGGAAAGTTTCAAAGCTTCCCATAAGTCTGTGGTAACGCGAGAGATCATTAAGTTGATATAATTTTTACTGCAGGTTCAATGTTGAAATATAATGACAGCATAAAAATCATAAGGAAAAACCAGCGCAGCAACGGCAGTCGTCATTTGCAATCAGCAATAGTCCCCGGGCAGGAAACAATTCCATAAGCAATAACGATTCAATAATAAATTCGTTATCGATGTAAGGCGAAACGGCACACCCAACATACGTGCATGCTAGAAATAAGCAATAGGTAAAAGTGCATATGAGGTTGGTGCTGCAAAGTGCCCTAGTTATTTTAAGGCGCGTTACACGAATTAGTAATGTTCTGGTAACACAGTTAATTGTCGGTAAACACGAGGTAAATAAGGTGGCCCGGTTATCGAGTAAAAAGGAGTACGGGCCTGACGACACGGTTAATTAATCTTCGAGCGGCGAGAGTTCGAATGGCTGACTGGTTGTCTGTACTATTTTCGACAGTTATAAAACGACCATGGCGCGAGCCCTGGCGAATAATGCTAATTAGCGACGGTTAATGAGGTTAAGTGGCGAGCCGAGACGGCGAGTCAGAAGGAAAGCAAAAGGGTCTGTTACGATGCCGTTAACCCTTTCACTGTCAAACATTCAACAACTTAGTCATATTTATTGTATGGAATAATATTCTTCGTTCAATAAAAATACGCCAAGGTTCTGAATCCATTATAAATTTGTAATTAAGGATGAAGCCTTGCGGTCCAGTCGGATTACGGAAATTGGTAGAGGAAGGTCCTTTACACCATATAAAGAATAAATAAAACAGCGAAGGATAGAGTCTTATACGGCAGGGTACCGAAGGATACCACACGGCCCTGAATCCTGAGAATTGCTGACCACCATAGAACTCCTGACCTTCGGTGTAGTCGCGTGCGACAGTCCCGTTGCCTCTAAGGGAACAATCTCTAGGAAAAGAAACGTTCTGCGCATCAATTGACCTCAGTGAATACCAGTAATAAAAAGCACGTCCCTTCGACGTTCCAATCAACGATCAGCGTACACATCCAATTGATTTAAATACATATGGATTCTAATCAGTGTAATATTGAAGAAACAGAGACTGTACATACATACATGCATATCCAAGACGAGACAGAATAGAAGCAAGGAGGAGCACTACTGCCAATGGCAACGTAAAACGAATCGAAGTGTGCAGTGGCGCCTCAGTCTCGGTTCAGCCGCGTGCCGTGAACGTTGTGGTTATATTACTCTCGTAGTAGATGTCCAAGTACATACAGTACGTGTCCCCACGTAATGCAGTGAGAGGTAGAGAGTAGTCTCTGGGATATATGCCGATTCTAATTGGTCAGTGAAAACCTGGTGGGAGCAGATAGTCGGAACTGTTGGACGCAAAGGGAACTCAGGCGTGCAGTGGCGCCTCAGTTTCTGTTTGGCGCGCGTCCTGTGCGGAGGAACCGTGTCGTTTATCCGTATAACCATACATTCGATATTGTCACAGATTGAATTGCCGTGTAGAACTCGTTCGGCGTACAGTTAGAGTCGATGCACAGGATAGGTGAAGAGTTAATAAATGCAAGGCAATAAGATAGAGACTCTGTGAATAGCTGTCAGTTATGTGCTGGAGAAAGAGAAGCTGGAAGTAACTGCATGCCAACGAGAACTGCCCGGGTCATGCGAGTGACGTAAGGTAACGGATCCCAGGACTTGTATTATAGATCGTATACGCGTACTGCGGTACGCACGCGATCTATAATGTCATATGCACATAGTATATTATGTATTTCACTTTGGTGTACCGTATACATAACTAGCTATACTGTTATGCCTTTGGGTTTGAGTTGCCCGCGACCAGAGACCGTTTCTCTCTCCACTACCTGTTATACCAGCCGCGTTCCCACGGTATCCTCAGGCTCTTTGGGGATGTATTCGACCCGTGTACGTATATACCGGTTTATATACGTGAGCTGAGAATACGATTCTTTTCACAGACTCAGCACCGGGTAGGCAGGACAGACCGGCACGAACTTTACACTCTGAAAGAATAAGAGTGAGATAGAGCATGGTCACCTCTGTATTATGTGTGAGAAGATGGAGGAAAAAATGAGACAAAAAAAGCGTGCGGCAAGAAAATCTACAGCGTAGCAAATTTACAAGCAGATGTATATTTAGCTTGGACAATCTGTTTCCTAGCCGTGAAAGGAATCGTATCGATATAAGGATAACCTTGTGAGATCGTACACATCACTGACCAAGTCTACCAAAGTCGTATGTATCTGCATACGTACCGTGAGTCATCGAATACGAAAAAAAAAAACATTGTCAGATAAAACTGGTTCCTGTTAAGATACCCAGTTTCGTATACCTCACTATTGACACATTCGAGAACGAATTGTGTTTATAAGCCTATGGTAAAGTATCGATTGTTACCGTATCGAATGCCTTAGTACTCTCGTGCACTTAGACGTTACCTTTTAAACCTTATCTATTTATTTGTCATGTCGGTGAAATTCGTACGGAAAACGACTATCGTTTAGATAAAAAATTTAATGCGTTTTATGACTGTATATTGGGCAGGCTGTTAATTTTATCATTCTAGCCTATATACGGATGACCTCTTCCATGACAAAGAATATCATTGGGAAGTGTATTGTAAATACGTCCAGATTGAGAAAAATATAAAGGATGCATTTGGAAGAAAAGAAAAATTCATCCTGTGTGGATGAAGCACCGTCGCGCTGACACGCATCGAATATTGCGCAACGTCTCTTGATAAAAACAGATGCGGGTAGAAAGTGCAGCTGCGTCTTTTGCAGCAGGATGGTCGCGACGTATCCGTTTCGTACTGCGAATCCCAACCGCGGTGTATCTGCCTTGTATTATATAGGTACACTCGTATTTTTCGGGGCCTCCCATAAGAACAGGGTTTGGGCAGGTAGTCGTTAAGGCCCTCTTCTCTTTGAGCTAGTAGAACCGCCGAATCGCGTGACCACCTACCTACCAGCCGACTCGAAATTGCCTTCTTGGAAACACGCCCGTATCCCTCGGTCACTCTCATCCTTCCCTTCATATTCCTTGTTTCCCTTGTAGTTACCGCTACCGCTTCCATGGGCCCATCTAGTCCCAGTCTAACCAGGATGCATCCAGGCCCCCCCCCCCCGCCCCCCTAAAAAGAGTGTTCGTTATCCTGAACATGTTCCATCGGCGGAAGCCAGTCGTTGAAATGTACAATTTGTTTGTCGGGACGATGTAAACTTCCTGTAGAACCGGACCGCACCGAACGGCACTTAGGTTGATAAAAATTCGTTTGGGAATTACAGGTTCGTCTTCCTCTTTTCTTTTTCTTTTTGATGAATCACAGTCTATTGTAGTTGAGGGATCCCACTGTGCCATCTATACTGTGCTATTTACACGTGTTTTTTTTTTAGTGCCTCCCATAACGCACTACCAGTCATTGTTCGTCCTATGTATAGTAGCGTAGCGTATTTCTCTCTGCTTGGTAAGTCGTACTGGAATGAAAGACTACACCGCTGTTTGTATCACGATGTTGCATCAGTCGCACCTGCGATGAATGGGATCCTCCAGTGATGGCAGTAGGCAAGGGAAGAGCAAAAAAGATTCCGCGGGTTATATAAATACGAACGCGTTAATGTAAAAAGTAACCTAGTATCCTCTACCGACGTCGCGTTTAGTCACGGTGGATCGGTCTAACTGTACATTATCGGGGTCCACGTCCGCGTCCCCATTGCCATAGTCGTCATTACGAAAAATACTTATTTCGAATTTCACTCGAAAGAAATAGATTCGTCTTGTGCGATCAGAGTGAATTGATTCCGTGGGAGAATTTATATAGAAACTTGATGGCGGCTACTTCCTATTACGTGACGAAATAGAAGTGGAAAGTGGCTGTGGCAATATATCTTGGAAAACGTATATAAACGAAGTACAATTCTTAAATGATTCCCTAATAAATTTCCAGGCTGACAAATATTGCCACTCGAGAGCCCGCGGTAGCGTGTAAACATAATTAGCTACATTTTTCTATGTACGAACGTGCTAATGTCATTTCTAATGGAATATCGCTAATTTCTCACGTCTGTCTTCTTATGCATATACATATTCGTGGCTGCGTGTTTTTCGCACTTATATAAAATGCACATGTTTCTGGAGGACTCCGATAGCAGCTAGATATCGAGAGTCTCTCGCAGTAATAATTTATGTATTGTTAACGGTAGTTGGTAAAAGGGAAGCGTCACCTGCAAAAGCCACTGTGACCTCTCACGCCGAGCAAACGGAGAACAAGGCCGACCGGCTTCGTCGTATATAACTTTTACTTATTTCTGCGCACCTACGTTTCACTCACAATGAGGAGTCGCTCTCAGGCAAAAACCTAAGGAGCGCGAATAGCAACGGCAGCACCAAGCGGCGGCAACTGCTATGACAGGCATTGAATAAGCTTTAAGCCAGATACCCCGACTACTTCTTGTTCCTCTTGCGACAGCGCAAACTTTCGATTCTCTTAATTAATCAGCCATACTTCCTTTCCCTACTCTCGATTCCGTTGCCCTCGGGAAAATCGTATCTCCCGCTAGAGATAACTTGCTCGACGATGACACAAACACACACAGGACGGACCAGTTCGCGATATCTCGGAGTCGCATGCTAAGCTATAATAAAAGAACGTACCATTTCTTGGGAACGTTATACGTGTCCAAACTAGATTTCACAACAGGCCAGAATTGACATTGTAAAATTTCAATAGGTTACAGGCCTATCTGTAATCTATTTTTTAAATGCAATAGTAAAAGAGTCATGGGTTATCGAAATTTGATAGACTCCACTCCTTTTTCATAATATACACAATTTTTAATCCCGCGTGTACAGACGGATATTAATGTCGAGACCTGTCTCCTTGCAGATAGCCAGTGAACGGAGGAGCGCTTGCAAGTGACTTAGAAGCGGATCATCCACAGGAATAAAGAGACAGGGAAGATGGGAGAACGTCGAGGTACGAAAGCCCTGGAGCTATGGTGTCGTCGCATAACAGAGAGTTACCCTGGTGTCAGCGTGCAAAACATGACCACCTCGTGGCGCGACGGTCTCGCCTTCTGTGCTATGATTCATCACTTTCGTCCGGATCTCATGTGAGTATCTATCTGTCTTGTTCGATCGACCCAAGCATCCTATAACCATAGACCATGGGCTGGTTCCTTGTTCCCTTTTTCTAGTAGCCGCTCCGATACACCTCTGCCGTGTCCGAAGGGGTTTTCTTGGCCATTACGAAGGGCGGCCATTTCTTTCCTCTCTCACGCTTATGTGTCTACCAGAGCAGCCTTATGAATATACCCCCGTATAACTGGCTCAGGAAATTCAATATCCCATATAACGTGACTGGGCCTGGGTGCGGGAGACACCGTTGACGTTAAAATTTGAATGGCTCGAGCCGTTACGGCCGATCGTTTTTCTATGGATTATTAGTGAAAGACTTCTTTCGCCACGGATGGATTCCAGGATCGTTAAAGAAATTGCAGAAAGAGAGGAAAGCTTAGTAATAGAAAAAAGAAATAGAAACGTCGACCGGCACGCGAAGAAGCAGCTCGCGCCAAACAGAGCGCGAGCTTTCTAACAATTCTAAGAGTTTTTCTTTAACTCGTTCGAGTATCTCCAATCGTGATGATTTTTAAGGGACAGCAAGAGAAGCAGTCCTGCCACCTTTTTCGACTGGAACGGTACTTCATAACAGCACGTACCGCCTATTATATCAAAGTGTCCGTGTTAAATTTATGGATAATGATTTGAGGGAACGAGACTGCGGCTTAACTTTCAAGCTCAAATCCCCTTGTCTCCTGTTCCTGTTGCACTTGCGACGAGTACCTGGCTCGAGATACTAAAATGAATTTAGGGACCTGGTTATCTCCTTCGTAGAGTATGAATGTTATAAAGTGATGGGTTGGCAGTGAGACGGGGGTGGGTGTGGCACCATGGACCACTGAGGATGAGTCACCGGTTGGTTTCTTGACTCTGTGGAACAAGCAACACCATTACGGTATCCAGCTGTTGCTATTCGAAAGGGGACACAACTTCCAAAAATCATTTGCTTTCTCTATCCGCTTACACGATCTGGTTAATCAAATTACTCAGAGCCGTTTTATGCGTTTCCTTGCTGACTAAAAATTAATAGCTGGCTAAATTTAAATCACAAGGAGCTGCCTGCCGTGCCATTAAAAGTTACGGTGCTTATTTCGTACGGGAGAACGGTAAACAATTGTTTGATAGATGTTGGCATAAAATATTGAAATTTTTCAGCCTCTCATATACAGCTCAAATTGTTTGTATAACAAGCACTTGGTACTTGGCACGAGCAACGACCAACGATTCTGTGAATTTTCAATCAGATAACATTTGTAGCCTGTTGCGTAGATATCCAAAATAGAATTGCATCTGTTCGGTCAGTGATCCCGTGTGTAGCGTACAAATGGCCAGTCAGGTCGGCGAACCTCGTTTCAAACCAGGAGTAGAAACCGGGGATCAGGTTCCTCTTTCGAAACACACTTGGACTAGATCCAGACTGAATATGACATTAATTCTTACTGTTTTGCCTTGTTTCACAGTGACTTCGATAGCCTCGACAAGGATGATGTTTATGGAAACAACGAGTTGGCATTCAGGACTGCGGAGGAGCATCTGGGTATCCCGGCACTCCTCGACGCCGAGGACATGGCATCGTGCGCGGTACCAGATCGTCTCTCGATTCTCACGTACCTCTCGCAATTCTATCAGACCTTTGGCGGTAAGAATAATACTCAGCCCTTTCACTATTATAACTTTATATAACTACTTTACTACTCTATTCCCAATCCTCCAGATACTGCCTGCCAGGCTCTTTTTCTCCGACTCCTCGTCAACCCTTAAGTTCTCTGAAGCAAACGACTCGCCCGTAATTGTAAATCGGACTTGAGAGCGTGGAGAAGCGATAGTTACGTGTGGCACGCTTGGCAACTCGCCGGTAAATAGGCCAGCTGCCGCTCGTGCCTTGTATTGTCGCCTTTATCCGTACGGGCTTTCTCTGGTGCGCGCGGACTCCGGCACCTCCTTCTTTCTTGTTTATCTTCCTGGTCTCTCGTCGTGAACGTAATGCCAGGCTAATAATGCATTATTACACAAGCGAAGATGTATCTGTCTGCCTCCTCCCAATCCTCCTGGGGACGGTTATTGGCTTTCTCCGCAACGCGAAATCATCGCGGAGTCATCGATCTCAGAGTATTCGTTTTATATCTCCCGGTGAAGCGAGGATCCTAGGCTATGATCCAACAGCAGCGATTTAATTGAAATTGCCAATATTTCGAGGATTAAATTTTTCAACAGTCAATTTAATTATATTTAACACTTTTTTTTTATTACGTGCAAAAGTAGCCTTGTACCGTGGGAATAAGATTTCTTTTTTGTAATTGAATTGCTCCGTATGTCATGATTGTGTTAAAATTTATTTTTTCTCTTCGTACTTGCAGGATCATCGCCCAGCCGTTTAGCCAGTAAGAGAACTACGGAAAGTGCAGGGGAACGATTAACTCCAGCGCCAGAATCTCCACAGCCCAAGGTAACGATGATTCTCGCGAGGTCGCCCGCAAGTCAGGTCCGGAGAGCATTCCTCTTGCTGCATCGGATAGCGTTTCAATCTACGTGGCGCGCTCTACAGAAAAGGCTCAAGAGCTCCTCCACAGCGTTTAATATACGATTAATAGGCCTTTCTTTCTCTCTATCCCTACGTTCTTTATTCTCTTCTAACCCGGGATCATTAACCACCGGCATCGTATCGAGCTGCTAAAAAAGTACATTAGGAAAAAAAGTATAAAGATAGATGGCGGTACACTGTCTGTCCGCGATCTGCGGTAAAACCAGGAAGGTACCGAAATGGGTCGACCGGGTCGATCTACGGTTTCAGTATCTTGCTTGCTTTCAGCTCCCCATTACTTCATTAATTTTCATACGATTTTCTATACGTCACTTCCTACCCGCCATGTAATTCTTGATGCGTATGGCTTGGGGAATATTTTATTTTCTGCTCAGATCTCCATAATACATCTTGAATATCCTTGGCTCGCATAACAGACATACTATATTTTTTTTACAAAAAAAAATCAAATTGCTTTTTCATTATTTTAACCCGGTACTAAAAATAATTAAAAAGTTTTATAAATCATCGCTTCAATACTCAACATATTTTTGTTCCGTTAACACATTAAGTCTCTGCTCCATTGTAAATTCATGTACAGTGTTATACCATACCTCTTCTCCAAGCCTGTACTCCAAGACAAAAGCTGACCGTTCGCCTCTGTTCTACGCAGTCCCACGTCATCCACAGGATGAACGGTACCGGAAAACGTTACCAGAATGAACGATGACGAGAATCATCCAACACACTGGGCACTCCACGTCCGTTCACGACCGTGTGCTTAGCGTCCCCTTGGGACATATTGTATTAGAGCTCTTTGTCTCTTTGATTTGTCCTTTTCGTTTTCCTTGCTCTCACGTGTCTCTTTGTTTTATTTTTATAGGAAAAGTCCGCGTGTGTCGCTATCGTCTGTCTCTGAATTTTGTACTACGTCGATATTTTGTCCTCGCATTTCAAGAGAACTTTTAACCCCTCACCATTTATTTTTGTTCTCCAGGAGGAAAGCTTGGACTTAATGGGGCAATATAAACCTGAAATATTCTGCTAGAAGGTAATTGCTTTGTCGTTATTGTTTCGCCTGTATCTTGCTATCCTTGCATGAAATTCCTCTGCATTCACTGAAAAAGAAAAGAGAAAATAAAAAGAAAATCATAACACTGCTCGCTGCAGCAATGTAAAGTGAAAAAAAAAACAATTATTGTACCTTGCAAGGTATTCTTGCGACCATCTGTTCATCTTTTTTTTTTCTTTGCTACACATTCCTTTATCCTTTTGCATCAGTATTGAATCCGGTGAACTGTCTCCTGTGATCTATGCGAAAGTCCAACCGCATCTGCAACTAACCCCAGTGGCGTTTCTAGAGATATTCTCACATGCGTATCTGCATCTGAATTGATTCTTTCCACTGTTCTGTAATACTTTTGTCATACAGATTTAAAAAATTTTTTTTTCCAAGACCCATTGCTTTTCGTATGTAAAACACCTTTTTCTTGTTTCATTGAAGGGATGCACGTTTATTTGAAAAAAAAGAAGGTCGACCTACGTTCTGCTTAGCAAGCGTTAAATGAATCTTGTGTACCTTTTCTGCTCGATTACGAAGCGACAATTGTGCCTTATCTCGAATACGAGGCAATCTTTAAGGCTTTGAATTTTGAATCGAGCTATTGAGGTAAATTGTAATTCTAAATATCCTATGTAGTCTCCTTCTTCGGGGCGAGCCAGTGATTTATTAAATATGACATATCAAGATCCAATCTACACGATAGTCTCGTATCATTTCTACTGCGAGCGGTTTTATTAATGTACGTGTTATCCATCGAAGCGTGCGGAGTTGGTGCTTTTGCAATTCACTGTTGTACTCGTACCGAGCTAACGTGGTAAAAGGTTTTGTTTACTTAGCTTGCGACACATGTTATTTGTTTTTTCCCCCCTTTTAGAAAGCGCAAACGACGCACCGACACTTACATATATCTGTCGTCGTGAATTGGTGATTTGCGCGAGGAAAAATTTTGGTCTCCTCGGACCAACGTAAAATTTCATTGTTGCCAATTCCTTAACCAACGTAACGTCCCGCGTCGCAACAAACGTAGCCCGCTGCGACAAGAATTCAAAACAAAAGCAAAATATTCCATCAAAGTTGAATACGCGCGTCGAGTGCATTTATGGACTTTTTACGTCACAGCTCTGTACGCATGTGGAACGTAGAAAATTCAAGTCGATAGTAATTAGAGTCTCTTATTTTTCAGTCTGAATCTAGAAAGAGAGAGAGAGAGAGAGAGAGAGAAAATAAAAATTGAAAATTTTTTTCCCGGACTGCTCCTTTTTGGACTCATGTGAAAGTTGACAAGACGTACTTGTAATATGGAAATGTCAGGATTGTTATTCTAATCAGCGCGGGCTACTTTTGAACGGCGCTGTATGGTGGTATGGAAGGAAAGCCCACCCGTCCTCCTTTTCAAGCCACAAAGAGACTCATGGCGATAATTCCAGCACGCTATTTATACGCTGTTTATAAGCGAGTAAAACTTACTCCTGCGTATGGAACGCGCACGCTTAGAGACTCACACGCGACCAAAGAGTCGTAGAATAAAAACTTGACCGGCCCGGTCGACTCTCTGAATAATTATAATCGATAATCGTTAATTGGAATCTTTAAGAATTAATCAATCTAATAGTTTAGTATAATAAATCAGCCTGTAACGCGCGATAAAAAAGCACACTGGTTATTCCTCCGCTATGCGCACCACCTGTGTTCTTTTCTCGAAAGTTCAGTGAGATGCCTGAAACACTATTTTTTCACAACGCATTCCGCTGCTATTCTCGACTGCACCGTGTACTAGAGATGAGCTTAGAGATTTCTGGAAATCAGGTAAAAATCATTGTCCTAACGAGTGTCTTATGAGATTCATGGGAGTTTTTTGTTTTCATGGTGTTATAAGCTATATACTACGTCGTAGGAAGTACGCATCGTCGGGCAAGGAACAAATTGCCATGAGATGTATTAGAAACCAGTTTGAAGGAAGCATAATTTCCGCGACAGTTAATCACGTTTAAACGACCCCTCCTACTGCCCCGTTCTTTCATCCTACTTGCGGTAATTGAGTTGGGACGTTGAAGAGAGAAAAGAAAAATAATACGGCACGCATAGAGACATTTATAAATTGATACGAAAGGTGGATACAAAAAAAAAAGTGGATTTCCTGCAATTAGCTTTCATTATGCACGAGGATTGAATCGAGAGGGGGTGTCTTTTTAAATATAACTAAAGGGAAAGAAATTGTAACCAATGTAAATAACTCCGGAGGTATCCATTGGGTATTAACGTGACGTGTCTAATGTTTCTAAATTCTTGTTGGTTCCCCAGGTGGTGCCCCGTCTTGGGACTCGGAGAGATCCGTGCGCAGCCTGCGGTCTGCCAGTTTTTCTTGCTGAGAAATTGGTCATATCGCGTACCCTTTATCATCGAACGTGCTTTCGCTGTGCACGCTGTAACAATCAACTAACCCTGGGAAATTATTACGAGACCGAGGAAGGCCAGTATTGTTGTGAAACTTGTCCGGACGAGGAAACTTCTGCCACGGCACCCAGCATGCACCAGGAGTACAACAATGTGGCGATGCTTCCAGTCAAGGAGACTAACGTGCACAAGTCAACGGAGCCAAATAGTCTGAGTTATCAAGGATCCTTGTGCGACGAGGAGAAGACTGAACGACGAGGATTGAACAAGGATTCGGCAGGGTTTAAGGAATTTCCCAGGTCCGAGTCGCAGACTTCTAGAATGAGACTGAATTTCATGGCCAGCCATTTGCTCTCGGAGAAGCGCGATGATGATAGTCGGGACGATAGGGACTTGCATGATCCCCACGAGGTAGAGGAGGATGATGAGGAGGATTCGCACGGGGATGAAGAGGAATTTGAGGATCATGCTGATGACGATGAGGAGGATTCTTCTACCGTTTTTAAGTTAAACGATCCTGAGAACTTTAGAGACTTGAGTGCGGACGGTTCGGTGCCGAAGAACCTTGAAAGTAGTGTACATACTAAATTAGAGAGTAATTTAGATGATAGTGTTAGCAATAGTCAGCGAATTACTGCCATTTCCCATGACAGCGGTACGAACGGTATACGTGTTAGTCCCAGCGAGAATACCAAAGACGCAGGACTTTCTTTAGTGCAGCGGAGGTTAAAGATGTTTGAAAATGCCGAGGTGGATGTTAAGGGTCATGCGAGAGAGGTCGAGAAAGCTGACGATAAGATTGATGCAAGAGAACAGATTAGCAGTAGTGATACGGAAAAGATGACTGTTGTAAATAAATCTGATGTTAACGAAGAAGAAGCTGGAGGCGAAGACGTTGCTACGGAGGATGCGCCCCAAGTCAGACAGGAATCTACTCAAAGTTTTGTTGAGGATGTTAAGAAAGAGGAGACGAGTGAAGATATCGTCCACGAGACGCAGCATCCTCTCGACTTTCCTGCTGGCAAAGAGATCACTCCTAGGGATATTTTGAAAAATATGCAAGAACTTGAACCGGAACCGAGATCAGGAAATTTCGAAACTATTTTATCTAACATGAGTGGAATAGAACTGAGCAACGAGGAAGAGGAATATCCGGAAGATCTGAATCCGTTCAACAGCGACGAAGAGGATGGGACTGATAAAGAGAGAAATCATAAGAAATCTTCTGTGAAGAAGGTATCGATGAATCCTTTCGGGAGCAGCGAGGATGAGGAGGAAGAGGATGTGGTGCCTCCAAAACCAGCAGCTAGGACGAATAAACTTCCGGAACAGCCTGCGAGACGGAAACTGGAGGCACCACAAATTAATTTGAATCCTTTCTGGAGCGACGACGAGGAGCATAACAGCGATTTAGAAATTAATGAGAAACCTAAAAGTCTCCCGGTGCCTAAGCCACGTACACTCAAGTAAGTATTTAATTAAAATTTTTCTACATTTTTTTGACAATTGATAAGACTATTATTTATTTATTTTTTTCTTTCGTTAGACATACGTCAGAATCAAATGGTTCTCAACGTAAGAACACCCTGGATCGTAGTGATTTGTACGCTTCGAATACTTCCATTACGAGTTCTGGCTCTGCAACAACTCCTAGTGGGACTTATCGTAAAAAAAAACCTGCACCTCAGCCACCTACTACAAAGGAACTGTTTCCTGGACATAATACTACCGCGACGACTCCCACAGCGCTGCCTGTGAGTCTAACTGTATATTTATGTTAAATCAATAACAATTTGTTGGTATTAATAGAAGATTAAAATATTTCAATTTCAGACAACTTCACCAAGGACTCCAAGAGTACGAAAATCTAAACCAGCACCTCCTCCGCCGATGCCTACGAGCACTCCTTACAATGCATCACTTGGTGTGCCATTGAAGATTGGGGAATCCCCGATCACAGAATTGGATGATACGCAAACTAAGTTACAGATATGGCAAGATCAGAAAAGTAGTAAAGATGAGACCAATAGGAATCGGCAGAGTCTTTCTACACTGTCCAGTGAAGAAAGTCCCAATTACACGGGTTATCCTGACAAAAGTGCTCAGGGTAAATGGAAGAGGAAAAAGGGACCTGCACCGCCTCGGCCGATTCCACATCGTAGAAAGGTGAAGAAAAAGTTATTCAAATGAAATCATACAATTTATTGACGTAAAACGACTTTGCACTAAATGAATATATTTAATTTCTTTTAGATTAAAGTAATGTCAATGAAGGATGTTAAGTTGGAACTGGATGAGATCGAGATGCAACAACAGGGTTTAGAGAAGCAAGGAGTTCGTCTGGAGCAATTGATAAGAGACAAATGTGAAACTGGTGATCCACAGCCCGATGATTCAAGTCTTAATATAGATGTAGAGGAACTTGTTTTGGAGCTCTTTGCCCTGGTGAACGAGAAGAACGAACTCTTCAGACGACAAGCTGAATTGATGCTCTTAAGAAGGCAGCAACGCTTGGAGGAAGAACATGCAGAAGTTGAATATCAGATTCGTTGTCTCATGTGTCAACCTGAGGCGACGAAAACGGATTTCGACAAACAACGGGAAGAGGGTCTCATTCAAAGGTACAAATTCATTTAAAAATCTCATTTTTGCATGGACTATGTGAAAAAGCATGATTAGTAATTCCCCAATAATAATTTAAAAATGTTATCTAATATTATAGATTAGTGGAAATCGTAGAGAGGCGTAACGAGATTGTAGAGTGTTTAGAAATGGATAGGCGTCGAGAGGTAGAAGAGGATCGCAGCATCCACAAGCAAATGGGATTATATGTCGGTAAGGATATAGACAGTGATTATTTTATTTATTTGTTATCAGTATCTCCCAGTGATGTCCGCTTAACAATGTGTTTTTGTTCCTCTCGTTATTATAACAGCTCAAACGATTACAGCAAAGGGCAAGAGTGACCTTACGACTGACGAGGAATCTCGTAGGAAATCGAAAAAAGGTAAGGTCAAAGAGAAGACGAAGGAAAAGAAGTCGGCGAAGAAGAGCCAGAAAAAGGACGCTGATAAGGATGTAGACGAGAGCGAATTGAAGCTCAAGCGCCATAGCAAGAAAAAGTGGTTTTAACTCGAGTTTAGCGCTAAATAGTCGCGGTATGTTGCACATAGTTGTAAGCGATATTTAATACTTTTATAAATATTTTTTTTAACATCTTTGTTATTTATGCACCGGCAACGTGACCGGTTAAAGGTTATCAATAAAAATACGCTCTCGAATGATTTCGCGATTCTGAGATAGAATTATAATTTTAAGCTGCTATTATATTTACGCTGTTAATTATTAATGATACATGCAGTGATATATGACAGAATTTGACAGTTTGTATTTTTATATGTGTATAGTGCTTTATTTATTGTCTTACACATATTTTTATTATGCGCACTGGTGTTTCATCAGTTTTTATGAAGACTTGGGAATCTGGCAATGCCTCTTCTTGAAAGTAGAGATTCCAGTTTTCTAGAAAAAAAAAATCATTCAACTATATAGAATTCTATGTTGATTACAAAAAGAATGATACTAAAAAAAATACTGGTACCTAATTTATGTAGAAACTGCGATATAGTCTCGGTATTACGAACAGTAGCAGCGATAATGGCGTAGCAATTATTTTTAGAAAGGAAATATTTTAGTCCGCCAATTAGTGCGTCAAAATGACTACTATCATAAAGCACGTCCGCTGCTAATATGACATCCGGGTATTGCCAGATTTCATTAATTGTGGACTGCTCAATTTCTTCCCATGGTAAGTCTACGACAAGAACTTGTGTCCCATTAAACTTTGTATTCATATAAACTCTTCCCTGGCAAGATTCTTGTTTTGTGCAAAAGTTTAATTGGATATTTTGACAGAGCATCTTAAGAACTGCAGGGTGACAGTCTGAGAATGTGAAACTGTCAGGAGAACATATACTGATCACAGTCAATCCAGTTAGGCCTATTCCTGATCCTAGTTCAAGAATATTTTTTCCTTTCAATAAATCCATATTTTGCAAGCACCATTCTCCCAGGCCTAGAGCAGCCTACATTGTAATGAATTAATTTTAATGTAACAATTTAAGAGTTTTTTTATCGACTTTACCTGCCAACTACATAGGCCTGTTGTGCCATGTGAGATTATATTTGTGCTCTCCTGCAGAGTAATACAATTCAGTTTTCCCTGTTTTCCCAGTAGAAAGTGTTTGTAATGTGTTTCGCATTCTTTGGATTCCATCGAAACTAACTCACAGTACTTACTGTATAATTCATCATGTATTTCTTGATCTGTTCGTTCCAGCTGAATTGTATACCAAGTTAGAAAACACAAATTTATTAAAGCAATGTTATAACAAATAGCATGTGCTTGAACCTTGTTAATAAGATATTTTAAAAATGCTCTCTGGTAAGACTTTCGTATTGGATATTTTACAACCATTGGGTTGTTTATTGTATTATCCAGGATTTGTTTCTGAATATTAACGTCCATTGGATAATGTGTATCGTGCCTGAAAGTCTGCAAATAAAAAGAATTTTTTCTTCATAATATGATTTAAAAAAATATATGAAAGCCGACGTCTTTTACCTATACTTCCCACTCACCGTAAAATTAATTTTATTTATTGACGTACCACAAAGAAACTGTTTCTTTACGTATTCGACCAAACATTCCTTTACCTCCATTCTACATTAAATATTAAAAAATTATTAATATAATACAATCAAGCTTCTGTCAACAATACTATTATTATGTATTTTTGTCGGCCATCTTTTTTTTTCGTCAGTGGTTTTCATGTTTCTCTTTCTTACTACAGGTGGATTCGTCATATAACCAGCCAATCAGCGGTGACGACAATCCGTAATTATTTACGAAGATAGTCGAAAGTTCCCGAACAGCTTCGTGATATTGAGGAGTGTTGATCTTATTTCTGATTTTGACAGATGACGGTGAGCTCCTTGATTTTGTTGTTTTATTATCATTTGAGAAATTATAGTCACCCTTTATGAAAATTCTATATTTAGTCAGTTTATCAGCAATGGGTGAAGCGACTTGATATACTACTGACACAGTAGTAAACCGGTTTCTAGCATAGTCAATACCTATGCCGGTTGTCTTTTAAACGTTTTACTATCAAGGTAACTGCACATTAACATAGTTTAGAACCTTCTCGTTGATCAGATGTGCTTTATCTTTTACAGTAATGGAAAAACTCTGATAAGAAACAAAATGGCCTCCGCTGCAGAACAGCAACAGCAACAGCAACAACAACAACAACAACAACAGACCACCCTGGAGTTTTACCAGGCAATGGCTGATTTTAAAAATATGTTTCCACAGATGGATGATGATGTTATCGAGGTAAGGTAACAAGATTTTATAAGTTACATAATGATCTACAGTATAATTTTGTTTCAATAAGTTTGCTACAAAAGGTTTTGTTTTTCAGGCAGTCCTCCGCTCCAATCAGGGTGCAGTGGATACAACGATCGATCAGTTATTGACAATGAGTACAGACAATGAGAACGAAAAGATACGCAGTGAATTAGAACAAAATGAAGATTCAAAGCCAGCTAAAGTAGACTCAGCAAAATCTTTGCGTAGTATCCACAAGTGGCAACCACCTCTGCTCGGACCACTACCTGACACGTTTTTAAGAATTCCGCAACAGTTAGATGCCTCAGATGGTTCAGAAACGAGCTGTGTTCCTGATAGTTCAATGTTGGAGGATGAGCGTATTGCAATGTTTCTACAGAACGAAGAGTTCATGGCTGAACTTCGCTGGAACGAAGACTTCCTTTCTACTCTTGAGAATGGTAAGTTTCAATAGGAATTCTAATTTGATCCATTCCTAGTTTAATTTCAATTTATTTTCTTGCTTCAGACGCTAAACTTCAGGAAACTGATGTTGAAAAGTCTGGCGGACCGACTGTTCATGACGACGAGGATGTATTCAAGGAGCGATTAAGAAATATGGGCAAAGGTATAAACATACATATGACGTAACCTTATACGATGTAAGAAAGTCATTATGTCATGTATGATACTTGGTTTTTTTTTTCCTTATTTCAGTGTCACGACGCAAATTTGCGCAATTGACTAAAGTATTCACGCGTAGCAAGAAACGTGGTGGACGTCAGCTGTTGCCACCGACAGCATCCTGCGACGATCTCTTAGATCCAGAAGAATCCTCTAGGCAGCAATCTTAAGAATCGTCACCAATTACTCACGGTAATAATACTTAAGAATTCAGCTTAATCTGTAATTTCGGTGTCGTTTGCAGCCAGGTCGCAATTTATCTTTACTCGTATATTAACCCCTCGCGCGACACCGTCGAACTCATACTACTTATAACATAGCATATCATATCGATATTCAAAAAAATCATTCCCAGAGCCTAGTGAAAGCGTTACTACTATTCAGTGACATAATAAAATTTAGTATAATCTCTCGCGAATTTACAATATATAAAATAGAAAACGAATAGCAACGACAAGAGATACAAATCTAATAAAAAGTGCATCTAATAAAATCTCTAAAGAATCTCGTGTGAATCTCAACCACTTAAGTATGAGGGGTTAATCGAAGCCGTTAATTGACTATGTTAATCAAATAAATGCTTTGCGCTATTACGTAAAAGACGCGCTACATTGAGCAATAGGAACGTTAGAACTTTTAGGTCATTTTAATTCGCGAGATAACTACCAATCACTAATGTAATCAGTACCGCGTAGTCCTTAGCCCTACTGTAATACGTTAACTTAAAAATATTCCGTGAGTGAATAATCGTGCATAAAAGTTTAATGATCTTGGAACATCCGAGTATCCATCAGCAGCTCGACCTAGTCGGAAACTTCTAGTCACAGGACCTATTAATGTAATTACACGATGTCTATCATGTAATATATATAAACATTGTTGCTAAGTATATTTATATGACTCTAGTGTATAGATATTTATATAGTACAAGGAATATAAGTATATGAAGTATATAGTATAAAATAAAAGAAACCAAAGACAAGAAGAGTCGGGTGTCGAAAAGTATCATGAGGTGTAATAATAGTAATTTATTATTAATTTTCGACTGTTGGCATCACATTTAGCGAGACCGTATAATGAGTCCCTTTGCATCCTTCTCTTACAGAGAAGCTTTTTGGTAGCGTATCATATATATACATATAATATAATATTAAAATAATCGTAAAACTTAACGCTATGGCAACGAGCGAACACGTAACGTTACGAATCTGATTGCTTGAAGAAGACCCTGGCGCCTGAAAGGCTGTAGTAAAGTAATTGAAACTCAGCACTTCGATCCTCTAATCGTTTTAAGGTTAACGCTCTAGTCTGCTGCAATTTAATGTCCTCCTGATCATCCTTACTCTTAGCCAGGATCTTCTCTGAGCTGATCTGCTGTTCGACAGTATCGAACCATTGTAAACCATCAAGTTCGGCACTTTGATCCAGCAGAGCATTGATATAAGCAATCCCCATAGCAAAGCCATCGTCGGTGAAGGCTGCACCAGTCTTATTTTTCTTGAAGAGCTTCTCCTTGCTCGATACCGCGTTGTCGACGAAGCTCAGGGTGAGCGGCGGTACTATAGCGTAGAATTGTTGTAAGTGACTGGACTTCGCGTCGCGGAATGACGAGGCGAATACGTCCACCAGGAGTTTAAAGTATTCGATACCCTCGGTGAAGTTACGAACGAGATTGGAAATGTCTTCCTCGAGTCTCTTCGCTGCTGCTTGCGTCGTCTCCGAGTAGTTGAGACTCTTGCAGAGGTTTTCGAAGAGGACGGACGAGTTTATGTCGGGAAGGAATGAAATTGCGTTAGAGCGAGCCTGCTGACCACCTGAACGTATTAGTCTTACATATCCTAACGCGTTTCCAATTTGTGTTATCAGCTGTCGAAATTGGTCTAGGTAACTCAGACCGTCAGGTGTCATCCCTAGGTTCCTTATTCCCTTTTGAAATTTTTCAGCGCGTTCATACGTGTACGGCGTGGCACTGTTCTCTCGTTGAGTCTTGATAAACCTGATGTCACGCATCAGACGCGACTTTATGTGCTCGTCGAAGAGAAACTGCGAGAAGGTATGCAATTTTATACGCAGAAATTGATAGACAAAGTTTACCGTAGTGCTCATTATGCCTGTACCATGTGTTCTTATGGAATTTTCAATATGCCGGATACCTATGGTATTCAAATGCTTATTGGTACTCGTACGTTCGATGAACGTTTGCGTATTTAGATTGTAGGAATATTTAGATACAAACACGTGAATGTTTCGCATTATCTCCAGAGCGTCCAGACCCTGATCCAGCGTCTGCGTAGGCAGATGATTTTGCACTGTATCCAGGCCTAGCTTGTACTTTGCCAGCTGGTGCATGGTATCGTATGTTCTCCAGTCGTGCGGAGCCACTGTAGTGAGGTTGTAGAACATGTCGTCCAGGTAGTGCTCCACAAAGCGTTTAGCGCAGATCATGTTCTCGGCAAGGGGTAATGGCGAGGATCGTATTATCCTGGTGCCATCCTTGGCACCGATTTCGAAAGGGTTTGCATCGTCTAGTTTTAAATGTGCGTGCACGTGCAATCGTAAGCTGGTCTCAATTTCACGACAAGCAGGTTCCAGGACATTTTTCTTGAGGATGTTCCGCTGCTCGCTGATCTTCGCTGTGGTTAGATCTGTCGGTTCTTGTCTTTCCAGGGCACTGCTAAATGCTGATAATAATTGGACTATGTGACTGATGTTCAGATTGCTGTCTGTAACTAGATTCAGGTATGCTGGCAGCATACTCTGATGATGAAGCAGTATGGAATAGTCACACAAAATATTAATTTGCTCATCCAGGTCGACAATGGTGTCGTATTGGTCTAAATAATTTCTTAGTTTAATCACTTCATCTTCTCTGAAGTTTTCTGTTATCTGACTGGCACATACCAGGGCACAGCGAGCTATCAATCTTCTGTCTACTGTGGCTGGTCCATTTATTAAGCGAATGCTGAGTCCAAGTAGAGAAAGAGCATCTAATCTCTCTCTGTTGTAACTTTTGTCCTTCTGGATAAGTCTCTTTTTCGCTGTTTCCAGTAAAACCAGAATTTGATAATTCAAGTGTTGTACAATATCTATTTGAGACTGTACTATCAATGCTCCCAAAACGTGGAATGTTGTTTCTAAGGTTTTTTGTACCTCGATCAGTCTACATACTAGATTGACAGTGAAACGGTTCATCGGTTTACCCAGGGCAGCATAAGTATTCGTTATGAACTCGACATTTTCACGGATTTCAGCCATAAGCGATACCAATTCTATAAGTAGATTACGCTTACGTTCCAAGTCCACTATGCGAAATTTGGTAGATGTTCTTCTTAGAATATGAGACATCTCTGTGCACCAGGACATCGCTTTCTGTACCAGGTTATTAGTTACCGTTGGAAGCAATGTCGTTCTTGTCCATAAGATCTTTTCGCCAACCTGGGTACTGATGAAGCTGCCACATTCTTTTGGGAAAAACTCAAACAGGAATTTACTCGGTACCCAAAAAATATTACCCACCAACGTCACTCCATAGAACTTCTTGTTCACTTCCCAAATCCTTTTTATAAGCTTCTTGTCAGTATTGCCAAAGAGTTTAGACACAACCATTACACCAACACTTATGCGAACCCACTTCTTCTTTACAGCTAACACATCTGTAAACTTACCCTCAATGTCTGTCATTGTATTTTTCAAGTAAGTTACAATGTGATCGTACATTATTGAGCTTTTGTTTACTTCCATGGCACTGTCGAGAGCTCGAATGAAGAGATTCTTTTTCAGTAGCTGATCTTTTAGATCCTTAAGGACTTTCTCAAACGTGGATAATCGCCCAGCAGTTACATTAAACTGCTCAGGATTATGTGCAAATGAACGTACTCTTAAACGATACTCTTCCCACTGATCAAGAATTGCTGGATTAGCATCGATCAGTTCATCTAATGTGATAGGGATAACAAAAAGTTTCATTAAATGTTCAATGACAATAGGTAGATAAATTTCACCAGGTCCAGTACCGCCAGCTAAGCTCGATAGCTGTTGAATTGTTAAATTTATAACAACAGAAACTCGATTTACATACATAGAAAGATCCTGTAAATCAGATAGAAGCACTCCAATACTTTTGGCATTAAATCCATCACTCCGTTCTCCGTGGCCAAACAATTTATTGTAAAACCTTCCAGCTTCAGATTCCAGAAACCTTATCTCTCGACAGGTACCTGCCGCAGCAGCTAAAAGCTTCGATAAAGACTTGTTCTCCATCTCAACTAAAGAAGGAATCCCAATATCTTCTTGAACATTGTATCGAAGGCGTACAGGACCTTCTAGGATGAATTCCAAGGAAGACGATTCTATTTGTAATGGGTATGACAGTTCGTCAAAGAACTTGCCATACTTTCGCAGTAGCATCTCCCCAGCTGCCTTGTAGAATGCTTGATTCCGCGACGAATTCCATGTCGGGGACTCAATCATGATTATACTAAAACAAATGAATTGTCCTTTGTTACAGTAATAATTAAAAAAAAAAAGTTTTCAACAGAGACTCCAAAATATTTGACATACTCAGCTTAGTCCTCCGGCAGCTTTGGTGTAGGAAGGTTGAATCTTTTCGGAATTATTCAAGTCCGTCGCTAATAAAACTACTAAATACACTGCTCTAATTTCATAGAGAAACGTTAATATTTCTTAAATTGACGTTTGGAGGTTACCGAACTGACGTTTCTCTGCTTATCACATATAACCAGGAACTAATAGAAAGATATGCATGTCTGTATGCCGAAACAGGATCCACTCTTGAGTCGTAGTTACTAGTGTAGATTAATGCCAATCGTAGCGCATTTGTTCCAAAAACCATCATTTTCAAATCCCTTTTCTATTTAAAAAAAAGCCCTAAAAATTAACAAACAAATTTGCAATTAATCATTGTGGCTTTACTAAGAAAAAAAAAATCCAAAAATTGTACAATATGAAAATAAAAATTTCGAAAATAAACTACGCTCAAATTGAAATAATAATAAATTAAGTGTTTGGAATATTAATATAATTCATTAAATCAATAAGTTAGATATTAATACTTAAATAAAAAAATCTTAGCCAAGAATATTTAGAAGTACTGGCAGTTCCCTAAAATTGTGTGCGCGTAAATTCGCGCGCAGGACTCGGCGAAGAGGGAGCAGCGTTTAAGGCAGCGCGTGGACTCGGTAGCAGGAATTAGAGTAGCACTCAGGAAGAAAGGAAGGAAGGAATTGCGGTATAAAGATTCAGACTTCAAGAAGTCTCCAATCGCAGTCCTTTGTAAGGACATATTATAAATAGGAGCTTACGAAAATATTCATATATTACACAATCTAATGAATGCCGATGAAGATTTTAATCATAGCAAAGAAATAATTATATATCCAAAATCGCATATACAATTTCTGTTATGCGTACCACAAATATTTACATTAATAAGACGGGCACTTCGCAAACGATAGAACAATCGACTAGTTATGATTGCTTATACATTGCACGGTCTAATAAATATAATATTAGTAACTATAATTAATAAACTGCATAGCCCTTTTTCTTGTACTAACAGCCCGCAAGCGTTATCGTGGAAAGTCCAGCTCACGAGACACTTTATAATAATAAATAAAAATACATTCAATCTATACTAAACGCTGTGTCTTTTATATATGACAGTGAGCCACGTGACGCGTGATTTGATTGCTTAAATTGATTTGACTAGACGCAGTGGAAAAACAGTAAGCACGAGCCTTTCTGATTGTCTAAACTATAATGAACGTGATTCATAATAGCGTATTCTCGTTCATAACTAAAAGAAATACTTGCTGCCACTTGAACGTATATAAATACGTACATTGCATTCGCGCAACATCTGTATACTGAGTGTCCTCCAATTTTACTTATACGAATGGATTTGCTTAAGCTATTCTTTTCTCTCGTGAGAGAACAAAAATAATATTTCCTAAGTCTCGTGTACGTAACTATTAATAAAGGCCACAAGCTGGCTGTCACGTTAGACAATACCATTATATAATTGATATTTAATTTGGCGCAATTCTAATTCAAATCTCAGATACTAATTGAATTTGAATATTAGATACTGCTCTCAGCTTTAAAATTGGGACATTAGAAAGTTCTAGCAATTTTTTATGTATTGTCTTAATATTAACTGACTATCTAAGGATCCTAGATTTACATCTAATCCATTGGATGATTCGGAGAATAAATAAGTGGAGTGACGTCCCATCCGTCGATCTCCTCCGTGGACTGTGCACTGCGTCGAGTAGCGGTTAGCATCAGCGAGCTATGTCTAGGACTGCTGGGTGCTGACCTACAGATGACTTGACCATTAAACTGCCGCAATTTCAAGTTCCTCATCTTCATAGATTCCTGGAGAATCGGTGCACTTGCTGCTAGGTGATTTTCATCGTCAGTGGGAACATCTATTTGAAGATGTGACGATTTTGATCCTGGTACAAGATCACAGAGCTTCTCTACGCAAGGACAGGAATTGCTGGAGGTCCTGGTGGCATCCATAGAATTTATTTTACCAGAGGATGTCAGTTTTCCTTTACAAGGACTATTGTCCGCTATGGATTCCAATGGACTTCCACTTTGACTACCCTTCTGGTCCAAGTGATCAGAACTGGCGAATCGCAGACGCTTTGGAGACTCGCTGGAACAGCGCAAGAACGTCGTCCTGGTCAGAGACTTATTCTTCAGGGAACTCCTGGGCACCAGAGGATCAGCCGCTGATAATTTGTTTTGAGGATCTCTACGTCGTGCTATGCGCTCCTGGGTACGTTTCTCTCGAAGAACCGGATCTTCGCCAATTAGCCAATACGTAATACGTTCGCCTTTTCCTTTCATTGAGACCAAACCACGTTCGATCAAGCTGAAACCACCCAATTCGTCCAAGAGCCTCTTGGTCTCTGCACTGCAGTGGATCTTCAAGGCTGTTTAGAATTTTTGGTAAATTAAATAATTACAACTAAACGCTCTTCGCTTTTAAATAAAAGCTACTTACGCAGACCTGTGGATTCCATACGACTTGCTGTGTTTACAGTGTCACCGAACAGACAATAACGTGGCATCTTTAATCCTACCACTCCAGCACATACAGGACCTTTTTTTTAAAACCATGATATAATAATTATTCAATAGTAAGAATACAATAAAATTTAACTACACTGAATATCTCACCGGAATGAATGCCAATTCTTAATTGAAGCTTCTCCAAAGGTCTATGTCTAATAGTAAACTGTTTAATGGCATTCAAAAGGCACAAAGACATACTGGCTATTTCTCCAGCATGTTGAATACCATTTCGAACAGGTAAGCCACTGACCTAAAATAAAAATGTATCATCAAGTAAGATAGATTAAATTATCAATAATGAGGAATAAACACCAAACATTAAACTTACAACCATATAAGCATCGCCAATAGTCTCCACTTTGTACACGTCATTGTTTTCAACAGTGGAATCGAAACAAGTGTACAAATCGTTTAAGAAATCGACAACCTGAAGCGGAGTACTTTCTGCTGACATGGACGTGAACCCAACGATATCACTGAAGTAGATAGTAACGCAATCAAAACTTTCCGCTTCCACCTTATGGCCCCTTTTTAACTGTTCAGCAACGTAACGCGGTAGCATCTCGTACAACAGTGCATCTATAAGATCAGTATCATAAGATAAAATGAAATAATTTAACAGAGAGATCACTGATCAATTGAATAAATAAAAATTATATTAATTACCCGTCTTCTTCTTCTCTTCGGTTAACTGATCGGTTCTCTCATCCACAAGAGCTTCCAAGTTATTAGCATACTTCTCCATCATGGCCATCATATTATCAAATATATTTGGTTTCCTATTGAATCAATCAAATTAAAACCTGACGGCTTGAGCAATGCTCGCCTATCATCAATATAAACTTACATTCCCTTCCTCAATGGTCTCAATTTATTTCTAATGACTTTGAAGTCCGGCCTATCCTCGGGATCCTCAGACCAGCATTCGATAAGGCAATCACGTACAAAATCAAAGCAGTTCTCCAGCTGATCCAACGGTGGTCTGTACGGAGATTCTGCGGTGATGATATCCCGTGTGATCACTCTCTGGAGAATTTCAGGAGCGGACAATTGGGTAACGCCGAATGGTCCATGGCGTCCTTGCAGCTCGTAAAGTACAATGGCGAAAGAGTACACGTCACCCTTTTGATAGTCTCTCGGCGACGGCTCGATGGTACGTTGAGAACGAAGTAATTCTGGTGCACGGTATAACAATCCTGGAAACCCGTACCAACCGTAGAAATCGAATAGTTATCGCGAATGGACGCGTGGGAGAGTTCAATGGTTTTTGTCTACAGCAACAAAGAAAAAAAGAAAGCAAGTCCTTGGAACCGATCACGTTAAAAACTTTTCTTATGGATTCCATAGAGACCATTGTCATTTTTTATAGAAAAAACTTTGACAATTCCCTTGGACTCAAATCGAGATACTGTATTGACTAGTTCTTTTTTTTTTCTTCTTTTTTTCATAGATTAATGACGTTACTTTTTCTTTTTATAACAAACTAGTTTTCGTTACCTTGATATTTCTTCATTATATCCTCAGGATCGCATTCGGCGTCTCTTTTAAACTCGCGCAGACCGAAATCCGTGAGTTTAACGACCCATCGTGAATCTACCAGGCAGTTTGATGTACTCAGGGAGCCATGATACTTGATGACGGACTCGTGAAGGTAAATCATACCCTGAAATCAATTTATATGGTTCATATGATCGGACAGTGGATACAGAATGATACGGATGCTGCGACTCGTTGAAAACGTACTCTTATGATATCGCCAACCAGAGAAGCCATAAACATATTGTCCAGTTTGATATCCTCGTTCTCAAGGATGTCCTGTTAAAATTGAAATTAGCAATAACAATGGAAAGTACAAAAGGTAGAGAAACATGGGTAAAATGAATATATTCAGGAAGTATCTATCTGAAGTGATACCTTGAGACTTCCTCGGGCACAATACTCCACGACGATGCATATATTAGGAGGATCGGTACAGGCACCGATAAAAGCATTAAGATTGTCATGACGCAAATCCCTTAACTGAAATTAACAAAAAAAATTCAAAAAACCTTACATTCTCTTGTATACACAGAAGGACGATTAAAAATGGAGAACTTACGATTTTTAATTCCTTCTTCATCTCACGGGTGATCTCTATAGATTTCTTTCGGATCTTCTTCACGGCAAATATTCTACCCTTGTAAATACCCACTTGAGTATAAATCATTGAGTATCTGAAGTCAGCGTCTGGATTTGAACTCAGCGATACTTGACTGGCTCTAACGACGGGCTGGGAATTTGTCTTTAAAAATAAAGAATCATTGGCGGACAGTGGTTATAAATTACTTGGGATTTAAAGTCCAGTAGAATTATACCTTGGAATTATTCTTCGAGCTGCTCTCTTGACTAGGTTGATCCTTTTGCTCCTTTATTTGTATATCCTTGTAATTGACTTTCCATAAAAGTGAGTCAAGTTCCTGTTCGTATTTCCAGTTCCTGTAGAGCACCAGGACTACGGCCGTAAGGACCAATAACAGTCCTCCGGTAATTCCACCGACGATTTCTCCTGTGTGCGCTAGCGAATCGAAAGCTTGCGACTTAATCGTGGTATAAATTGTAAGCTCAGGATTCTAAGGGAAGCCACGAAGAGCTTAGCCTGGTTAGAATTACTTCGGGAAAGCTGAAGATAGTCTACCAATAAGTATACCTACATATATATTTGTATATAAACTTATAGAAACACCAGTGTACTGACAATTGATTGAAAAGTGCAATATCAAATTGCTATAAAACTTTTAAAGTCTTAAAGATTCTCATGCAAAAGCTTTAGCTTCGTTCAAACCGAATTTTTTTATTTTGGCGGGCATCCTTAGAATTTTCCAAAATATCATCGAGTTGCGGTTACGTAGCAGTCATGAATTTCATGATTTTTCTCGCTCGTTTTATTTATGGTCGTGGCTATTGGAATGTTGCCAAGCTCGAAAGCTCTCAGTCGATTACCAGGCCATCGGTTGTACCTTCATAACAAATAGTACTTTTAATACTCACTACGGCACTTTTCGCCATGGTAACCACAGTGAGGTTCAGCAATGGGAGGACCACTTCCAATCCAAGAAATATTTTTACTCAATTGAAGCTTCTGCAAGCGCAGGATATAAGAGTCAGAATTATTTGTCAAGTTTTTAAATCAATTGTTTTTTTTGGTCACTTGGATCATTACAGGCAGACTCGTGCTTCGTTCCTTGCCCACGAAGTATCCTATGGGATAAAGTCCATGGCCCTTTGGGGGATGATTGTCCAGAGCAATAACGGTATAATTTCCTTCAGCATCTCCATTTTCGTCCATGTACACCATGTAACTGCAAGAATCCCATAAAGCATCCGTAATAAACGAAGTGTACCATTAATCAGAATATGAGCCAGGTTGAAACCAAAAACTCGACTCTTCTTTATCAATCCCATAAAACCTACCCCATGGCGCTGTAATAGTGAACACCATGAAGTGCCGCAACCATTTCACGTCCATTTCGTGGATCACGATTTTCATCCAGTGCTTGAAGCAGAGTCCTCACGTAGAGATGTACCGCGTCGTGCAGATAAGCAGTCTCTGGCACGATCTGCCTTATAACCCAATAGATTGATAAATAAATAAATTAATTCAACTAAAGAAAAACCCGTGTTATAATTAAATATAAATAATTTTAAAAAAATTTATCAACGTATTTCCTAATATTTCTTTAGTCACCTGAACAACACCTCCAGCATCGGCAAGTGGATTAGTAAAATTGAAAGGTGGCTTCTCCCGGTAATGATTAACCAGTCTAGTGAAATTTTGAAAATTCTTTGGGGCAGATGCGACTATACTGAAGTAACTGCGAAAGGCACGCAGTACCCAGTGTTCCATATTTTTTCGCAACAAACCACGTAGATACTTGTGAGGTTTATCTTCGTCGTACTGTTCAATGTCCACCCCGACCACCCAGTACTCTCCTATAAGAAAAATAATATTTTAAGTTATTAAAAGATGAAGACTAAATAATGTCAATCAACGTTTGAAATTATGACAAATTTCACAATAATTCTTACCCTTATCCAGGAGGTGCTTCTCGTCGAGAGCCATTAGTAATCCCATGTGCTCGTAGTAATTGCCAAGGATCACGTATACTGCAACAAAAAAGTGAATAGATGCCGATGCGGGTGATCGTAATGCGAAGTAACACGTAGTTACCATCATCAAGGAATCAACTGGAATGCGGGTTTGTTCGGTTCAATTACGAAACTGTACCTAATCGAAAACTATGCAGGCTGTTTAATTGACTTTCTCGTGGACGAGGGATATTCGCGATAATCCCTATAAACTATACATATCCCTACGTTAAGCCTGAAGAAATAACAAATTTTAATCTCCATTATAAAACCAGGTATACCCACTTCGCGTCTCCAGGTAAGTCTCCTGCACGTGCTTGTGAAATGGATTGTTCATGTAATTAACATGATATGGTTCGTCCCAGCAGCGTAAAAAATTTACGTCAATCCCAGCAGCTTCTAAGGACGACAAAATCGTTTTGGCCACCGTAGGCATCCTGTTGAATTCAAACTGACTGGAATTCATGTACATGAACGTTATCTAGAAAGAAAATATTCATGTATACTTGAATATCACTCTTTTCGTTAATAATTCGCCCTGGGCTTTTTTTTTACGTAATACCATAGTGTGATTAATAAGGGTAATTACTTTGGTCCAGTTGAAGGCTAATAGCACGGAAACGACAGATTTCGAGATCTGCGTGTCCGGAGGCCGTGTTCTCGCGAAAGTAGGGAACTCTCTCTTGTCCGACGTTTCATGATGGGTACAAAACTATAAAAAGAAAAGAAAAAAGATAATTAAAGGGTATTCTTTAAAATGGCTGAGAATATCATAAGGGTGTTTACTGATCAAATTTGTAGAGTGGTTTATCGGAGAAATTTATTGAAAAAGTTTACTAAGGACGTTATCAAACGATATAAAAGGTGCCTAGATAACGAAATGACATGCTATATATGCAACCCTGGTTTTTAGGTTGATTTATAAATGAATATGAATTACGTTCTATAGTTAAAATTAGATTTATTCTGTATACTGTATATGCGTATAGACTGTATAATAGACCAGTGTGCACAATATCAAGGCGATTTCCTTCTTCCGGCCAAAAAATGCTGATAACTCTGGTTCTGTGATTGTATCTCACCAAGCACGCTGCCCTGGCCAGGAAGTTGTTGTGGGTAAAGGAATGGCTATTGAGCACGAGCCAGGAGCAATACTGTGAACTTATCAGCTAAATTTTCTAGGTTAAGTACGTTCATGATTTTGAATCTAAGAAATCGTTGGTGAATTTTCAAGTGGTTACTTATGACTGTGTCAAGAAGAAGGATGGATATGAATTTTCACTGACTCACATAAGAGATCATGGGAATGTTGAAAGCAGCAGCCATACGACCTTCGTGAACGCAAGTCTCCTGGGGTCCTATATAGGCACTTATATTCCTGGTCCAGAGATTAGCTGTAACCAGGATGCTGGTATCCTCCTCGCCGTAAGTCTCAGCCACGAGAAAGTCCAGCTTGTGTCCACGTCTGGCAAGTTCGCCGGAGTTGACCTGGAATCAAGGGAAGCCCAAGAATTTTACGACCCTTGGACCGTTATCACGTTTCTACTGACTGTTGTGTTCTTATGCAGGCTGAGAAAGGTCTGCGGTAGTTACTTGCCACATGGAACACGATAATAAAGACTCCAGGCTGCTATTTACTTCTTGTATAATTATCAAAAATCACTATATTTATTAATTAAAGAATGTGGATAATTGGACTCTGCTTAATAGACTTGGTACACAATGACCTTGTGATTTTTTTTTGATTGCATCTTTCCCACATGACGTTTATGGAAATTTTATTGCATGAAAACCATATACCAAGCATGAATATCAGTTTGCCTTGCGGTCATCAGCCTAATGGTTCCAGGTATCAGTTTTCAAGAGAGCAATCATCTTCTTCTTATTATTGTTCTTCTTCTTTGTAAGAAGGAATTGACTTGATTGTCGCTTTCATTCTATGGGAATGAATGGAAGTTCTGTGTATCATTCTGAGAGTTGTATACTTTTCCCAAAGTACAATAGATACTCCCTCTTCTGTATATATTCCTTTTATGATACTCCTTACAATAAAGTAAAAGACAACTCACAATTTCCTTGATGCACACAAAGTCCAGTGTAGATAAAAAAGCTTACAACCGGTTTGTATGGTTTGCTAATATTAATAAATGCTAAATTCAAACAGTATATGATATACAGTGTGTTATTTAAATTTACATTAACATATATCTATCATACTATCTCCTCTGATAACATGTCTCTCAATACACAATTTTGCACTAGGTGTCCACGAGGACTGTATTAACATTACCTCCTCAACAGCCAGTGTGATGGCACCAGAAATTCGATATCCTGGTCTTTGATATTCAAAGTCTCCAGGTCGTCTCTTCGACCCGGTAATGTATCCTAGTGTGAATGTTTCAGCAATTGCTAGGAGGATGCTGTCAGGCATCAGGATGGGAATAGCCACCAGTAGGAGACAGACCCTCTCCAGTTGTACCAGAAGCATTACCGTGTGCCAAACTGAAAACTATTAGAACAGATAAAAATATACGAATAAGAATCTATAAGTATATCCATTAAATAATTGATTAATGAGACGATAGAAATCAGCTGTTTGCAAGAGGGTACCCAGGAACGTCGAATAAGACTTCCGGGTTCCGGTAATGGATAAAGTCGATAAAAGCCACGGGGTAGCACTAAGGCCAAAAGAAATCCTAGGGAGCCCCGCGACTGGATGTGCGAAATAGTTTTCCTGTGGAAATTTCCAAGCCATTTCTTCCGGTGGGGAATTCGTTTATTTTTTTTTTCTTACTCCTTTTCTCAAATCCCAGTGTCGCTTCTCTTTTGTCTTGCATTGGACTTTTGACCATCGGAGACGTGAACGATTTCTCGTCTCCTCTTGGTATTATTAATAATACGCTCTTAGGTCTATTTTCATGGTACGTCAAAGCGTCGAGGTCGTCAGACAGCCTTTAAATATATGATCAGAACTTACGTAATCCTGCCGACTGAGCAGTGGCAAGAGAAAGACGTCTAAGAATCAAGAGTCTTATTGATAATTGCTTTCTCCGATACGTCAAAATCACTTAACGCGGTCTTAATAGCTAAAGTGACAAAATCGCACGCAGAATCGCACCTGACCATGGATTCATTTAACACTGTTTAGATATACGTAACGTAAAAAGAAATTCGCTTTGCATTGCAGATAATACGAGGACGCGTTCCAGAAACTATGTGTGACTCTAACCGGATGTCGATTAAAATGCAAGCACTGACTTATCATAAGCAAGATAACAGTATAGAAGGTGTATGCCGGGTATAGAGAGATCTTAAAAGCATTAAAATATCCAAATATAGAATCGATTGATCGATAGTGATTAGATTTAAAAAAAAACAATCAAGCGAATTTCTATTCCATAAATTCTTAATCAATGTATTTCCGTTATAGGAAATATTTAGGTAACAGTATCACGCAGGAATACGTTCACAGGATTCGTGGGCTCTAACGGCTTTTAGAAAAAATTATCCTCGCGAAGAGTTATTTCAAGAAAAGGAAAAAGAGAGAGAGAGAGAGAGAGAGAGAGAGAGAGAGAGAGAGATACACGTAACACGTAAACCCTATCCATTCGAAGAGAAAAAAGTATCGAAGATCTTGAAGGCGACGCTACGAGCGTCTCGCAAAATGTGGGACGTCGCGCGTCGTTACGACAGGCGCGTAGAACGATAATTCGTTTGAGATAACCTGCCTGAGGAATTCCGCAGAATGTATTAAGTTTCGAAGGCTCGCAAAAGGGAATCGTCGTAAATAAAAAATGAGATCGTGACTGCGTTGTCGCTTATTAAGAATCGCCTAAAGGCTGACAAACGAATTGAAATACCTGATCAATTTACATTGAACACGATGGCCTGTCTGAGTCAGTTTAAAACTAACACTCATCGATCCGTGAATTTAGCTGACGCGGGAACTGAACTACCGTGAATATAAATTACGCGTTAAAGACGAGAAAAAATCATTAAGGATCCGTGATACTTCAGACTGGTCCATTATGACTTCCTTCGTATTATCATTCTTCTTTTATTCTCATAAAACTACCAGGATCCTTTTCAGCGAAGTTGACTGTGTGCAGCCAGTGATGCAGAAATAGACGACTTTATCCGAGCCAGTTTCCAATTCTCATTTTGTTCTATTTCGTTTTCTAGTCTTCAGTGAAATTTATGATCTGGAAATAATCGTCTGATGGAACGATATATATATATATATATTTGTCAAGGTGCAGATCGATTTGTAATTAACACATTTAATTAGGGCTAGATTATGCTCAAGATTAGCGCAAGTTCACGCACCCGTAAAGCCTTCTGATAAGGTTCAGTCTTGGCCGAACTTTTGGTGTGACAATTTTTCAACTTCTCTCTCTCTCTCTCTCTCTCTCTCTTGCACTCGTTGGAGATATTCAAATTACAATGATAAGAGTCTACGATTCGTTGGCAAATCATTAATTCACGTGAAATTGCTAATGTCAAAGTTCCTTTTTGGACAATAACGTTAACGTGCACGCGACTCAGCTTGACTTTACTTTCTTATATGGAGTCCACGTGGCACTAGCGTTACTATCATCAAAGCGTATCAAGAATCATTGATACTTAACGTCAGTCTTAAAAAAGATAAACGAGTTTATACAATGGTTGTCCAAAGTAAAAAAAAAAGTCTCTCCTGCTCCAATAAAATAAATCTTTGTAGGCGACTTCATTTCCATTCTTCTATTTTTTGTTCTCTCCGCGTGAAATCCCTGAGAATAAAAAACGATAAATGAGTCTATATTTATAATTTAAAAGCAAACGGTGTAACAGATATATATCAGTATGAATACTATAGGCAGGTGGTACAGTAGAGAAAGATCAAGTGTCAAGCAGACCGTGAACGTTATCTTCATCTGACAATGCAGATGAAAATATTTTGACATTAGCAACCAATACTCACACGGCATATATAGGGTGATCCACTATATAAATCCTGATATGTAAAATTAGAATAGTTATTAGGGCGCCTTTCTAAGCTCAAGTTTCTGGTTCCTTAAGGCCATAGTGGTACTGGGAGTCCCACTCAAGTAAATGTCCTCTATTACGTATGTACAGCGTGTCGTGGACAGGAGGCCTATATTTAGACGATACTCGAGTGCTAGTACATACAGTAGCCATGGGTATACAAATATTGCCAGTGCGTGAGAATCATTTCCAAGATTTTCAGCGGTGGACTATAAAAAAAAAGCCACGGACGGACATGCCGGGCAAAAGTTATTGGGAATCAAGAGTAAAAGAATTACCATAAGCATAACGAAGAAGACGGGACAGAGTAAATCGACTGTGATAGCATGTTATATGTATGACGGGAGTTTTGATGAAATTTTCAAAGAGGATTTAAGAAAAATTTCAAAATTTTACTATACTTATGACGAAAGCACTTTCCACGATGAAACCGATAAATCCTTCTTACTATTCTCATATTTTTACCCACTGGTACGTCAGTTTCTATGGGGTCAGTAAGGGATGAGTATTTTCCCATAGATCCGTGAGCTGGTAATAGAGGCAAGAAAGAGAGAGAGAGAAAAGTATCGTTCATGGATATTGTGAAAGTACTCACTGATCGGATAAGGATCTATTTCATTGCCTAACATCGACACGGTAATACAGTAATAAGGTGATATTACGTGATAGGATAATGTCGGATAAATTCACCAGCAGCTACAGTAAAGGAGTATGCTCTGTTTGCCAGTGACATTAATTTCTGTTAATTAGAGTTCATTAAGACGAATCGTAGCAATTTACAAGATCCGATTTGGTGTTGCTCCCATGTAACTTTTAAGGCACTCTTGACGTTCCAATTGGACCGGCTTGTCCTATACTTGGTTGTCAAAAACCAATCCGGTAACTTTTCACTAAATTGTACAGCTGGTGTTTCCACACATCTGAATTCTTAAATGAAACATGATCGAATAAATATATTCATTACTTTCTGTGCGATATTTATAACAGAAAAACACTCACCGAGTATTCAGTTTACGTTGTATCCTCGTCAAGAATCTGTCATTCGTATTGATTAACACTTCACCACTGATACTGAATGACGTTTGAATTTGAGTAAATAATCACCGTCCAGTTTAAAACGTTTCATTCTACTCCATATTTCTTTGACACTACCATATTTTACTAGTAACTGCCGACGACTCTCGGGAACTGAAAATAAAATTTTCAAATATTCTCGTCAACTCAACGAATCGCGCGCTAACGACTTAATATATTTATGACGAGCAACTGCAAAATTCAGTAAATTCCAAGGCTGGTACCGAATGCAAAATTCGTAGTAAATGGTGGCGCCAGAACGATTCATTCACAAACTTCACTTATGAAGCGAACACGTGGTGTTACTTATACAGATAATAATTACTGTCAAAACATCAATAATTAAATTCAAAATGATAAATTAATTAACAGCATTGAAACACAGTCAAAGTATAGCAATCGACCTGTAAAATATATTACAGTGAAAATCGCATGCGGAGGGTTGTCAGGTGTAGAGCGACACGGAGACCCAACAGTAGTGAACGGCGTGCGCGGCCAGACTGCCATCAGTTGAACAGATCATCAGAGTTTTCATGGCGCTCTAAATCCAGGCGCATGTTCACTGCAAATAGTGGGATTGAAAATAATTTTTTTTCTTTCATAATAATTAATCAATTCCTATTTACCTAGCAAACCCAGCTAGCCATCACATTTAACCACGATCCACAATAACAAGATACCTGTATAAGATAATAAAAAATAATAATAAATGCTCGCTCTAAGTAGTTAAGTATAGTTACCCAAACGTTTCACAGTTGTTAAATAAAGATTCATGATATATTTAGTTGACGAGTCCTCAGAACATTACGTAGGATGACTAAGAAGCATCCAAGTTTCTCTTGATGTATGTAAATCCCCAGAACGTTAAAGATCTCTGCTTTGAAGTGTCAGCCGTGCCAGGAGTTGTCAATCTGATTATCTCACTTAAGATCATCCAGAAAGTAAGTGACCTAAGCTGTAACTGAGAATGAAATAAAAGAAATCGGTTCACGTCGAGCATGTGTGATCTGTCTGAGCGACCAAAGTACAAAGAACTTGGCGGCATCCGTTCACCAGCCTCGAAAATTATTACCTTTAGCTTATACGAGGTGGTCCAGTGACTGATAATGATTGCTATCCTGGCCACGGTAATGAATCATAGATTAAAACAGGATCTCGCTCGTTTTCTATGCTTCCTTCTTTTTTCTTCTCTACGAGCTCCGCACTCATTATACTGACAATATGGCGCTATCGTTTTATTGTTATTTGCATAGTAGTAATATCTGGACAATAAAGTGATTAATGGCCAACAATAATGGACAGCTCTGTAAGAGGATTCGTGCGTGATCTTACACAAGTATGTACCCTGAGCAAAGGTATCAATATACATCACACGATTGGACTCTGGGGAATTTACATGTGATGAAATCGCAGAAGAGTGATTGCCATCTACATCGTCATTACCGCATTGTCATTGACATTAACATTATCGTTACAACCAGGCACTGGCATAATGAATCAGGAGTACCGCATTGAGCAGGCAGACAACCAATGAGTTAGGTTAGGTTGCCAGCTTGCTTGGTAGGTAGGTATGATGCTCTCTTGGTAACCAGGGTGGAGAAACTATCGACGCGAGAAGAAATGCGAGGGTAATTGCCGGTGTGCGGTAACCAGGGTACGCTCGCTTAAGCGATAGTCTAACGCGAAGCCTTCGACGTGCGGTAATTATAGTAATTACCCTAGGTAACGCGCGAGGTAAGTAAACGCTTATATGTCGAGTTTGGTCGGAGCCTCGGGCTAAATTTTCGTGTAACGTGGATCTTCTGGCGTTCCATTGCGTTCTCTCCGTCCGGCCGTTTCATCAGGATCGACGACAGAAACCAGTTATCATTAGTAGAGACGTATTAAAAATCCGTCAGCAGGTTCATTTCGTTGGTAATTACACTGTGGACTCTTTATGTATTATCAATAAGTACGGTGTATAATGTCTTGCCTGAAATAAATAAATGATATGGTACTGTAAAAAAGTTCTAAAGAACGTATACATAAATTGCGAGTAATTACAGTTTATATCGTTTTGATAATTATTTAATTATTATAGGTTATGTTGATATTGAATTTTATAAGCTGGTATTTACCGTCGTTTGAAGATTAGGTATACATATATGTATACATGCGTGAGTGACAATTCGCATTAAATCAATGAGCTTAAAGCCAGTGCATCGATAATGTAAAAGCACCTGTTGAACTATCAGGGTTAAAATCCATCAGGTGCAAAATTGAATCGAGTCAGCAGTGTGTTGCCCACGGCGACCTGTGGCATCGACTCTAATAGAGCCTGTTAATAACGATCCAGCGCTTTAATAGAAATCCAGGGAAAGAGAAGCCTGTGTACTCGGTCAATAGGACTACACTTTACGGCCTTTGCACAAAGGATATTGCCTGGCGGTTCTCGATACGGATTTAAAAGCCCTCTCGCTTTCGATCTATCCTTCGTTACATTCCTCTTCTGTTGATATATCTATATCCAGTCTCCATGCTGTATAACAGTGTCTGACAGCCCTTTGAAAATGCCAGTAACGATATTGCGTCCAGGGACAATAATCAGCTGAAAGCTAATTGCCTCTGCAAATAATACCAAAGGAGATCATGGAGTATGCAATTGGAGCACATTTGATCTCCCTTAAGAGGTTACCAGGGAAAATGCGGTTTCACAAATTGCAATTTCGAGATTCGGATATAACCATTCCACGTTGTACTTAACCCAGTTATGCAACTACGAGAGGAGCAATTCCGTTTGGAATTAAGCCGCGTATGCGAGGACTGATTGAATTGCTTGTATACGCACTTGAATGCACGCGAGGATGAGATCGACTTATGAAAAGGATGAAAAGTCATTGAAGACTGGGAATACCGAATTTCTATTTTCTATTGTGTCAATGCTCGTGACACTTTCGTGAGATTTTGGTAGCCGGTCAAATTTATTCTAGATTATACGCTGACATCGCGTGGATCAGGGCTGATACGTAACAATCGAGTATTATAAGTTAAGGTGGGTACTTGCTTTAAGGCTGCACGAAATTGCCCACAGCTGCGCGTAACTGCAGCCACGGTAAGTGTGCACTTGAGAAAGAGATGGGAACGATCGCGTAAAAAGGTGACAGAATGGGGACTTACCGTTGACGACTGATCGATCGCCAGTACTCGCTGTGCAATGGGAATGGGCCACAGTGTAAAAATGTATCCGGCATGAAGAATTGCGTAAGAATCCAGTAGTATCGCATACAGTCGATATCGACGTGCAACGTAAACCCCCCCCCCCCCCATAAATCTACCGAAAGAAAGAAAATAGAAAAGATGAAAAAGAAAAGGTTATAAAAACAATTCTGCATTCCCATTTGACCCAATAGCTTTAAATCGGGACAGCTGTCAGTTTACTTACACCGTATACATTGCATGTACGTTCGTTACGACCGTATAAAGTTGCATATGAGGGAAATCTTGAAAGCACACGTGAAATTGTAAGCATAGATGTAACACATAAATAACGATTGAACATAACCCAACTCACGTATCCCGTACGAATGCAATAAATGCATTTGCAATTTCTACGGGAAAGTAGGGAACACCCGACTAACCGTCTTCTACTCTTTTGCAATAGTTGGGACGACTATGATGACGATTATAATCATGATGACAATCTTTACTTGAGTCCGAATAAAAGTTTGCTTCCCTCGGTGTTATTCGAAAGTTCCGTGAAACTTGTTACCGACGTGGTTGCGAGCCCAACAAGGTGATGCGCCCGTGATGT
This sequence comes from Calameuta pygmaea, assembly GCA_031762395.1. Lineage (NCBI taxonomy): Eukaryota > Metazoa > Arthropoda > Insecta > Hymenoptera > Cephidae > Calameuta > Calameuta pygmaea. The sequence goes on from JASANN010000260.1 coordinate 347,376, forward strand.
CGCCACGTAGACAGAAGGAGAACTGCATAAGGACTGGGAACTGGAAGAATGTGGTACGGGAAATTGAGACTGATTTTCATTCAGGCCGCGACATGTTGCACGTACGGTAACGTAAGAGAGTCGACAATGTACTTAAAAGATGGGCAGAAACAGAATATGTAGTCAGTGAATTTTTTTAAGCAGATAGGGAAACAGATACGTAGGGTAGTCGGACGAGGTTTTAGTAAGTGAGATAATTACAATATTTAGATCCAGAGTAGATTATTACGCTAGATGTAAATATTCGAACTTGCAAAAAGGTATATAGTCACCGATTTATTTCTGTGCTTCTTTTAGCCGGTAGTAACATTTAAATATACATAGAAAATTATAATTTTATATAGTCCATATATCGTTAATATCTCCCCCAATAAAGAAAATCCTGATACACTTTCTTCATCCTAATGTACGACGAGATAAAACAAAAATAAAACCGTGCATTCAGAATGCAGGCACCGTTCATATATTTATACATATATATATATATGTATATCATACCTGTATGTATTATTTATAATATATGTATGTAGAGAGAGAGAGACAGATAGTTCCTTTCTCCTCCTCGTGTATACATATACGCAATTTTATGTATATATTTAGTTATATAATATATATCTTACATCCACTAAAAGTGTCGTTATTTGTTCATTTAGTTTTACCAGGCTTTTCCACCATTGCGGAATTCCTATCTGTTTGTGAGCATCACCGAAATCCAATAGCGTGTCGTCAATTCTTTTGACGACAATTTGTATCGTGTCAAAATTCAAATTCCACGTGTTTTCCCGCTATTTCTCTTTGCTCCCTTTCCAATATTGAATTTCACACGTTACGGTGTACCCTGATCCGTAGCACCTGCTGTCAATGTGACTTCCTTATAAAAGTACTTTTTTTTTCTCAAAGATCCCGCCCGTGCAAGTACCACAAGGGTATTGCGAAAATTCAATAAAAAACACTCGGAGAATATTATACGGATCGTTTCGTACAGGTACATACATTCAAAGTTCCCGCGAAAAAGTCGAATACTTGTGGCTCCACTTTATTTCTCCGGAGCGCTCCGAAAAATTTAAAACACATTTTATCCTCGACAAATGACAACTATACAAATGTATCCGACATACATACAGGATTTGTGAAGTGTCTTATTAGTGGCACTAGTGAGAAGTTAAGGTTTACTAAAAAATCGTGGACATTTAGAGAAAAGAAAAAAAGAAAGATTAACCGTCAATCAACTTCACTTGCCACACGTTAGAATAGTTTCCGGTTTTAAAATACTATCGTCCTTCTGTAACGCGTGCCATTTGGTTTATTTTTATCTTTTTCATTTGTTTCACCAACCCTCGAAATGTCATTCTAACCACTTTTTTTTCCCTCGATTTTTCGTGCGCACAAAAACAAACGGATCGATTCTCGTTACGGCTGAGATCTCCAAAAAAATGCCTGTCCAGCCAGTTTTTTTCATTCCCCTATTATTTGCTACACTCCAATTCCCAAACTCTGGTCAACCGACGCTTTTGATTCTAGCAACGAGCAGTCACGGGAAACAATCCGACAGACGCAAAATGGCTGATGAGTAGTTTTTTTTCTTCTTTTCTTTCGAATGAATAGCTAACGTGGCAGCGACAGGCCCGTCGCTTTTACGAGCTTGTCGATAAATATGTATTACAATCGATATTGACTTAATTCTAATATGTATATCTATATCTAAAAAAAAGTATAGGTCCTATCCATTCGATAATCACATCTAGAGCTTCTTGTTCTTTTTTTTTAATTTTTTTAACTTACATCTCGCTACAAAGTCACAGCGGTTAATTAACATTTTTACTTCCATCTAGACCTCGCGACAATTTCACTCGAAGCGCCATTACAGTGCTTCTTTTGTCGTCTTGTTTTTTTTCTACTCCCTTTTACCTGCTTTCAATGTTTTTATTTTATTTCGTTCGCTAGACATAACCCCCACGAATTTATTCCCACGGGGATACGGAATCATCAATTTTTCAAATTTATAATGGACGTGTTTAGAGGAAAAAAAAAAATTGAAGGGAAAGAAGAAAGAAAGAAAGAAAATTAATACTTGAACACAGTGGTATTCCAGTAACAAAAGTGTCAAAGCGGACAAAAAAAGAGGGTTTGGTTACTTTTTCCCTATCCCAATTGATTCCTAGTTACCGTAAAAAATGTAGTTGCGATATCCCCCGACGTCCTTAGTTACATGAGGATTCCTTCAGGCCAAACGGATTGTCACTACGAATCAAGTTTGCTGTAAAAAAAGGTGCAAACAAAAAAAATTGGTTCAACCCGAAGTAGACACGCGAATGTATCAGGTATGCGGGACATATAATCGACGCGAATCTCCCTGTCGTATAAATTTGAATAACGTGACAAAAATTTGGTAGGGTGAAAGAGAAAGAAAAATGGTCTCCCCTATGTTCAAGCCGCATTCTCAATCGATAAGAAACGCGAGAAGTGTCATTATCTGCTAATAGAACGTCGAACGGGGACGCGATGGAAATTGAATTTATCGAAATCGTCACGACATCGACTCGGAGAGTCGATTTTTCTCCTCGATTCGATCTTCAACCAACTTCAGGCAAGTAAAGACAATCGAATCGCGACACGACGAAGAAACGGCAAATTGATTTCACGTGGAAATTGTCTTGTACAACGGCAGCCTACTATTGCGTGTAACGACACGCGCGCTTTAATCCAAACGATTTAAATTCCGCGCGTCTCCGGCCAGTCACGTAAAGAACGCGAAAAACCATACAAACTACGACGCTCAGAAGTAACATTCTCCATCTTTCCGTTTTCAAGGTATGAGAATGGGCATGGCCTGATTTTCTCCCTTCTTTCTTAGTCTCTCTCGTTCTCTTTCCCTCCCTTTGTCATTTTTCAAATTCCCAAGAGTCTCTTACCTGCGCACAGGTTAGGTACAGGCAACCTCTCGTATTCCTTGCCTCTACCTACTTTCAGGCGCCTATAACGAAATACGAGGTAACACGACAAAAATCGTGACTTTCCTAAGATAACAATGGAAGTCGTATAGAACGATTGGCACCCGATTAAAAAAATATTTTTACTCCAATATTACAAACGTATTGGATTCAGCGAAGAATAAACACTGACACTTAGCACCCTGACAAGAGCACAAAGCCAATAGGGACAAAGAAGAAGAAGAATTTTACAATTACTTGAAGCTTGTTAAAGCAAGTAAACAAAAAAAGGTACAAACGCTTCTGTGTATTACTTTGGCTCAATAATCAAGCACTTATCGTTCTAAGCGAATCCACTTCGGCTCATTAGAGTAAAATGCATCTACTACATTGTTACCGTTCGTTGCAATTTTTTTCTTGCTATATATATATATATACACACACATATATATATATATATATATCTTTAATTTTCATATTTTGCCGCCTCGATTTCATATTTCCTCTTTGTCGGATTTCTTCTTCATGTGGACTAGTCGCAGCCTGTGATGGATATGATTAGTGCGATGGTCCGTCTTGGGCCAAGTATTTAGTACTGGGTAAGGTACTTCCTAGTAGTACATTGTTATACTGACGACAATAACAAGTACGGACATCAGACATACAAGTACATCAACAGTACTGTTAAGTGATACACATAAACAATTCCTTCCGTTACGTACGTGGCTGACCGACCTAATATCAATCGAATACAGCAAAAAGTGAGTTACGCAAAGTACTTGTGAGTACTTATCAATGGAACGTCTTTGACATTATTTTTCATTCATCTTAGCATACCCTAATTTATCTTATCTTAGTTAAACCCTACGTCGTTTTACGGTACGTCTCTTTCGAAATCTCCTCTTATTAGAGTGAACAATTAAGGAAGCATTCTATTGGCTTGCATTATTGACAAATCAACCTTGATCGGTATTCATTGTGCCATTGTGAAAATGGAAGAATTTACTTTATTTGTAAGAATAACGAATTTGTCACAATATTACTTGCCAACAAGTACTATGCCATTGCGACCATAAGGCACAATGCAATACGATTTTATATGGTTTATGTTAAACGTCATTGCATGCAAAATGGAGATACGAAATTTGATGACTCAATTTAGAAAAATTGTCTACGCAGAGGCAACGTAGATTTAACAGCACAATGAAAATAAGTACCAATAAGGTGCGACTATCCAATAAAGATTACTTTAAAGTAATGCCAAAGACATTCCTGACCAGCCAGCTGGATATTTTTTCTTTCGCCATTAATATAATACAAAAGTATATACACGCTAAGGTCATTTGAAAAAAGAAGAAAGAATCCTGACGCTCATGACTTCTTCGTGCCTGCCCTAATCCTTGTATGGAACAAGGATTCAGACCTGGGTAAGAAGCGTGAGCTGGGTCCCGTTTCTCAGAGGATCCTTATTCTGGTCCCTAGAGTCACTCGAGACGGTGATGTTAGACCTGGAGGTCATAGTTACAGCCGTAGTGGAAGTCTTGCTAATCAGAAATCCACGTTCCCCGTCCTCATCCTCGAGATCAGCCCTGGAGTGTCCACTGGGCATCTTACCAGGTTGACTCTTTTCAGCAGCAGCCTTGTTCCTCCTGGGGAAGACACTGTTCTCGATGTGAAGTGTGGCATTGATATCCTTACCAGCTGCACAGGTGCACGCCTTGAGGAAGCTCTTCTTGAAGTTGTCGCTGAGGAAGGCGTACAATATAGGATTCATGGCGCTATTTGAATAGCTAAGGAATCCAGCTAGAAGGAAGCTGGTGATGCTGACCCCAGTCTGACATTCCTTGGGTGGCGTGTAGATCAGTGCCACCTGGGTGAGCCAGTATGGCAGCCAGCAGAATACATAAACGGCGATCACGGTCAGGACGAGTCTGGTCACCTTGCGATGGGATCGCTTCTTCTCCTTAGACTTGTTCTTTGGTCCCACGGTCTTTAGTTTACGTATCACCAGGAAGTAGAAGATGAAGATCAGCACGAGGGGAATCGCGAAGCCCAGGACGAATGTGTAGAGAGTAAATGTCGTCTGGCCGCCATGATCGTCGGGCCAGTATATATTACAGCTCACAGAACCATCAGGCTTCTCCATTGCGTTTGCATAGAGAAAGACCGGCGTCATGAACACCGCACTGGCGGCCCAGGCGATCAGACTCACAACCCTCGAGATGAACGGCGTCCTCATCTTTGGTGAACTTATCGGATGACACACTGCCACGTAACGATCGGCACTCATTATGAAGAGGAATATACTGCTGGTGAATTGATTTACGCTCGTAGTAGTCATGTAGGCTTTGCACATTATTTTACCAAATGTCCAGGAACGCAAGCTAATGGTAGTCACCAAAAATGGAATCCCTATGAGGAAGCACTCGTCGGCTATGGCCAGATTAACGATATACATATTGGTGACGGTTTGCATTTTTGAAAAGCGCAGTACCACATAGATCACAAGAGTATTCCCCAATAGTCCCACGATGCACACCAGGGAGTATAGAACCTGGGTGATTAATGAGACCGTCGGCAAGTCCTGCCCGCAACTCGGAATCATCGAGTCATTTTGACTGATGTTCTGAGCGCCGTCGATCCATGATGAGTTCATCGTTACTGATAGGTCCATTGTGAACTTTCGATAAACTGTGGAGCTTTAGAGGAACTCTTGATTATATCGTTATCCCCTACTCATCTGTCTGAAGTTCATCAGCATTTTTTTTTCTCTTCAAATTTACTACCCTGGTTGAAAATCCGATTAGCTTTCTGACTGCCTCTTCTATATTTTATATCCTGTTTCTTACAGTTGCTTATCCATCACCTCCTGACCTTTCAAAACTTATTTACCACAAATAGCCCCATACACTATAAGGATATTATCCACTCAATGCTGTTTCCCTAGTTATTCTTCGATTGGCAATAACCCACACAGTTATTCTCCTTCTTGGTAGCAATTTTCTCAGATTTTTCTTTAACCATTTACCCTCATCGATCTTAATCTCCATTAATCCTAAACTTCTTCATTTCCTCTTCTCGGTACTTGTTAAGCCGTCAACTTTCCTCCCTCAAATACACGCTTGGTTAAAGTATCGATGTAATCCAGCCAATGAATATCTTCGAATAGACTGAAGACGTTGAGAACAATGAGGACGTGCCGCCGCCCATCCAACAGGCGTATTGGATATTCATCGGTGATTGGAAGCCAGCAGTTACAGGAACTTCAGTCCAGAAAATCCAGTCGTCCGAATTTCGATAACACCTGGAACACAGAAATACAAGGGATATTAATATAACTGACCTACAAGTATTACCTCAGCTTAGGACACGATACAAAATCCAAAATCAAATTCGTTCAATCAAAATTTCCAATCGATAATCAACCAACGAACCCATTCTCAAAAGTCCTTTCAATAATGAACGTGACGTAGGTACCTGAAGCGTATGTCTATCTATTAGTGATATCACTTGACGATCGTTCATCATCATCGGCCAACGTGAACGGCATTGTTTAACGGCAGCTTCAATTAGTGCACTAATGTGCAAACCGTTCGAGCGACAAGTATGATGGATGCTCGTGCGTTACTATCATACGCCAAGGATCGATACACAAATGCTGAGTCAAGTATTAAAAAACAGCCTTCAAACAATTTGGCACGCGTCCCGAAGTATCTGATTAATTATCAATTTCGAATACACCAATCAGATTTGACAGCCATAATGCTACCAGTTATCCAACAATACTTATTGTAGATGCTACAGTAATTCCCTGACAGCTGTCAGACGTCGCAAATAGCTCTGTGTGCCAGGATATTGTTATAACAGAATAAACTACACTGAAGCTTATCAGAATGTATATGAGATTTGTGAAAAATCTAACAGAAAGACTTGCCAGAAGCGATTGAAAAGAGTATAAGAGATAACCGTAAACTTTCAAGTATGACGACAGTTTTAAAGTGGAAGAGCATTGATGACTTCATGAGTTTCCCAAGAAGATAAACGATGAAAAAGGGCTGACCAGATGAAGCTTGATAACGATGGCTCTAAGGATAGTGAGAAGAAATGATTCAAGTGAGAATTCCTCATTTCTAAAGACTCTTCTGATAGTCACGCGGCATATCCTTGTATCGAGAAGTAAAGTGGGGAGGCAGAGTCTGAAAAAAAGTTGAGGGTTAGAAACAGTTATGAAAAAACGTGAGTGGTAAAAAGAAGATATTTTTTAGGGGGAACGACACTCAGACCGTAGATAGAAAGAAGAAAGTTATACCACAGGCCAAGTATCATCGTCATGAAAATCATTCCGGGTGAGCTCGTAAATTTTCACGTACAAAATTCTAGAATGGCGAAGGAACGTCGGCAGAGAGACGTTGGTAAATAAATAAAGCTAAAATCAAATGATAAATCAACTGGGCTCTATTTTCGCTCGTGTAACTAAACACGTTGGCAGATGATGAAGTGGTATTAATAAATTAGCCAGTGTAAGCAGCCTTGATTGTTTAACAGCGAGGAACGCTAATATTATGAGAAAAAGAACGGAAAGCGACGATTGCCAAAAGCAATTGGGATGATTCTCTGTGTCCGTCTTTGTTCGTACGTCACGCCCATATGTATGTACGCGCCATGTAGTATACAATAGGTATACATAATACAGTGAATAAACTTATACGGTAACAATAAGTAAAGCATCGAAGGAATTGACTGTAATTCAATGTATAGTATCGATATTGATCCCAGTAAACACAAAGTAACATTAACGCATTGGCAATATAAAACATTGCTGCTGAAGTGTGAATTAGTAATAAAAGATCTGATGTACGTATCTGTTACAGTAGGAGATTTTAGCATTGCCGATGAGTAAATATTACTGTGTTTGCCAGGATAAGTGGGATAGAGATGTGAAACAAGCAGAAGATTCATAAAAAAAATTATCGGGCCCCAGTGATAATATCAAATATGTCCATTACGTGTATCTAAATGAAAAAATGGCGAGTGCGACAGATAAGAACCTAATGTCAGGTAAACGAGGCTATGTCGAGCTAAAGGGGAACGCGAATAGTTGTAGGCCTGTTTGTTATCTAAATCTATTAAATGTTCATCAGGGCCACCGTTAAATATTGATGGAACGCGCCGGAGTACAGAAAAGAGAGATCGAGAGAGAAAGAGGAACAAACTGGAGATAACGTTAGCGTTAACGGGTTAACCGTAACGTAAACAGACGAACGAAAATTCCATGAGTCGGCGGCGTCAGAAGTTTTCCTGTAGTCGGACGACGGAGAGGGAGGATTCTGTGGAGAAAAAAAGAAAAAAGAAATTTCAGGAATAATTTATCGTAGATTTATAGTAGGTCGGGATAAATAAAATCTTAACGTACGTCGTTTTCGTGGTCGATCCACTATCAGGGGATATATAATGCATTGATTTACTGATGAACTGATTTTCTTTGACATTGTCTCTTTCTCTCTCTCTCTCTCTCTCTCTCACTGGGAGACTTCTCTTTATCTTCTCGGTGGGTACTCTGGAAGCGTCTAAGAATATTCTACATCTCTCTGCAGCGTTCATTTATCCTTGTCCTATCTGGAAACCTTCCTCGGGATCTTTCTCAGTCTGAATCCAGGACGTGTCTCATGAATTACCCAGAGTTCCCAGGGGCAACGTCGTTCAGGTAGATAAGTAGGTAGATTCCATTCCAGAGAACAGTTGCACGTTATAGTACCTATAGGGTCTTAAAGGGTTTAGAAAGCCTTAGAAAACCGTTCCAGCTATATCGTCACCGTAGCCACGTGCGATACGCTCCCCCCCCCCCCCCTCTATATATATATTGTTTTTCTCCTTCAACAAACAAATTAAGCCACACGCATACTCTGTCTATCACAACGGAGTAATGACGTGAAAATTTTGCGGATGAGAGAGTTCCATGAAAAACAGCCTGAAACTCGGTCACTCCTCAAAGTGTCCTTTTATCGAGAACACAGGGTTTACTGATCTTGAAAGTAGACTACAGGACCATCTAACGGACGTCCTTGATTAACGCACAACGATCCCACAGAGGAAGCTCCTGAAATAAAATAAAATCAATAAATCCACCAAACTCCAACATAACCACAATATTCTAGTTATCCCGAAGAAGCCATCCCCGGTCCGAGTCCTATCAATATTCTATTAAAACCGTAAATAGGAAGACCATAAAGCACCACACATGACGTCCGATCAATGAGGATTCGATTGCAAAAACACTGGTCAATATCCAATAAACATGTATATCTCCGTAGACGACAGGTTATGTAGGTTAGGTCATACTCGATTTCTCCTGAAGATTCCCTGGCTGTTTTAATCTCGCTATGTTGGTATCGCACTGGGTCAAACTTCAAATAAAAGGAATGTTCCCGTGTAAACCTGTGCTGCAGTGTGCAGAGAGTATTGGCTCGTGTTAAACGGGTCTAAAGGACGTTCTCGAATTAACACGCTCGCTCGCGGTTAACCTTCAAGCGGAAGTACTTGCAATTACTCTATGTGATCGTGCTAATCGTAATTAACCTTACGCTACGTAATTAACGCGGCTGGTAAATTGTATAAAGGATGAAAATCTATCTATGCATATATATATATATATATATATATATATATATATATATATACACCTATAGATTATCCACTAGTCCTAACAGGCAGAGTTTGTTCTGTGTCTACTAGTTATAAGGCATTGACAACCTATACACGTGCTACATATTGACATCACTATTCTTGTACCGTGCTTGCACCCTCTTATGCATGATCGCAATATTCGCTAGATAGCGTGACAGTAATCGTCCGCTGTTCTATGAAACAATTATGGTAATCGAGTAAAAGTACCGGAGTCCCAACGTGAATAGAATTATGTGGAATACGTGGCGATGATTGTGTTCAGATATACGAGGTCTATTAACGGAGGTATTGACTAAGTACAATTGTTGGTTAGCCGATTTTCGTGTACACTGACGTGTAAGCAAAGAAAGTCAGTACACTGTTACATTTTTGATCGGTAGCTGTACCGAATAAAATAATTCAAGACGTTCAAGAGTGACATCTGTTTAAAGTTTTTTAAACGAGAACTGTACGTGCGCGTGATAAAACGGTAAGTTAGAATATCAGAAACGACGGCGATATTGTTTACCGATCGATTGGTCTAATCTAAAAACGTTAGATTGGTGGTACAAGACAGATTTCCGATTTCACGTGAAATCGAAATTTATTTGACAGCCATCGACGCATTAAGCGATTAACGATCAGGATCGTTAATAACGAGCATCTGGGCGATTTCGGGTAAATAAAATAAACGTAGGGAAAGAAATCAATTGCAAAAACCGTTAGGGGATCGGCTGGTGGGAAAGAGGAATAAAAAAAAATGAGCATCGCCGCCGCCAATTTTAACAGGCGTGAAACTGCCGTGGGTAATCAAACGCTTTACGACTGTTGAAACGAAAGGAAAACGAGGAGCGAAAGAGAGACGGCGTATGCCCAACCGATTTCTTTTGCCTCAATCTTAACCTCAAACACCAGGTTCAAAGCTTAAATCTTCGAGCTTTGCTTCTTTCCATTTAGTACATTGGTCGACACCCCTCGTCAATGGCCAAAAACGTTAACCACACAAAATTCGACGTCGTTATTCGCATTTCCTTTTTCCCGCATGTTATTTATAATGATCGGTTGCGCACAGTTAACGGAGGGAAGGCGATGACGAGGACGCGACGTCACAGGCAAGACTACAAATTTCAGCTGATTGCAAGAAAAAGGCTGTAAAATGGCCGCGAATCGTTTGTTCTTCTGGTCTCATCCTTTGTTTTCTTTTCTCCTTTTCTTTTTATATGCTTTTATTTCCCTGTTGTTTTTTCTCTCCCTTACTTACTCCTTTTTTTACGAGGGATCAGCAACGATGTATCACAGAAACTAATTAGGCTTGGCGAATTAAGGGTTGGCCCTCGTTAAGAGAGAAAACTCTCGTCTTAATGGACGATCTTTTACTCGCGTCGGTGAAGCGAGTCCTTTGAGTTTATGGAATAGAGCAAATAAAAAAAAAATAAAAAACAAAGAAAACGACGAAGGGATAAATCGACTCGAACCTTTCGTTTATAGAATAATTTTCATAATCGAATTGTCCCTGGATAGTCGTCGGCGGACGAGATCAACCAACCCCCTTTTTTTTCCTTTTTCGATCGTTAATACACGTCCATTTAATATGCTGATTAATTAAAATTTTATACCATGACGCAGATACGATCCTCGCGCTATCACAAATATACACAACACACCTCTAGCTATTATATATATATATATATATATATATATATATATATATATATATATATAAATTATGTATTCTCCTCTGATGAGATTTTTTCGTGCCGTATTATATTCGCACTCGGCCACACGTTATATGCAAAACAATATTACAGCATTGCTCGAATAATTCCAATAGTCAATAATCGTTGCGGAATTCGAATTAATTGAAAGCTTAACAACAATCATAAATAATGACCTGATAAATAGCACACACACACATATATATATATATCCCCTAGTGACAGAAGAAATTCAGTTTCACAACGCTTTTATGATGCATAAAAGTATTACAGGACTATACGTACAGTGCTGACCTCTATAATTTTGCAATAACATTACACGCAGCCATATGCTATCCATTTCATACGTATAAACGTACGCCCAAGAGTTAGATAATGGACACAAAGAGCGCTACCTATCTTACAGATAAAAATTATGCTCTATATAATTCAATAAAGAAAGACAAATCAGGGCTTCCACTGTAACCTCCCGTAGAATTCGACGATCGTGTCTTCCTCTCCGGAGGCGCAATTTCGCTTTACGATAACACATTAAACTTTCAAGCGGAATAAATTAAAAGGGTCGTATATTTCCGAGCAATGCGCAATAAACAGGCAAATAGGTACAGCGTGCCATTTCAGATTGGTACACGTACATTATACATATATACATACATAAGGACGCGCATGTATAAGCAAACCAGCATATATCTAATATAAGAACAAACGAAAACGTATACTGAGCTTTTAACCGAGATTAAGACAGGGGCGAAGTTCCTTTTAAAAAATGGACTCGTTAAAGTCCCCCCCGAATCTTCTTCATCGTGAACGGGTTTATGTGGAGACTAGTTAAACGATCACGGGTTACCAATATAGAAGTTTTCGCGCGGATAAGGTTAGGCGTAAGATCCTTGGGAGGAAAAAAAAAGATTTCACCTCCCACACGAGGAGTCTCCATTGACACCATCAGAGACTTTACATTATGGGGATTCTGATAAATCTTGTATCCAATGTAATTTCCTGGGTCCTTATCACAGCAGCATTAAGAGAGAGACAATAACAGAGAAGAATGCAATTATATTGCACATCTTGAAAAGCATTGGGACAACAAGTGGTACCTGGAATAAATATGAAATACGTAACTTGTCTCTGACAGAAGGTTTACTTGATAAAGAAAAAAGGAGTATTCAATATAAAAATAAAAAATGTTCAGTGCAACCTGGTATACCTGAATACATATGTACAAGCGTGCGTCACGAACCAGCGATAAAAACCGACTGAATAAATCCACGTATAAAGCTTGGAACTCCCTTTGCAATACAGAATTCAGTATTGCTGTAAACCAGAAGCATTGAAAAATGATGTTTTGTTTGACAAACAATGGACACACGGAGAAGCCGACAATTGCTTTGTGTTAGAAACAGATAATGGCAATAGCAAGGAACAAGTAAACTGTACAAGAGAGTGAACGAGTTCTGATAATAAAAGGAATAAATTATCACTGCGCATACAACTGTACGGTTGTCTCTTTGTATTTTCCCTATTAATTGGTGTACTAAGAAAAAAAAAACAATTGGACTGGATATATGTATCTTCTTTTGTTTATACTGCTAGATATATCTGCTTTTGGTAACGGTGTCTACTTTGTAAGTGTCCCTATGTACGGTTACTAGATATATCTGTCTTTGGTACCGGTTTCCTACCTAATCTACCTTTGCGTCCACCTCGTAACTCTACAGGATGTACGTAGACAAGGTTGAGACAGCCGACAGTTAAGGTGCTACGTGTAACGTGTTTGGTGTGTTAGCGGATGGACAGTCAGTGGGGTTGGTTAGCTTGAACAGAGGGTGGAACTTTAGCTAGGGATATATGCAGGTCATGGCGCATGTCAAGCTGCGAGGGTGCGGCAGCCGGCAAAACGAGCAGGGCGGATCCTTTTGGTTGGCGATCGAACCTCTCTTTAAAAGAAAATACCATTTCGAGGAAGAGTATCGCGAGACTAACGTGACTACCGCGAGAAAATCTCAAGCTTGGCGAGCGAGCGATTCGCGTGACGTGATATTATATATTTTTAAAGAGATCTTAGGTCGCGATGGCGCCGCCAAATGCTCACCAGGTAATACAGAGCGCACGAGGACGCGTTCCACATATGCCAACAGTGTACACAGGAACATCTGCGTCCGTAAAATGGGTTCCGGCTTTCGCACTGATCTTAAAACTTATTAAAAGATCTGACACGGCTGGTGCTTTGACTAATAATTAATTAATTTCATTCTGAGTGCAGTTTAAAAATTCATAGATACCATTGGACGTGTCCCTTGTGTAGGTTAGAGGTGTAAATTACTGACAGTTAGATCGCGAATATATTCACAGAAGTGTGTGTGTTTTTAGAGATAAATATAGAAAGGGATGTGTACATATATACACACAGGTACATATACAGATGTCCAATCAATCCCAACAACCTGATGCATATTTATTTAATCCTTATCGTTCCATAGTAATCGAGATAATGCCCGTAATGCGAATTTCTCGTGTCGAGGGTGTCTGGCGATTCGCGTGTGATTTACCTTTTAGAATCCGTGGAAGTCTCGCCGAGTGGTTTTAACGCGTGTGAATTGGTTGCGCAGGGCACGCATTTCCAAAAGTGTCGCGGCTCGTGTTACACGGGATGATAAAGGTACCTACACTGATCGGAGATGAAATCGGGACTGAGTGACTGGGGACTGGGCGTCAGTGAGCGTCGCGACGGCAGCGCGTTGCTTCCCTACGGGGCGTCGCGACGCCTGCGCCCTTAAACCCTCCCATCCCAAGTAGATTCTCATCCCCGTTCTTATCCAATCTACCCTTCGCCCCACATCCCCTTGTGGCGTCTATACTTTCTACCTATCTATCCATCTAACTATAACGTGTACGGTTACTTGCTATTGCCAGGCGTAGGTACGCATTAAAGAAGCGACGCCGATTAAATTAAACGTCAGCTTTTCGCCATCTTTGCTTGTCCCCATCGATGTCATCTTCTCACCTCGCAACGCCCTTCTTGTTTCTTTGTCCTTATCGCGAATCTCTTCCTTGTTTTGCCTTCTCCTCGTTCACCTCTTCTATTCACTTCAATTCACTTGGATGGGTCCTTACTTTTCTCTCTCGTCATTCCCACCAGGAGTCGGCCGATCTCGTGACTTATCTCATGATCAGCAATCCCTTCCGCCGTGAAAACACCAGCGCATCCACCGAAGTGCTTTTTACTTATCTGGATGATAAGAAGATTCACGCTTCTCTTCTCGTTCTCTTCTTTTATTTTTCTGTTTGTTAAACCGTTCGAGTTCTCTGCGAGAAGAAGAAAGAGAAGGACTTTACCTGCAGGACGAGCACTTGCATTATCTCCAGTATAAATTTAAACGTTCCACGCTTCTGGGATGTTTGGGTAACACGGAATCTGCTGGTGGAGTAGCGCGAAGGAATCGATCAATGATTTTCTTCGAATTTTCCATTGACCACTGCAAAGATAAATATAGATATATTAAATAATCGCACTGTACCTACACGTTCTGCAGTCTATTTAATAATTCTCCTAGGATACTTTAATTGTCCAGGAATTCCCCTACGTACAAAATTAAAGGAACGATGATAATACCAATGAAGAACATTTCTCTGGCCGTTTCTAATAACAAGAGTCTACTTTATAATCAGGTCGGGTATACTATACCCCAGTCTACCATCATTTGACAAATTAACTAGTTTTATTCTCTGACAGCGTGTCTTCATTCCGCCTAACACAGAGCCAGGAAAAATCTCACTTCCTGTATCTACTGTCCAACCAATAAGTACCTCATCCACTCATCCCAGTCGAAGTAGATTAAGTGAAGATTCGCAGCATGCGGGTAGACATTTGAAATTTGAAGAGACATTCATCAGTCTCCGTTAACGAACTTAATGCAGTAAGGCGGCAGGTCGATCGATATACCACAGACAGTTTCAGATAGTCTCGCCGATTAAGCCAATCCTGAAAATAAAGAAGTTTCAGGATGAAAAAATGATCTCTCCAACGTACATCTAAATGTGTAATGATTTCTATTACCTCAGGATGAGGGGATTGTCATCAGGAACTGTAGTACCTAGAGCGTCGACTGAACGTGTCTCATGAGAAAACCGCAAGCCAAGCCTCCTTAATAATGTCGCGAAGCATAGCGATTCTGAATAATTCATAGTGGAAGTGCAAGAGTAGCGAAGCGGCCAGTTGCTGACGGGTTTCGCTTCCCGTGCTACATACTTCATGGCTGAATAATTCATCGGGATTGCCCATGGAAGAGAACTACGCAGAGGTACACGACGGCACGATATTAATTGGCCCGTGTAGAATCGATCGGACGGCTGTCGATTAGATTTTACCGAAAGCCAAGCTCCGTTCTCTCTCTCTCTCTCTCTCTCTCTCTCTCTGTCTATCTTTCTATCTCCTTCTCTCTCTTTCTCGTTCTCAGTGTCGCAGCATCAAGTCACAGAGGAAGTAAAGTGACCGGAGCTACACAGGACAGAAACTCTACTTCCCTCTTGACTCCACTTCATCTTCTCTCAATTCTTTTTAACCCCTCGACATCCAACCACCCACGCACAGCCACTACCTCACTCTCTTCCAAGCCTGTAATGGTGGTCGAGCACGTCCCCTGTGATATTGGAACTCGGTTGTTTACTAGGCATCCGGTGTGTGACGATGAGCGGAAAAAGGGACAATATCCGGCCGTGCTGTATTTGCCAGAGACCTGTATTAGACTCTGCTTGACACTTAATACGAAAAAGCATTACCTATGCTAACAGATATCTAGATCTAAGGCTAGTGTTATATTTGTGTAAGAACCAAAGATATTTCCGGGATATGTATGCATATACGTACTGGTTTTATACACTGTAATACATCGTATAACTGGCTTTGTGCAGAATGAGGAAATACTTTATTGCTGTACTCTTGGCAGAACGAGGATGTTCCCATGGAATTGGCTGAATTGATGCGGTGGTAGATGGTTTATCTTTCTCTTTTTTTTTTAAATATTATTCCTTTCCCTCGTATACCACGGGAGAGACCTTTACGACATTCGGCAATATTTACTGTCGGAGTTTCGATGAATTTCGAAGTTACTCGCTATGGTTAACGCTGCGTGTTGCAGTTAACGGATAATGGGAATTGGCCGACGGCGACATCTAGCGACATGTAGTTGCAACCGTATGGGGATAGAGTGAAACTGTATAATAATGGCGAATAATTAAAATTTAATAGTATTTGTTGCGCTAAACGGATATGTGTAAGAAGAATCCCCACGAGATATAACAGTGGGACTTACAAAGTATTATTTCACGCGATATATTCCTACTGATTGATATATTTGTTATGAATATAATAAAGTTTGATATACCGCTGGTCGTACGTGACTTTAGTCCACTAACCTGAATAACGTATATCCAATAAATAATCTTCCTGTTTCAGTCTGTAATAATTCCTATATACAATGGAAGGCAATGGATCGATCATTGTTTCCAGTCAATACTCGAACAAACGTGTTTTCCTCGAATAAACCTCGAGATTTCAGTATGCGATGACGCCAGTGACGACGAAACACCGGATATTCTTGAAGCATGGCGAAATAAATTCAAAGAACGAGAAGTTATATTGAAAATTTATAGAAATGAATCAGGCAAACCGCAAGGAGGTACGTTAATTAATTAAAGTACTAATTAGATTTGTACAAACTAAATTCCTTTTGCTTCTAGTGGGCTACGCCAAAAATAGAGCCGTAAAAAATTCTACCGGGGAATTTCTTTGCTTTCAAGATGTGGTATTGTAAAATTTGAATTTTCAATTAGGATTAGATATTTCTCGAAGTTTTATATTATATATTTTTTTCCCAGGATGATCGTATGCTACCCATAAGAATAGAGGCGCAGTATGCTATTGCAAAGGAACATAAGAATGCTGTTAGTATTTTATGAATACTTTTTAGTGGGATGTTATTCAATTATTTATTTTGGTTGTAGATCGTTGGCGGACGATTTATAAGGGAACCGGAAAATTCAACAGTACGATTTACTCGCTGGGCGAATCATTTACAGCAAGAAAAACTCACTGAACAGATTTATACGTCGCACGGGCCGACCGTTGTGATGCCTACATGGTTTTTACACAGAAACGTGTTCGATAGGTGAGACTTAATTATTACTAAAATTACAAGCTGCTGAATTTGAGGAAATATATTCTTTTAGAATTGGAGGATTTTCTGAGGCAGGTCACGGAACGCCTGAAGACTTGATATTCTTTTATGCGCATCTTGACACTAATGGAATTATATTGAGGACTGAAGAGCCTGTTGTTATTTATGTTTATCATACGGGAGCGACAACATTCTCTATAGAGGAGTAAATAGCTTGTAGTGTTGTAGCGTGTAAATATGTTTATCTGATGGATTATTTTTATATAGGAAAACGATATGGGCTTTGAGAATCAACAGGTTGCAAAATAAGATTTTATTCAATTGGAAGACTTTTACGATTTGGAATGCTGGAAAACAAGGAAGACGATTTTTTCGTAGTTTGAAACCAGAATTTCAAGTAACTTTTTTACCTAATTAGACCGTCAGATATTCACTTTGTAATTTCTTATGTAAGTTTGAATGTAAAATATTATTTACAGAAAAAAGTCTTTGCACTGTGTGATGTTGACAAAAATAAAATTGGTTCCAAGTACGAGCCATATGATCCTACTTTGAGAAAAGTAGGTAGGGCAATACCAATATTACATTATACTGAGGCAAAGCCACCATTTGTTATATGCATTAAACTGGTACGTAATTAATTAATTAATAATTCTGCAACTAATAATAAACTATTATTATAGGACATGTCAAATGGTGAATTTGAAAGTAATTTAGGCTCTTTGAATTTACGGGAAGGACTGGATTTTGTACATTTCAACTAAAGTACATGAAATATTCTTGCTGCTACTCAAAGATGTTATATATATTATTTCAATCACAGAATGTTGTATTTAGTAGATGGTAGAGAAAGTTTTGCATGTTATTCAATAAATTACTTGCTGGTTATGAGGCGAGGTTCAATAAGCTGATCGTAGGCTAGTGTCACTGTATCCTCTAAAATTTTAGTTTCTTCTTCAGGTACGGTGAATTTCCCATCAGGTAACTCCATGTGTTCCTTCCCCCCTGCATATAAATAATTATATTACAACCCTTAATCGTTATAAACTAAACATACGTTCTATAAAAGAGTTACTTGCGTATGACTTTGAAGGTATACGAAGATGTGTCTTGCACATATTCCACAATCTCAGCAATAATGAACTCTGACACTTGTGGGGTATAATCGACACCCATCTTTAAAACCTATGAATAAATTATATTTTCAATAATAAGTTTAACAATTTTTGTTTTACCTCTTATACTCTGTATGTGAATAATTACTTTGAAGGCTATGATGTCATTCTTTTGTGGTTTGTCTGTTATAATAGCATATTTCTGAGGATCCAGCTCAGAAATATTTTCAATCATAGTAGTTTTACCACTTGTATTTGGCTTTGCATCATTAGTCTTGTCTGGGGTGTTATTACTTTTTTCATGCTCTTTGGACATAGTCTCCTTTTTTGGCTCTGGTATGACTTTCTTAGAGGAAAATGTCACAGGCGTAGAACTTTTTCCAAGTGCTAGGAGTGTAGAAAGATCTTTGGTACTTGAAGATTGCGAGGGTATAGCTTTGGAAGGGTTTGGAGAGATTAAATCAATCACTGTAGCCACACTATGATCGGGTTGCAGTTCATGGATATCAAAGCGAATATGCTTCCCTGAAGAAATAATCGTAGAATTATTTTTTCTTGGTTTCTTCAGCCCATTTTCTTTAGGTTCAAAAGGTTCCACAGGTGCTGGCGTCTGTCGTTTAGTACGACGATGTCGTATTCTCTTTCGCTTATTAACCATCGGTGTACCCTCCGAGACAATAAAATCTCCATTGCTATCAGTTGCTTTGGACTCTGTTGCACTCTCAAGTTCTGTATCATCGATTACAGTATGGAACATTGTAGTATCTGTACCAGGAGCAGCAGGAGTAGAAGTATTAAAACTTTGGTATGCACTCAAAGAAAATTTTCTTGTCGCAGAAGAAGTGTCAGACTCTTGCACGCTCTTGAAGAGATCAACATCATTGGATCTTCTCGTTTGAAAGTTTCCATTGTCAATATTCTTGTTCGATGCACTAACATCCTTCAATGCCTTTTGTTCTTGTACAATTATTGATACTGGATTTGGTACAGTAACAGTACCGCTGCACAATCCACTTCCAGGTACAACACTATCAATAGAAACAATATATTGTAACAATGAATACTATTAAAACAAAAAGTCATGCGGCTGCACAAAAAATTTCTCGAAAACAATAGACTAACAATACCATAAATGATTATTATACTTACATGACAACATCGTTTCCGTTAATAATTCGAATATCCTCAGTAGGCGGCAGATATTCCATCTTATTTATCAATAAGTGAAACGGTTCCTCGATGCCAAAGAGATGAGTAATATGCTGTTTCAAATGGTTGATATACCATATTTTCGTCTCGTCAACAAACACTCGACTGCAAGCTCTCGCATCGGTAAAATACTTTGTCAAATCTACCACAATGGTGAAGCTGGAGCGATTCATTTTATCAAATTATATTTTATAATCAAGAAAGACTGTACACCATATAACCTGGAGGAACCGGTATGAACTTATAGAAATCGCGCCGTTAGTAATACGAATTTGTAACGGCGCTCGCATCGCACTTCGATAATCGAACGATATCAGATTCAAATTTCCCCAAAAAACATTCCCGCCATTTATCTCATAAACTAGAAAAGCTAAAATAGATTTTAGCTATCATCATTCTCAAAAATCTTAATTGATATTCAAGGAACAACCAAGTGCTCTAGTAATTCATTATACTTCTGTTTCCGGTCTTATACAAGCCAAGAATAACGCGAATGACACTGGCGTACAACGGTTTGCCGATGGTCAGGCGCAATTATCAAATAATTAAAAAAAAATAAGAGTAAAAGGTCAGAAACATGAACAATGCTACCCAGATTTATTATCACATACACGTGTGTATAATATATATATTCCTCGTAACGCGATAATACAAATTTGAAGAATTTACAATGACTCACTACTCTCTGTAGGCTACTTACATCTAATATAGAAAGAAACGTGTTGCCAGCATTTGGTGTTATCTTTACACGGTCATTCAACAAAATTTTATGAAAATGCTTAACTTACAGGATCGAAGTTTTGGAAAACTTTTATTACACTCTCATTCCGATTATCTCTTGTACAATTTATTTAAAAAGCGCCATCGAATGCCGTGTAAAATTTCATGCGGCGTATCGTTTAATTACCCTAATTACAATCCATGTAAAACGTAGCCCAATACGGACTTAAAATAATAAAGACTTTACATTTATCTTATTTCAAAATTTTCTATTTAAACACGCACCTCCGGGATGATTGGGCATCTCGCCCTGGTCATTCGGAATCGATTATGAGAGAAGAGCGCACACAGTACTCGATTGCTTTGATTTTCTTAATAGTTTATACCAAAAACCAAGTGAAATTATTATTACAATAATAATCTTGATAAACTTATAAGCTTGACAAGATATTCATGCAATGCGTATATGAATAACAGAAATCGCTCAGGCGCACAATTGACTATACGCACGGAATTGATTTAAATATTCGGGAATTTTTCTTGGCTTGCGAAATCGAACATGTATTATGCGCAAAAAGTTTCTTATGATAAATACAAATCCCTCCTGGGAATATTCGCGTATACATTAAATGTATAAATTATTAATGCAGTTTTACCTATTGAATTGGTCGTATTCCCAGATCGTATTAAATTCTCGAATATTCTGCACGTGCTTCTTTTTCATTCTTTTGATCCCCCATCGTCTCCCGGATGCGTGCGCAGCTTCGAATAATGTTAAATAAACTACGAACGTAAAAGAAACTTAAGAAATAAATTTCGTAATTGCCTAATGACTTTATATTCTAAAAAAATATCGTTACATAGATATTACGTATGACTAATCCTCGGCTACACACGAGTTCGAATGCCCTACAGTCACTCCGCTTTCGCAATAGGAAAAAAGATCCTCTCGCAAAAGTAAAATTGCACGGAGAAACAGGAACGTACAAAAGGACGGCAGAGAAGATGAGAGAAAGATTTTTCGGGCAGTGCGAATTAACCCTGGAATATGAATAGAGAGATAACAACTCGAAGAAAATGTATCTGAAATCTCATAACGTTTATCGTCAATCTGAATCACTCAATATGATTAGGTCGGACAAGAATTAATTTAATTAGTGAAAATCTTCATCGTCATAGTATCCATACTGATTGTTGCTTAAAGTTTTTATCATTCCGCAGAACGAATTAGATAAATCCATCGGACGTGACACGTGTAATTCGATGCACTTTCAGGAACCGCATTAAATGATTATTCAATTGAATTATTACTATAACGTCGCAGATGTAATTCGCTCGACTAATTCTCATCCGATGATTATTTTCGGTATAGAAAAATCCGAGTGTGCATAAACGTACTTGATGCTCGAAATGGAAATACTTTTCTACACCGCAGACAGAATCTAAGTATTAGCTGCGCGGAGCGTATGCTACGGGATTATGGAATTTCCTAGGAGCGCTTTGAACCTTTGGAAGTTTTACGAGAGAATGCAGGAATTTCGCTTGGACTCGGAGCGTTCGCGAATCTGCTGAAGATGCTGCAGTTGCGCCGGTGATGGTACGTGGGCATTACTGCTACGTGAACTCATATATTGTGGTGGCGGTAAGGATTTCCTACGGCGACGAAGAGCTGGACTCAGGTTGTATTTTACCTTCGCCTGGACAAGTAACTCCTTGAAAACTTGTGCTATGTTGAGGTTTTCCTTGGCGGAGACCTCCACATATCCATTTTCCCACTCCTTTGTCACTAACGTCCTGGTATTCTCAGAATCGACCTAGCGAACGAATTAATTCATTTTAATTAATATATTCCCCACTATATGATTCTTTGTATATACGATTTACCTCCTGAATTTCCTCCACCAGGTCCACCTTGTTTCCTACGACGACGATGGGTACGACGCCCTTTGTGGCAAGAATCTTGTCCTTCAGGGTCTTAACCTCCAAGAAGGTGCTACTATCGTTTACGTCATACACCAAGATAAAGGCGTCTGCCGATTGAATTGATAGATCCCGCATAGCCGGGAATTCATAGGATCCCGAGGTGTCAAGGATATCAAGGGTTAGCTGAATGCCGGAGACATTGAAGTCGCCGTGATGCATCTCCTCGATGGTCCGCTTGTATTTTGGCGAGAAGGTCCCATAGAGGAACTGATTGATTATGGCGGATTTACCAACCTTAGCAGCACCCATTACTACAATCTTATGACGGACTGAACTCTCTGTCGCCTGTTTCCTGGCGCCTTCCGACTCTGACAGTCTTTCCGTCCTAGAGGAAATTTAAAAAAAAAATTCATCTCACGCAACACACTGAAATATTAGTGTTAATAAAGTTAAAATCATTTTCTGCCAATTACCTAGTATTCTTCGCGTTTGCACCCTCCTCCTGTCCTTCCTTAAGGGACGATGGCTGGAGACTGAAACGCCTACTGAATTGCCGTCGATTCTTCATCATCTCTACAAGAGAAGAAAAGTGAGTGAAAATTTTATAAATTAAAGCCAGAATCCATTCATCCGTAAAACGAACTTCCATTCAAGAGCATGAAAAGAGAAGAGCGAAATAGAAATATAAATTGACCATTGTTTTCCAGATATTGTTCACACTAGTGAATCCTTTTTAATTTGATTTCAAGATTATCTCTAAAGCGCAACTGCGATATTAATCTCAAAAATCTCCAACAATTTCAGACAGACCCAAGCTGTATGCTAGGCCAAGAGAGATGAAAGTAATGGTCATTTCTTTAGCCTAAGAATACCCAGCCAAGTCTAGCTAAAAGCAATTCCGAACACTCATGAAAACGGACCAGGCAATTCCAGACACAGTTGTGAGGGCAAAGAGTCATATTCATGGAATTGCCAGTGTTGCCCTTATTGCCTGAACCCTGGTGAGCGATCGGGACTTATTATCGGTCGTCCAGGTTACTCTCTGCCAGATTACTCCACGTTATTACACACTTAAGCTATGCTCTACCGAGGACCAATATTTGCTAGTGTCGAATACAGGTGATTTCGAGGGTTAAGATTAGGCTAAATTGCGGTACGAAGCTTTGTAGATGTTAAAAGGATCCACAGGAACGTTCCAATATAATAATGAGCAATCCTATTTGAAACCATACTTAATTACCAAACTGATGCATTCTAATAAAACTGATTAATAACAATTCCCTGATAAGTGACATATGTCACTTATAAGGATATCTCAACAAAAGCTTAAAATAAGGATTAGGATTGATCTAGGTCAATCTAAAAGTTCTATCCGATACATTAAGTGAGTAGCATATGGCAATAATAATTATTTTCAAAGCTATAAAACTCTCGTAAACTATCACAGCCAACAGTAATTAACTCAATTAATAACCATCTTAATTAAAATAACGAACTTCGTTTCAGTAATTCCACAGTCGTTTCAATCCAATCTCAATGCAAATTACTGCAGACACATCAGATCCCACGAGCAATAATGTTACTCCCAGTTCAAGTACTAAAACCAAGATTGCACAGTCTACAAATTTACCATTGAAACTCCAATGTAGAATGGCTCCTTATACATATTATTTATCTCGATAAAACCTCATTGTACTTATACATGTAACATTATCCTAAAAGCACAATATGCGCTGTTTGCTCGCGTAATTACACTGTTCACATTTAGCTACTCTGATTCCGTAACAAAGCAAGTAAGACTAAAATAAAATTCCCGCTACGATTTGGTTCGCTGAATAAAACTGGAAACGAAACCTCTAACATTAAGGGGAAGCGGGTTATTTACGGCAATCGTTATTCGCAGAGTGGCCAGAATGCGGGTGATTAATCGAAAATGTAAATCGAAGAATGGTCGACTTCAAGAATCGAGAAAGCGTCGACTTTGTCGTTTTACAGGAACAATCATTTAAGTTAGATATCATATTGATATAAGAAAGCCATTGTGAGCTTGCAATTCCAGATGATAACATAATGCTACGTTATGGAGTAATATTGTAAATTTTTTCTTATAATCAATAACTGCAGTATATACTGATACTGAAGTGTAATTCTGCACTGTAATTGGATAAAGAGATTACACTCATGACAAAACTTTTAATCCCATAGAGAAATTCCTTTAACTATACTCTACGCGCATCTACCTGATACTAACTGTAACCAAGAGATAGATAGTGGATTTTAGTTAGCAAACTCTATACTACAATGCACACGAGTTACGTTGAAGTTTGATTGAGAGCTACATCAGCGTGGAAATAATTTAACGGATATTTTGGTAGATAATACATTGAGCCATTTGTTACTGCGCCGTGTATCATATAAATACAGTTATATATCATGTATACTGTAATAGTATAGCTATAGACGTGTAGAACGACTGTTGGATTAAATAATATATCGTGTTTCGAGTTTTGTTTCCTATACCTACTCTGATATAAATTTATCAAGGAAAATAATTATTCGATTCGCAGTGGGCTTAACGATAATATTCAATTAAAGGTATCTGCAAGATCGCATTGACGAGTCAGCCAATGAAGTCAATTATATCATTAAGGAGAATCAAGTCTTGACATTTTCGTTAACTTTAAGTAAGAGAAATATAGAAATTATGGTAATTATCCGGAAAAACCAGTTCCCCCAGGGTCGATGGGAAATTTGTCTCTTGAGAAAATTCCGGGGTGCAACGCTTTCCTGGAAAAAGACCAACTGTAAAATCGATCAGGGTGTTACTATAGTGAGCGAGTATAATCGATAAGATTATCGTTCATCTCCACCTTTAAATAACACACTACCTCGTGAACGTTTACTTCATTAAGTCAATACAGGAATCGAATGGTGTCATGGATATTTACCGAGTCACGTAATTCCCGTTTACAAAAATTTCAAAAATTCTCACACACCCGCGCAGCTACCCTCATTTCTTGTATCTGGTCCAACGCCCTACATAAATTCTATAACAAAAAGAAAATAAGATTCTGAAATATAAAATGGCAAATGTCCAATTGGATCGACCAGTAAGAAAGGAGAAAAGAGTTTTGGCGTCTGCTATACCTACCGGGAGTGCGAGAGAGACAGACTCATGGACACCTCCGTACGTAAGACAAAGACAGTTTGGTATTGACTAAAAAGAAAAAAAAAGTAAACTCTTTGTCCCATACATTTCATTGTATCTTTCAATCATCCCGATTCTCGTTAATGGTATTATCATTATTATAAGCACTATAGAGCTCTGTATATGTGTATATATAGGCAGTAATGCTAAATTGTGCTTAATAGTCAATGAAGTCTTTGAAAAAGTATTTTAAGGCTTCTCTCACACTGACACAGTTTAGGTGACTGACTCCTATGTACACATCGAACTGGAAGTCGTTCCAGGAGAACTGGAGCAACGGCACGACGATAATAGTAAATTTCTTGTGCGATAGACAGCTTGCAGGAGTTCCTGGCTAGAGAGACTAGTCGCAAGCGTTATATATATATATGTGTGTGTGTGTATAGAGCTTGCCATACTTGCGGAACCATACATAGTATATACCCATCCTATGTGTGAATGTGCGTGCTCAGACTCTATCGATGCATGTAAACTAGAGCAATGACCTGGAGAGTCAGTGGAACTTGGCCGGCTCCACGTTGTCGGCGAACCCCGAAAGCACGGATGCGATATATGCACTTTGGAATTTTTCTCGACACGGACAACGCACCCGGGACACCGTCCTCGTAACTCTTCTCGAAGGCGAGCAATTTTTTTGAAATCAATGCCCTCGGAAAACTCGGTCAATCCCCATGCGAAATACATGCCCTGTTACTTCGCTGTTTTACCATCACCGGATGCTGCTATCCGGTTTTCTTCGTACATTCCTTACAGTCCTGAACTTCTGCATTCTTACGGTACGTTGCTATGTGTATATACCAGCTGCTTAAGTACATGCACGTACGATCCTGCTTTCCCAACAACCAAATAGAATCACGAAAATTAACCGACACGTGTTTCGTTCGAATTTTACTTCCCTTAACAACGTTAATATCAGAAAATTCACGTTGATTCATTAGCTCTATTGAACTTTAACGAATTACAGAAATAGACGTTAGATATGCGTACAACGTTCGTAGGGCCATATTCTATCTATTATTCACAGCAAACTCTGTTGCACCTGTCACATTGAATTCAATGCACTTTGTGATTTTATATGTACACGTTGATTCACCAATTGTTTCCTCGTATTCTCAAGGGAACACAGGCTTCGCCGTGTGAGAACCAAACAGTTGAGGTAACACAACTATCGGATTCATTGTGGAAGTTTGACCCAGCGCATAGGGCACAGGTAACAGTTCATCTTCAGTCTGTGGGTTTGAAATTGTTCTGTTCTCACGGAAACAAGGAGTGAGATAAGGAGAGAATGTGTGTGTGTGTGTGTGTGTGTGAGAGAGAGAGAGAGAGAGAGAGGAAAGACTAGTTTACCAGAGAACAAGCAATCATCACCTTTTGCGTGAAGTAAGCGGATTGCCGGGATTACACAGGGTGTTGGATATCGCCAAGATACACATATATATACACCAGACAATGCTCTTGTATAATAAATTGGTGCCATTAAGCTAATCGTAAGTAGTATCCAATTCATGTACGTTGAAGTCTCTTATGCTTTTGTTCTTTGTCGCGTACGTGCATATGCGCAGTAATATAAATGTAAAACTGTAGGGGTTATGGTTGCGTTGTATGGCCACCCCAAGCACTGACTGCGCGTATTTTTATTTGTGGCTCCGCGCCGGACAGCGAGAAAAGCTTAATGACCCGCAAATCTTTGCCAGGACATTAGCATTGGAGAATTTAGGTTGACTCGCGTTAATTCATTCAAGGCGACGCATCATTTCCATGTGAATAATGTTAAGGGTCGTCCGCTTGAGAATTCGTTATCGAATATATAATCAGAATCTCCGTGTTAAGAGAACTCGATTGATTTGACACTGTTTGCACAAACTTTTCGGAATAATTTTATCATAAATTTTTCTTTAATTGTTGCTTGTCTTTTTTTTTATTATTTATGTTTTACAGCGCCGTAACGTCTTTTTGTGTCTGTTTTTCTTTTTTGAACAACTTGAATTTCTCCGGAAGATTTTAAAAATGGCGTCGTTAGAGTCTCGTGAAAATTCCGCAGAATTTGTATTTATGATAAAGTTAACTTTAAACCAATAACGAAGAGTGGCATGTTGACGGAATGTAAAGTGAATTTCTTCAATGTAATTTGTCGAAATTTATTTTCTATTACTCCTTTCCACATTTTTCTCTTTAATAACTGAAATATTACTTTCCTCGAGGCCGGCAACTTCATTTCCATGGCTATTTCCTAATAGGCCGAAAGCGAGGTCGAGCTGAGAATTGCAAATGAGATTGCAAATCGTAATTAAGGTTCAATGAAGATCGACCTTTACCTAGCCACGTCCTTACGCACGTTACGGTATAGATACTGGGTAGGTACACAATATCTCCAATGGACACTATGTAAGCGATATTCTACACGTAGTATATGAAGGCTTCAATGTTACATTACACGGTGAAAGAGATTGTCAATAGAAAAATATTTCCAGGTCCCAGAGAAGCAACATTGGATATTTAAGTGGTTCGGGAAAATATGTGGTTTTCATTTTTCCGCGCAAGCATTTCTATCTGAATCCTTGCTGGACCAGCAAAAAGAAATGTTGGAACATTGTCAGCTGTTCTAACACGAAAGGTCGAATTCTAAAGAAACAGAAAGAAAAAAAATGACTAGACTTCTTCGCACCTGCACAAGCCATTGGAACTTACGTCATTGAAATTTGCGCAGTTAAACAAAGCTGGCAAACACAGATTACACGTAAGTAAACAAACATAGTAATCCTATCTTGCAAAACAGTTAAGCGGGACTGATATCTACGTAATTAAGAGACTGAGTAAAAAAAAATTTTGATCACAAAAATATGGGTCAAATACATACATGCACATAGTATATATATATATATATTTACTTTACGACAAAGAATTAATATTTGTATACTACAATCATTACCAAAAGATCCAAAATGAAAATCCATGTATCTCGATATTATAAATTAATGCATTATTTGTATATTTACTCTGATGATACACAAGTAACCGTAATTAATTTAGTAGATAAACTTTCACGCGGCAACGTATTTTCCATTTTGGACTGGAAGTAATTTTCAAGTGGCTAATCAAATTTAGACAGTTTAATATCGGGTGCCGTGATATTTCAAATGAAATGAAGGTAAGAGCTATGGAGAGGGAGAGAGAGCCCGGTCTGTTACAAGAAAGTGTTAGAGAGAGAACGAAAGATAAAATACGAGGGAAAAGAAAAAGTGTGAAGAGAGAAAAGGAAAAAAATAGAACAGATCGCGTAACAGGTGCGGGAAATAAATCGGTAGAGTACAGAAATGCCACCTTCGCTTTAGGGTGGCCCTCAGTCGTTAATACTCTTAACCGATTTATTCCTACTTCACTACCTCCGAGGGAAACTCGGCGAAAATTTGTGAGATTTGACTTCGCAAACTGCCAGTTTGAATAATGATTCGCAAGGCGTATTATAACTTCTTTCTCAAAATGCCCCAAGGAAACTGTCAAAACGAGACTGGTATCATTAGCACTTGAGAATCATAAGGCTAACAAGTATGGTCACGAGAACATTGTGTCTGGTGACGTTATCAGAAGAAGTATAACGAGTTTGTACACAGTAATACAAAAATATATAAATATACGTGCAGTCGTTGGTAAAAACGTTAATAAAAAATTTTTTGATTGCAGCTGTACAAAAAAAATAATGACCACCGTACTGAAATTCTGCCAATGACATTTTCACTCCATCTTTGACTTTACATGAAAAACGTGAGTCGTAAAACATTCAATATATGTCTATTCTCATGGAAAACCCGTACGACTGCATTGATATGTTGATTTCTTATACAGGGAAAGAATATCCTGCCATTGAAGCTTCCTAGGTTAGGCGTGAGCGTGAAGGTTTTTGCGATTGGCAGGTAGGGGCCACTTGGAGTACCACGATAATTCTGCATATCTAATCAGAAAAAAAAACCTTTTCACGTCGTCCAGGGCCATGTTGCTTTATCATCGAGGTCTCGAGTGTTATGATAAGCGAGACGGGTTCGTGCTTTTCCGGAAAAGGCAAATCTGGCCAGGGTTAAATCCCTTAATAACTAGACAACTAACGCCAGGCTCCAAAGAGAATTACTTCTAACGCTTCTGTGAAGCATGTCTGTTCTCTCAAAATACGTATGACGAATCTCCTTGTGGTAAGACTCCGCTTAACGCGATGAAGTTCTGTAGACTTTATATACATATTTATAAAGTTAAAACTTCATTACCACAAAGTGCGTACAGCGCCTATAGTAAGACAGTTATTTATTGACGTAATCATTAACGCCGCTAAATAGCTCGACGATTAATTAACCAATTGTTTCCGGAGCACGTGTAATTAGACGCGTATACCCACGTTGACCTATCGAGCAATCAATAACTAACAGGGCTGTGCGCTGCATACGATCATTGAAGTCTTAGAAAAGACGTAATGAATTACTTACAAGGTATGCATTAAAACATGAGACAGAACGTTAGAGTTTCATCCAGAGGATGGTGGAGGATGAAGAAAAAAAAAAGGAGCTCGCAGAGATCTCAGGGGAATTTCGCACGAATGTCGGTTTAAGAGGTGAGACTATAGAAAAGCTTGAAACAAATGTGAAAAGAATATTAACTTGTGGTATATGAATTATTTTGGGCGCGTTACGTTTTCATGCTCCCTGAAGCTTATGACTACCGTAACATGGTGAATTTTAATGTCTACTGCGACGTTTGGCTACTAAAGCTTTCTGTATCTAAGAACACTGTCGCTTCTCCTGAAATCTCGGGACAGTCAAAAAAAAGATCACAGCTGGTAACATAAACAGACGATGATTCTCCGTTATCAATGTGAATAACAATGCGCACTAGTTTATCATGCACTGCATTGTAGTGTAACATTATAACCTATTTAGAACTGAAGTGTGTTAACCGTAATCGTGATACGGGGCTAGGCACTAATATACAGTGGATACGGTTTAATTAGGTTTGGTATATACTATTGTTAAAATTAATCAATTAAGTGCGATAGCGGTTCATTACCCCGAATGACTGTCCAGTCTGTAGACGTGTAATTTTGCTCCAACGGGCACATGCAGAATACGTAATTGAAAAAATGAAAATCTCTTTAGTACGATTCATTAGAGTGTAATGGTACTTACTGTTAATGGGATATAGGGTGGAGTAATGCATTGTTTTAACGAGAAATGAAATAAGTAAATACAATGTATCACTAAACGGACTGCCAGCCAGTCTCGATAGAAGCTTCTGACAATTCGTTGGAGTTTATCATACGGAAGATTGGACTTTAGGGTTGAAGGGTAACTAACTGTAAAATTTCGCCTGGCGTGCGTTACATCTCTCTGCGACCCCGTAAATACGTGAGTTGACGAAGACTTTAATACACACACCCTCTGGTCCTGTCTGACGCCGTGTAATTTCCCAGTTTGAAAGTATAGTCTGTTTAGCCCCTGACACTTGGCCGGAAACTTTTAAACCCCCTCAAGTTAAAAAAAGAGCACATTAACAAGCTGGCCGAAAGGCCATTGTCTTAGAGAAAAACTTTTCAAAAAAAAAAGCTACACCATTGTGCCTGTAACTTGAATCGGAGGAAGATCAATATTAAGATCCAGCCGCCGTGCAATTCCTTCCTGTCAGGAGGAACACCTGACTCGAATGATAGTAGGAAGTACGACTGGCTATGAAAACGTGCAAAAAATTGTATAGAAGGAAAAAAAAGAATACAAGCAGCCAGTTGGCCGAGGAATTTTTTGCAAAGCACTCTGTACCACGGTATAAGGTATTCCTCTGCATATCTATTAAGCACACAATAAATATTCGTTCTATGCTTTCTCTTGGGGTGATATTAATGTAATAACTTTTTATTATTTCAGGACGTGTTATCAGACGATTCTGCAGAATGAGCAATGGCTCTGTGATATTACGTTGAATTGATTTCTGAGATGTTTAAAGGGAAACTTGAAAAATTCACGAAGAAACACTGTACTGGCGCAGTACGGCAACATTTTTTTTGTCTTGCCTGAACTTAATTGGGCATTGTCATTCTGTACTGTTTACGGTATGGTAATATCCCTACATGGACGAGGTAATGAAACAGAATAAGCTCTGTGTCTGTGTTTACTACTAAATGATGCAATTTCGCACGAGCTTCTCTCACTGTGTTCATAACGTTTGTAATAGTGTCAGGTGAATTCTGGCTCGAGTGAATTTAATCGAGTCGGCTTAACAGCGGCTGTGGCCAACAGCTGAAAGGATAAGAGGTTACAAAAAAAGGAAGCGTGCGAAACGCGAAGCAAGACCAAGATGAGAGAGAAGATTAAGGCCTCCAATTTACTATAAATATCATTTAATCTAAAGGAGCAAAGGATACCGTGGATCAGCGAGTACAGTGATGGGATTTTCACTATTCAATATATTACATGTTATCACGTATTACAGTTAAGACCCGGTTGTCATTTTTATGGTAAAAGACAGAGAGAGAGAGGATAATAAATGAAACTTTACATCGTCGTTTTCACATGGATAATTGTATTCCGAGGAAAGAGGCGAGGGCGCTTAAAGGGAGGACAAATGAAAAGAAAAAGGGCCACACTACAGGCAAGAGAAAAGACAGTAAACCCGGTACTTTCAATGGAGTTCCCATTTATTGCACACAAACATTTATTCAACGCAGATAAACTTTAAAGTTCAAAGCTAACGATAAATCCACAAAAAATCATAAAACCAAAAATGAACATCAGAAACCATGATACACCTGACGTTGGTGTTCGTATATCCAAATTAAAAAAAAAAACTTGCCACAGAGAATCACGTTACCATTATTTATTTACCTTTCGAGAGATCTCGTTGTTAATATTAAAACTCAAAATGAAAACAGACAATAGCCCCCATAAATCCCAAGGGTGACGTTAGATAATCCATTGTCTTAAATGATGTACCAATGATACAAAATCAAACCCGTGTCAATTAAAGGAACCGAAGACAATTGGATACCTAGGGTTACCCAGTAAAGTGCAACCTGTAGCAATGAACTGTAACAAAGATAAAGCAGGAGAGAAGAGGAAAAAGCTATGAAAATAAGCAGAGTGCAAAAGTACAGTCTATAAAGAAAGTGTACAGGTGCAATCGAACCTGTTCTCGTGAACGGTTGAACTTCCGCAGTGCAATATCGTGTTCCTGGGAGCAAGTTGTATGCACAGCCTCGTCCTGAGGTCCTCGAGCGATCTGAGAACGGCGAACGGCCAGCTAGCTCTGGCCGGTACTCCTTGCGTGCCGGGCGATATCCACCCACGGCGACTGCGCCCTTGCAGTTCCTCTCTATCCTTTCCTACCTTTCACCCTCACACTTGTTCTCGCTACACCTCTCTGTCTTTCCGATTGTCAGACTATCCTGCTTCTCCTCATCAGGCAGCCTTCTTCGCACGATCCTACCTCCCTTTACCTAGAGTTACATATAGCAGCTACGTTGCCTACCTCTAGCTACCCTTATACGTCTTCTGTATCTGTCTTACCCTTACGCGTCATAGCTCACGTTCTACTACTTTCCTTATTCCTCGTCTTTCTCATTGCCTTGCCTTCTTATTGCGCCTCTTCTCCCTTTTCACGTACATATCCAATATACACGTATTTCTCTTAGAAACGACTATGGCCAACCTACCTTCCGACTCCTGGTGAACGGGCCGGAAAGTGATTCGACCCTTTCGCACTTCCAAGTATACTTCCATCTGGTCCATTATACGTGTTATTGCGTATCGGAGAAAATGTTGCGATTTCGCCAAAAGCCCAATGGATTCATCGCCGGATGGTTAATCGCTTTTTCATTTCAGATTTATGTGCACGCCCTAACGTATATTCCAGCTTGC
The DNA here is from genome assembly GCA_031762395.1 of Calameuta pygmaea. Taxonomy (NCBI): domain Eukaryota; kingdom Metazoa; phylum Arthropoda; class Insecta; order Hymenoptera; family Cephidae; genus Calameuta; species Calameuta pygmaea. The sequence goes on from JASANN010000260.1 coordinate 380,963, forward strand.
GTGTTGGAAATTACATATTTTAATCGGGTCTACATTGAATTGCTTGTACTTTATCGCTACGGTGGAGTTCATAGTTCACAGTTCAAGCGATGTATCGAAGAATTGAATCAGTTTTCATAATATTCAACAGCAACGCTCGACACGTGGAGGCTGTTGCGACTTAACCAGAATTTTCACGCAGTTACGCAAACCCATCACGCACTCTAGCGACAAATCCTCGCATCTTCATACTTTTGAAAATTCCGACGGATTACACGGGAGCCTGGTTTCTGCGGTATCTGCGGTTCCTGTGGGAATAACTGGTCAATTAACTTTCGAGTGGCAGCAAGCAACTTTCCAGCATGGAACTTCGATGAGACTTCATTCCCTTAATTCTTCGTGACCTCGGGCTATCAAAAGAGTAAAGGACCTTTGCTTCTGGTAATTATGTAAAAAATATTTTGCCGTCGTTTGCTTAATCAAAGCTGACTTTAAAATTAGTATATTAGTTGTGCCTTCTACCAGCTCAAGAAATAACAATCGCGTTGTGCGAATCTTCCAGCGGTAATACTGCGCCGTGGAGAGGCTTTTCATAAATTATACTTTCAAAGTCAATTAGTATTTACATCTGACGAATTCAATCTAGCATCCACACTGAATCATCGAATTATATATAAATCGGGGCACGATTCGCGAATCGAGGTTTCACACGCGTACTATGCCAAATGTCAATAATTGCATCCTGCGGCCGTCTGCTAACGAAATAAGCACATACCATTCGGTTGCAGTAAATATTGCACCGTGAGCTACAGTAAACGCTCGTATCCGCCTTATCGGAATGACAGCCATGACGATAACTCATAGGCGGTTTACTATCTGCAATAGAACAGTCAAGAATTAAAAGGCAAAGAATGTAAAATTAGATAAATTTTGAATTTACACTAAAAACCTCTGCAGCTACAACTCAGTATACATTAATTGGCTCAGTTAACTGCAGGAGTCCATTTGATTCTCTGATTTGTCAAAATAACATTCTCTTGTTTATCTTGCAGATTTTCTACAACCACCCGATACCAGCTATTAATTGCAGCAACTGCCTACTTAACTAAATGGACGTTGGTCGCACAGGTTTTCTCCGAGTAAAAAAACGTTTTCGATATTAACACGCCACCTCGTACTATATGGCACTTTTGTCGGCTACATCCTCCCCGTTCTCGTTGCTCACCAGGACACCTCTACCCCGCAGCTCCAGGTTATCCTACTGTGACGGAAAACGGAAAGCTCCTGTGCCACCCGCGGTTCGTGGCAATCCGCAAGCTGCGACAATAACAGGGCTCGAGATACAACCTTAACGTCTCCGGTGTACTGTGACACTACGTACTAGGTGTCCAAAGTGAAATCAACGGAATTGGATTTTAGTTTAGTCAGACGTTATTGTATATACAAAATATCGCGTAGCAGCCATTCGATTCGATGAGAACGTATACGGTTCTATGAAGCGATAAATCTTGTTAGGAATGACAAAAAAGTTTTTCAAACGTTCATTTCAATAAGTCTAAACGGCACGTTGGGTAAGTCAGATCCACTGGTAGATTCTGTATAGTGGATCAACGGAAAATAGTATCGCCAGACTGGAGCCTATGTATACTGTATGCACTAGACTACCTATTGTGTCATGTCGAGGAGTCAGTACGGTAACATGAGATTTTGAAATGTTCCGTTGCAGATGCGTAACACGGTATTTATAAATTAGCAGCGTAGAAGCATGATTATACAGGTACATCGCTTGCTGTTCGCTGTGCACGTACGCATTACGTTACATTAGATACGCAATTTATATACAGACATCCGTATACGGTTAATGAGATATTTACAAACGTTCAATCTAGACTGTTAATGTACTGGATTTATTAATCGTCCACGCAAATCCGTATAACGTTTCTATATGACGGCCATGGCGCTTGATAAAATTAATGAATCAGTGGTGAACGTAATTTGGTAATAATAGAATAAATTTTTTATGAATTTTAACATTTCACGTGGATCTGTACAATTAACATAACCGCACAAGCAACAAATATCAGTCTGTGAATGCGTGACCTTGTTCTCTCAATTATCTTCTATATCTTCGACGTCCAGTGTTGAGCTTATTGATGGAACAGGAACGTGGAATTTTAGCGTAGAAACTGGGTTCGCTCTCAAAGCTTTCCCAATAATAGTAACTCGGTACGCTCGCATAAGAGATTGCATTGGAAAAGTGTACACCGCGTTCATAGTTACGTCGGGAACCTTTACCAAGGTCGTAAAGCAAAAGGTCGCGAAACCTCAATATCGCTGCTTTCATCGTGTGGATTATCGAGAATATGCAGTTTCGACAGGCTGCCATAGTGCGTTGGGTTTACTGCAAATTTTATACATTGTAAATCCCGTTGCAGTGTTTATCGTATGTGTATAAGGCGCGTGTAGGTTATGAAGACAAGAAAAAGAGGATAGACAAGAGAAACATCAATCCGAATATGACCGCAAGTCTCGCCAGGCTGAAAACGTTTAAGGAAAAAGTTTTCTCAGCTGTTCATTCGTAATGACAGTAAGTAATGGACGAATCGGCTCCTCGGTGTCAAGTTGTTTATAACGAAGGATACGTAAGAGAAAAAAACATTCATAAAATTGGGAAATAAATTGTATTTTTTTTTTTTTCAACACAACCTAAAAAGACACTCTGCTTCTTTTGTTGAATTTGAACTTTCCTCGAGTTCGGGTAACCTCTTATCTGTTCACATAGTCACTACTTTCTCATCCACTGCTTCTTGAAATTGCAGTGGCTATTGGTACTTCGAAATAGTGCTGGTAATTTTTAAACGATACAAACCGAATTATTACGTCAAAAACAAACACCGAATGAACGTTTGCGTCAATGCGTAATGTTACGTGAAAAGCAGAGTGAACGTGACACCAAGTTGAATAATATTACGTCAAAAACAATTACCGGTTAATGACGACAACCAACGAGATTATGGCTGGCTTGCGTTTGTGAATTTATAAATTGTACTGAGAACGTTCTTGCGGAAAGACGAGTTTTCTTAACATTATCTGTACGGCTTTTTAGGTTAACTTGAGCGTGTCGGGGAATCTCGGAAAACTTATATTTGACAGCTATCTGAGTTATCCCACATGTACGACTGACACGAAGACGTCGGTAAAGATTTTTTTCATAATTTTTTTTTGAAATGTGAAAACAAAAGATAAATATTTCATCGAGCAAAGGTCTACCTTATTACAGTTTAATTAGACGGCGCATTATGCGATTTATTATTTACGGAAAAACAACGTTGAGCGTTTGCCCTTTATTTTCAACAACCAAAGAAAAACAATATCATCCGGTTTATAATAATGAGTTAACAATTAATAATTAATTAGTTATAAAATATTAAATTTACGTAACGTCCTTAGATTCCTTTTTAATGTCCCCTGAATTCGTAACGTTATCCTCAATGGGCTGAGTCGAAACAACGTTCATCAGTTGCATAGCCGATGCACGTCTGAGTGCCTATAAAATAATATTTATTAGTTTAATATTTACTTGACTCAACGAATGTAACCTAACCTAACTTTTTATCGACAGTCCATTTTCTCATGTTTTAGCTTGTGGACACCGGCAAGAAAATTGTTACTCGCTACGGGCAAGAAAGGGGAAAAAAAATTTGTTTTTACTACCGGTCGAAGAGAATATGCAGAATACCTTGTAAATGTGCTTTGCGCATGAAAGTCTTACTTGTTCTGTACATGCACCGAGATAACGCCAGGTGTGCCTTTTAAATTTCTGTTTCCCTTCTACAATTCTGGTCCTAACAAAACTCTTGAATTCCTTGTATCTTTCAAATACAATTTACTTCTCACGTGGCAACGTAAATGTTAGCTCTTTGTATAAGCTGTGAGTGGGACAATGAAAATTTTTTTCTTTTTATTAGATTTATCGGTTAATACTTTTTCATTGGGCTATTGTTATTCTTTGTTACCTTTAATCTGTCCCGTCGTGCAGAATACAGGACCCATAGGACGTACACCAGCATTATTATTGCTGGTATGAAGATACCTGCAATGGTGGATGCGCGACGTAGAAGTGCATGGTGCAATGCAAGCAATGTAACAGCCAGTGCAGTGCCGCCTGCAACGTAGCGTCCCGTTTTTCGTCGTTCCTCCTTGGAAAAGAAGAAGATTAAAACTTTATAGTAACGGGTTTATAGATTTTTTAAAAATAATTTTATAAGACACAGAGCCGTAGAATCTCATTACAGCACAGAGATAACTTTTGATAATTTAATTCACAGTTTTGATAATTTGGTAATTAACTGTCATTAAAATGTTTATTATCCTTTTTTAACACAGTTCACTTGGTTATGAATGCTGTTAGAAAAGTTATCATTGATATTATTTATAATTTTATTACTTTCGTAGATGTCGTATTTATGACCGATACAGTTAACGGTCGAAGCGTATCCTGCGACGAGGAAGTCGAGGACTTGGGCATCCCTCTTGTCTTGAGTAACCACGGGTGGCGTTAAGTAGACGAAAATCAAGGGAAGGAAGTCAAGAAGTCAGGATACCAGGAGCGTCAAAGTGAAACCTCCTCCGGAACTATCCTGGCTACGACTAAAGAAAACACAGTGTGGCTCTTATGGCGCAGCCCGCGGGACTACCGTATAAACCGGCCTGGCATAATAAACAGAGAGGTGGAGCCGATATTCTCTCGAATCCTTCCACTGGGAAGTGATCGTCCCTGAAGATGTTTTACGCCGCGATCTATTTGATTCAATCGAATGAAAAAAAAAAACTACGAGAAAAAATTAGATTGTCGAACGTAAACGTTATATTTATATAACAGCCATATCCGGCAAGGTAATATTTTATTTTTATTTAAAAAAAAAATATCAAAACTGGAATTATATAATTTACAGAATAGCAAAGCATTTTCAAATCCAATTCAACGGTTCATTTACTATTCCAAAGGCGTATTGGTATCGTGGCTGCTGTATTCCACTAGGATAACTTTATTACCGAAAATATTTTTAAATTTCACGCTTCGCGTATTGTATTATTTAGATGAAGCAGCAGGGATTTGGCTTAAGGAATTTTCAGTAAAATCCAAACCAATCGTGCAATTCGCTTGAAAGTTAAATATGTAGGATCGATAAGGAATGGAAGAATTTTTTGTATTCGATGGTAACAAAGAGTGTTGTGGATTCCGTGACGTGCCGTTTATTGTGAATGGAACTATTTTTAGGCAGGTACCATTGTGCTCCAGAACAGCAGCTTCTATAACATCTATACCGTACATCATACCAGGCGATAGTCACGCAACCCTATTTTGATTCAATTTAATTCAACTCCGATCTACACACTCGACACTCAATACATATTATTTTTCATTGAGCGCCACTGCCACGGAACATGACCACGGACACGCAGAAAGATATCGATCCAGAAGCGCAGGTACTGAACAATCTACTTGCAGTCAAAGGCCTAATTGAAATAAGGGCTGTCAGGTGTCAGCGCCCTAAATAAACCTCAAAGCAGGTCGCCATATTAATGGCACGTTTCGCTCCAATGATAACAACTCCTAATTACTTTTATTAAATCCCCGTCAGCTTTCCTGACTTATTATCAATATAATTATACATTCAACATTCATACACTGTAAGTATTCACTTCTAGGATTAATCAGCTACCCAATAATTGTTTGACTCTTAGAAAAAAAAAAAAAAAAAAAAATAGAAAAAATACTATATGAATCGGTCAGAAGTTTAACCATGTGGATTCCATATAATTTGTGGCTCGTGTTCACTATCAGTCACTAGATCATAAAGTGGAGCCGTTATGATGTTGCTATGGATTATGTAAGCCGGATACGGGAGATGAAGTGCCGCAAGAAGTCTGCCTGGAACGCGCTATCCCTTTGCACATAATTTCTATACAGTTTGAATATATGTATAGGATAGAGTGTATACCAAGTCTGTATCGCAACTAGGTATACTTATCTACCTTGACTAGTGAGCGTCATGTGCAGGCATGAGTTCCTGATTAATCCTACACGTTCCACGTGTTTATTTTTCCTCTGTGTACTCTTAAATACGGCCCCTGTAGTATACATATAGAGTATCATCCCCATAATAATATCCGGGCAGACAAGCGAGATAGATCGATCTCAGCTTTTCATAAAGGAACAAAAGTGGAGAGTGGAGGCGTTGATTTTTTGGTGCTCGTGGCAGGAGTCAATAGAGGCGAGAGGGACGATTTTTGTGAACCTTTCTATGTGTTACCCGGAGTTCGCTCTACCAGGGCTACATTATGTGCACATGGTTGATCACGTATTCGCCCCTTTTCTTCCACTAGAACTACAGCTGAGCGAATTCTAGCCGAAACTGTACTCCTTCTCTTGGAGACTCTTGAAGCAGAGGATATCCTCTTTATTTCTTTCTTTCTCTCTTCTTGTCAAAGAGGCGCCTAAAGACCTGCTCTTTCTGTGTCCGGAGTTTAGCGAATATGGGGCACAACAAGGGCGGAAGAGTATTCGGATAATTATGAATCCGAATGATGATATCTGGAACACTGAACAATTGTATCTATATACATATATTTATGCTCTACTGCCTGTAGTTTTTGTGGGAAGGGTGAGTTGTAATGGCGGAAGGAAAGATAAAGGGAGTGAAAGAAAAAAGAGGAGTATCTGTAATTTTCATCAGGTGGTAATGGTTGCAGTGGCCTATCGTTGCTCTTTGATCTTTTACAGTTTCGACGAAGTACCTTTTCATTATCAAACCCTTATAGTTCCCTTCTCCTTCAATTTCTTGTGAAACTCACTTCGTGACTTTCTGCTGCACGAATATCATGGACTAAGATCTGGAAGTTAATATATCCTGAGTACGGCCCTGGCCAGCTACTCTTGGAATTCACTATAAAGAATTCTAGAGAAATTTCTTTCAGCACCCGTTTACTAGCAGCAAATGTTTTATATGGCTTTAAAACTCGTTTCTTTGTTTTTTTTTTCTTTTTTCTCTTTAGATACCTTGCAGATGGTCCATTCTGTGCGTTATAGAGACCGTAAGAAGCTTTATTACAGATTACGAGGTGTAATGTAAATATTTGTTCTTAATCCATGTTGGAGTATTTCCTTGTATATATATATTTGTACGTGTTATTAAATTATCACAACGATAGCGTCAATGTATAAAATGATGTCTTATATGTAAAAAATGTTTAAGAACGTTTGTGGAATTGAGTTCAAGCAATTAAGCTGAGCCATGATTTATAATGTACAGACTATTTTTATGCTCCCGCTTCAGATGCTGACCCTCCAATGTAAACTAACAGTCTACGTAATGATGAACGACTGAGAGGCAACTAAATATTTCGGGTGCAGGCTGCTCGAAATAAAAATCATGGACTCTTAAACATTGCTGTCTAGACCGCACATGGTTTCGAATTGGCACTCCTCCTCATTGTCCGGGTAAAGATTTTTCATGGTAGAAAGTGGACAAGGCACGTTCTTTGGGCATCCTGGAAGATGCACGATTCGTTCCTGATGCATTACCAAAATAGCTGGATTCTTATATTTGCAGCTGAAATAACATCAATGTTAAAAAAAAGTTAAAGAAAGAATTAGTGATCAAAAATAAGTTGATGGATTCTTCAAGGACATATTTTATCTTACTCGTAAAGAACAAATGCCAGGTTCGATGCAAAAGCATCAATCATACTGACTCTCCATACACGACGGTCTTCGTGTAAAGTATACGAGTCATGCTTTAATGGTTCCATGTCTTTCGCAACTCTCATCAGAGAAAGTAATTTTAAAATTGTACCAGAATGTGTAAAGTAGGCAGTAACGTTAGCGTCTTCTTTGGATCTAGAATGGATATGCTTTAGTAAGACTGTTAGTGGATATTTGATTTATTTACTTACTGGAAAAAATTGAACATGTCGCGCAGTGCAGGACATGCTTGCTCATATGTTAAAGGATAACCATAGCCATCGATCCAATAATATTTTAGATCCTCTGCAAATTCTAGGACTTTGAAATGTTTTGGCAGGAAAACATTACACCAGACAGATTCTGAATTACTGTACCAAGCAGTTTCGAAGGCACATATTGTATACATTAAATTAGCAGCATCTGAAAAACATTTCTGAAGATGTTTATTGGTGGGAAGAGCGCAACAGTTTTAAATTTGTATTTTATATTATAAACGTACCGTAATCTACTTGGAATCCTAGAATACTGGAAATGTCTTTCAATGTATCGCTTACTACAGAACTCTGTATGAATTTTTGTTCTTCCTCATATGCCTTTGGATTCTTATCTACTTCCTTGCGCCAACGCTGGCATCGTTTATAAAACTAAAAATAAACGAGGTAATATATTGCTTTATGATTATGCTATCATAGAAATTTGCTAATTACTCGTAATATAGGGTCTTTATATTCTGGTTGAGGAAACCAAACTTTTTTGCTTCCTTGGAGTCCAAATAACCCAAGAGCGAAGTGTTTTGCACTTTCCTCTGTTCTTTGAGTTGCAGTGTATTTAAACTGTAAAAAAAATATATTAGTCTTCAACTTTATATTAAAGTTATCAAAAACAAATGACAATTACTTTATATGTAAGATTGCTGTACTTTTCTGGGAATAATGTAGGAAATCTTGACTGAAATCTTTCAGCCAAATCGATCATTTCCCTTTCACCTTCTTCAGCAAGCTTCATAATAGCATCCTCGGCAAAGTTAAGTTTCCATTTGGCAATTTGAGAAATCTTATCAGACATAAGCCTTGATCTATTTGCCACATAGCTTGACAGTATCAATTCCTGTAGATGAGGAAGCTTGGACATCATGATTGGAACATATTTTTTTCCTGGGAATCGTGTACCATGTCGTACCAAGAGCCAAATTTTTTTCTCAATACATCCTAAATATATAAATATCCATTATACTATAATACAATTTACCTAGCAATAATAAGGAACACTACTACTCAATATACCTGGATAATTGATCAGAGAATCATTGAGATTAGCTATGAGTCTGTAAGGAGTCTTCGTCCCTAATTTACATTTATAAGTATCATTATTCTCTAAACATTGAGATTCAGCAGAAAGGCCTAGATAACCTATATATAGCACTATCAGTTGGTAAATCTTCCAATCCATTCCCACACGAACAAATCACTGCAATCTCAATATATGTGACGATGATAAGTCCTCAACGTCGGCGGAAGGGCATCTTTGATTAGATAATCTCCAAAAGGTAGAAAACTTAAGATTACAAGGAATTATGTTAACCCCACATTACAAAGGGAATCTCTAAAGAAATATTAATCATTCACTGTGCATCAGCATTGGTAATTATGTAATATGGCTATACATATCTGCTCAGGGCGTTTATGATCTATACGCGTTCGCCTTTATCGTTATAACAAGATTGCTGTAACGTTCTTTCAGACGTTTGAGAACTACTGTGTTATGTACGTCTCATCATGAAATGTCAGATGAAAACGAGGTTATATCAATGTAAACCGAAATGTATTTAGCTTGTATTTCGCGATGATTTAAAAAGTGACACGTTCTCCCGTGTCGTTGAAAAGTTTAACGTAATTCCTAAATAATATAATGTATACCACGAAAACGCCGACACTTCGTATCGGCGAGGCCGATCTCAAATGTAAGAATGGTTGCGGATTTTATGGAAACGCTGAGTGGCAAGGATATTGCAGTAAATGTCACCGAGAACATCTTCAGAAGCAACGAGCACAACAGGAAGGTGCCACTGGGGCTCAGAGCCATGATAGGTAATGTTTTATATTTAGAACAGATAATTCGAATTTCAGTCACTTTTATTGATAATCTTTGCTCAGTGAGGGTGCAGGCCGTACAGCTGTATCAGGATTTTACAAGTTTGAAGAGAAAAGACGTCAACAAGATAAGAAAAAAAAGTTATTGTCAGTCTTCAGAAAACCTACGATGAAAGGTAGAGTTCACAGAGAGAACTGTTATAGCGACCATTTTCTGTTGCTTATTTATCAGTGTAGTTTATATAATATGTCATTTACAGCTCAGGGTTATGAGGAGCTTCTTCAAGAATTAACAAAAGACAACCCAGACTTGGATAAGGTTAAGGCCGAGAATAGAGATCTGATAGGACTTATTGCAGAAACTCCAGCAGAGAAGGATGTGCGCAAGTGCATCCTGTCCTTCGTCAAAAGTATTCTTCAGAATAAAGATGTTAAGAAAATCGATGAATTATCTGAAATCACTCAAACATTTTATCAGAAATTTGCTAAACGCATGGAAAATAGTCCCAACTACACAGGTATATTATTCCTCTCAATTATTTCATCACAACAATATCAAATGAGTCTAATGGGAACTACATTTTCAGATGTTGCTCTTGAAATCCGAGAAAGGCTCCTAGACTACGTAGAGAGGTCTGCCATGACCCTTCTGTACAGGATTCTCTTCTGTCCACCATCCACTACCGATGAGGAGAAGGATCTTGCCATTCAGAATAGGTCTGCACAACATTCAAGCTCAAGAAAAGGAAATACACCCCAAAGAAATCATCTAAAATAATATTACTCTTATAGAATTCGTCAGCTAAACTGGGTCAGTGGGAAAAATTTAGAATGTCGAATACATGAAACCAGTTCAGAGGTTCGTGAGCTAGTCTACACATCTATCACAGACCTGCTAAACATGGACTCAGTAAAGGCTCCCCAGGAGAAGCTCGCTTGCGTCGTTCACTGCTGCAGAAATATTTTTCTGCTTCTACAGCAGTCCGTGGGTGGTCCAGCATCAGCTGACGAGTTCCTACCAGCCCTGATATTCATTGTCCTCAAGGCAAATCCAGCCAGACTCAAGAGTAACATAAATTTCATAACAAGATTCTGCAACGCCAGCCGTCTAATGACTGGCGAGGGTGGTTATTACTTCACAAATCTCTGCTGCGCCGTATCCTTTATCGAGAACCTCACTGCAGAATCCCTGAACATGACTGAGAAGGATTTCGATGCCTATATGTCAGGCGAACGAGTTCCAGCCAATACCTGGGACTCTGCACTCACCATTTGTGAGGTAAGGATATAAACTATTGATCATTGATCAATTGTAAGTAATTACATTCTTTTACTCATCGAATTGTTCTCAGAATATACACCTAATGTGTGAACACATTACTTTGCTGGACGAACTCAAGACGAAGAACAGCGAGATTGTTCGAGAAGCCGAATTGCTGAAGAACGAGATGATCCAATTCCACGAGGACGTCGAGATGAAGGTGAATGAGACTATACAGAAGACACCCTTGCTGATAACACGATGTCAGAGAGTACCGACTAATTTGGATAGCGAAGACGTAGAGTCTTACCAATTGCCTCCGCCAATAATTCCTCAGGTGAGATTTGTCCTCAACCCGCATCCCTTCACTACTAAAGGAGAGTTACGTCTTTTTAGGTTTCTTTTTTTTAAATTTGGTTCCATGGCTTTTGTACACGCTAGTACGATATAATCGATTTTCTCAGGTGAGAGTGACTTAACGTGCGCTTCTAACAAGACTAACAAGAGCATCTTCGGCTTCCTGTTATTATTTTTATCAAGTCCTTTTTTTCCCCTCTTACGTCTTCTTTCCTTCACGAGCCTTTATTAATGACCCGTCACAATCCCTTGGACATAATCTTTCATTCCAGGTATACTCGGATTGTTTACTGACACAACCTGGAGATTCGAAGTCCTTGACGGAAGACTGCGTCACCCCGTCACCGACCTTCGACTTTGCTCCATTCGACGGAGATGGCAAAGCAGAGGACGATACGAGTCTCATCAGTCTGGATACCCAGTGCGATCTTACTACCCACGATAATCACCCTTTCGACAAGGATACTCCTGACAGTCTTCTTGACGATTCTCATAGCTCCGACGCAAATCTACCCTCGCCCTTAGAACCACTCGCCTCTGCCCAGGAAGATTATCACGGATTTACTCTCCAGGGTTCCACCATACCAACCATCCCCTGTAACACCGGTGATCGCTCGTCGGATACGGCAGAACACGAAACGGACAGCTACTTTGGATATTTTCATAATATTTAAGGGTAATTATCTAAACAATTTTCCCTCTTGAATATCTCTTGGTACTACTTAGCAATTCCCAGGAGTCACTTCTATTCGGTGCATTTTTAATTCTATTGTTGCCCAATCGAGCCTTCACGAATCTAAATCGTATTTGTATGATAAAACTTAAAGCCAAATTATTAAAGAAATATAACACATGTACTAGCATAGTATGGATGGTGGATATAAGTGTTTGTATAGGTGCGCTAATTAATTTGTACAAAAAGAAAAAGCAAGCATTAATCGATTCCATGAACTTTCAAGATCCTCTGTCAACATAAAATTCTATTATCTGTCCCTTGATTAATTATTGCCTATAATATAGTGGATATCATGGTAAATAATAATAGCATAGTGTATAATAAATTAACGTAAATTTATTTCATAATCCTACTTCATGCTCATAAGTTAATCTACAAGATTTCTTTCTCATTGTGTTCCTTAACACGATTAACGCGAATTTTAAAATAAAAATTAGCTCGTCTTCTACAGGGCTTCTAATCTTAGTGGTCGCGACGACGAGCATCCTATTATCTCGTATCGTATATGGAATGTATTATTTTAATTCACGCGAGTAGACGGCTCTACCTAAAAATTCACTCATAATTATCATCACCATTCACAATCATTGTTTTCTTAATAAATAACATTTTCTCTCACTTTTACGAAGTACTCACAATAAGTTGCCAGCAGTGCAAAAGTTGTGCCACGCGAAGCAAGCGTAAGGATTCACGTACAAGCGCCATCATTAAGATACGTTAACTGATGAATTAGTAACTATTAATTTCTCACCTATAATATTATTTTATATTGACCACTACCCTGTCTCATCTATGTATCGGTAGTAAGTACAGTACAGCACTGTACCGAGAGTACTAATAAATTACGAATAATGTTGATTCTCTAATAAGCTGAACAATTTGATCAATGAATATCGTATAAAAGAAATTCTCAATCGTTCGAGTATTCTAGAACCAACATTATCACAAGTATCACACGAGTTTCGCGTACGAATGCTAAATGAAAAAGGTCATCTTCATCTTTGTCTGATGTAGTATACAAAATAAATCTCTCAAATTCTAATATCGTAGCGTGAAAAAAAAAAGTACAAAAGTACAGCAGAGAGTTTAAAGTTAAGTGCGCTAGTTGTGGGCCGCCTTTTTCCCATTCATGTATCCGATCCATCGTTCGGCAGTGGTGGTAAAGATTGGATCGTTATCAATAGTATTCAGAAGTAAAAGTTGATTGACATGAGTCGAGTGGTAATCCCATCTGGCGAGATTAGGAGCCGTTTTAAGTGTAAAGTGTCTTAGGTCATAGGTCGTTCCTGAGCCTGTGTCATAGAGCATGATCATGTTCTTCAGCGAGGCCATACCCTGGTCGAAAAGTATAGCAGCCTCGTCCGCGTCTTTACCAGTGGCTATACTTTTGAGGTCGTACAGACCCAAGAGGGAGTAGATGAATCCATTTAGGATGAAGGACGAGGGTTTTGTAGGATACTCCTCGTACCAGACGTATTTGTCTAGGAACATAGCTGCCACGCCGCCCTTGCTGGACGATACTCTGAAAGGTCGGAGGCCTCTTACTGATGCTTGTAGATATCGCTCGTCGCCTGAATGATAATAGGCTCTTGATAATACAGAAATTGCGTGACCCTGACCCATACTGGAATACCTGTAACGAAGTTTATGACTTGTAGATTTTCGGATACGATTTAAAGAATTATTTTGATTAACGTTGACTATATTACTCACCAGCCTGGCTCTAGAGTGGCCATTCCACTGGCGACTTTTCTTCTGACAGGGTTGGGCCAACCACCCGAAGTTACATTTTGATTTGCCACGAACCAGCGGGCAGCATCGTAGAATTGCTCCATGTGTTCGCTGGTTGACAGCGTCACGTTGTCAATCATACCAGAACCATAGAGAACCATTTTAACAACCTATGCGATAGATGGGAATAATAATTGTATTGGTATGTAGTGATATTTTGAAAATTTGAATTGATTGTGGGAAATTGTACCTTGAGCTTAGACCTAGAGAGTTTTTTCTTGTTCTTGTCGTTCAAGTTGAGTCCCTTTTGTAAATCCACTACGAGATCCCTTGTCAATCGTTTCCAGCGATTGTTCATCAGGCCTATTCCGTAGTAAATGTGATTGTTAACGGTGCTCAAAACTAGGTTCCCAGTAGTGTAATGTAAATAGTAAGTATCTTTTTTTTCTCTTGACTGTAATTCAATAGCAATGCTACTATTGTCCCTTATACATAAATCCAACTTTAGTACAAAGTCCAGTACATGATCCATTTTTAAAGATATTCCAGATGTGCTTGTCTCAGGTGTTGCATATTTCAACACGTAACTACCAACGCGTTTATCATAGATCCTTATCACTACACAACCTTGCGGTACGGACCAGTCTTGTTTTACTCTGTCTGAATCTTCAATTAACTTTCTATGAGGTTCTGGCTCGGTGAGATTTTTACTGTAGTGTGAAAGGCCAAACTGTGCGATTTGTGTCGGGTAATAATAACCCTGGCTTTCCCACTGAGTAGATATTGGCACTCCATCGCTACCACTAACACATTTTACTCTTTCGCGCACTTCCACATTGTAGTTTTCAAAGGTCATGAACACACCACGAGAATCATACTTGCCCTTAGGGCTCACGATTTTTGAATAACTATGTAGCCATTCAAATCTCTCCAGTCCATCGTATATTGCTAGCTTACCATAAATCTGTAAAAGAATTGAATCTTCTAGTTGTCTAATATTATCCAAAAGGGATTCGACAAATTTAAAAAATATAATACATTGTAATACATACTTCAAAATATTTGTGTATAAAGGAAAATGGAACATAGACTTCATCTCCTTCCTTTCGGCATCCAATTGAGTACCCTCCATTGATGTAACAATCTATTTCTTGATATCCAGGCTCATTAGCCAACCGATCTTGCAAAATATTCTGCTTAAAAGATAGAGGAATCATCACAATAATAATCCAGAGCCAATATGATTCCTATAAAAACAAGGTACCTTATGCTGAAATCGTGTCTTCCAGTCCGAGGATCTAAAGAAGAAGTGGTTGCCACAATTATTCCAGGATGTAAATATTGAACTAATTACCGCAACAATTATTATGAGAAGAATGATCTTGAAATTAATACGCATCATCATAAACAGCCTGTAAATCAAATCAATCAATCATAACAGTATGAAATCATATGAATAACCAGCCAGTGACATTTCATCCAGGTTAGAAAGTTCACATTATCTAAACTTACATGACATCGAATTATAACCATTAGCAATTGGCATTTTTCTCATCGAATTCCTGAATCACCAAGAAAATCCACGTTTTCTCGGTCCCATCCTTTTTTCATTTCTTCTCATCCTCACTATCAGTACCTGACGTCAAAATGATGACATGGAACCAATGACGCGTACTCATGCATGTACAAAGCACGTCTTTTTCAATACACTGGTATATTTATTACCCAATTAATTACCACTTTTAAATCAAATCAACGCAATAATTGATGAGAAGCAACTCGAAACACACCGCTGCACATATCGGAGCCCCTTCCGAATCAATCTTACAGCGTCGTCAGGTGCTGGATTTATTTTGGAATATTTATTAAAATACACCTCTCCATTCCAACGAGTTCGTATCCTGATTTATATATATAAAAAATGTAACAGAAGCAATATTACAATAAACAGAAACACATTAGATATTCCATCAACTTATTTTCTCTGTTTTCGTTTCACCTGCACTTCTTCTACCTGCCGTCTATTAGCTACATAATTGTGCAAGCCTCCAGGAATTTATACCTGGCACCCAAGGACCCAAAGATCACCTGTAAAACTTTCCCTTTACAGTATCTAATATAATAACTCAAGGAATAGACACATCCTCTTCATCCCTTTATTACAATAGAATCCAAAATATTTGACCTATTTAACATGACCTCCTACGATATTATATTCGCCTAATACCATGTCCAATTTTTGACCATCGGATACAACATATTGAAAATTCAAAGAGAACTTTCATTCGATTCAATACTATCCGTTCATTGGTCGATTCCGTTGTATCTCCTGTTCCATTAGAGAATCTGAACAAGAATCGTGCCACCTTCTAAGCACTTCTAGTTGCCTAATACTCCGTGCGATTTTCGGCCGTAAAATTTTCGCCGTGTCCCGGCAAGAATTCGAATTTCTCAGTAACTCTAGCGACCAATCACGTTCCTCCTGAAGTTCCGTTGGTTCTGCTCTAACAGAAATCGTGCCACCTCCATGCGTATCGTATTCTCCTGATACCGAAACTCGATTTTTAGGGGTCTAAATTTCTAAAGTGCCCGTGAAATCTAGGCCCTTAGTACGAGACAGTAATGTTAGATGGCAATAGTGGCGACTAGAATTAACACTGTTTTGAATATATATATATATATATAATGTCAGATATATATGTATATATATATATACACATATATATCTGACATTATGCGTAATGCTACAGAGTAGGACATATATGGCAAACAAACTTCTACAGAGGCAACAGGTTACATATCAGAGAGACGCGTGCATTGTTATCTTACGCGCTAAATATAATCCAAACCGGAGAGACATGCGTAATTGCACGTCATGCCGTTGGGTACTGGAAATCACATAGTTAAATAAAAATTGTCGTAATACGCTTAATTAATTAAAACAAAGCCATCTTACAAAAGCGTATCCAATTAAAACAATCGTTAAATCATATTTGATCTTCTTTATCTGTTTGCCAAAGACTTAAACAAATTATACCAAGGGGTAATGTAAATTTATATAAGTATTTTGTTTTTCCAACCTCCTCGCAATTTATTCATCCAGGGCCGTAATCCAGTGGGAACGCGTTCCTCTAAGACGTTTCTTCAGAGTATTTCCTGTCAAAGTTCCGTCCGTTTCTAATATTCATAAAGGTCAAACAATCACGGAGCGTAATAAACTTTGTAATACTTACGTAACAACCTATCTGTATGAAATAGCCTAAAACATAATTCAACGCGCGTATACCTACACGCGTACTCTTATACCTGAAGTTGATTAGGTCGAATTTGCAACGTCGTCGAGGGCCTTTACAGAACAAGCAGAGAGCAACATGTCTTATTTACGCTGAAGTGGTTGTCGGCCAACTTAGCATGCAGCTATCATCCAATCTAGTAGGACAATTTAAGCAGCCTGATTCACGCAGCGAAATCATTTAATATTTGACGTCAAGCTTGATTACCGTGTAACAGTGGGTAATGGCCGATTGTTTATACAGGTTGCAGCCCGGCGCCGTACTATCAGACACTACCTAAGCGATACAAGTAATGAAAACATACATACACATATAAACCAGAGAAAGATCCTTGAGTGGTTAGAAAATTAAAAAAAAGAAGTGAGTATAATTCATAAAAAAAAATAATACAGCGTTTCCCCTTTGAGCAATTATTATTAATATCCCGAAAAAAAAAAAAACATGGCCACCTCGTACTATCTATACGATTCAAACGCCTCAATATAAATCATATAATATTTTTATGATCAAATTATTACACGAAATCTCTTTTACCACTGCTGGGTATGTGTTTCTAATTGTGTATATATATATATGTCCTTAGGATATTTCTGGGCTTCGTAGGAAGAAACGGCTGCTTCATTCCTTTTCTACTGGTATATAAACTGAGAGTACAAGGAGGACGGAAAGCCGAGTGTTGACACTAGGAGAGCAGATAAGATAGCAGCTGTAACCGACCAATCGGCTCTCGTACCAACATCTTTACGCACGTCAACTGTTGCTAACTGTCGCTGTGTACACAGTAGAAAAATTGAATTAGACTTGTCTTACAATAGTTTTGTCACCTGGCGTCAATCCGGGGTCACGCGGATTCCTTAATAAGTGTAGAAATTCTCTACGGCATACTCATATCCTCTTGTAGCCAGCCACGCAGTATGATATACGTACATATAACGTATAGTACCTGGTACAGTGATTTCTGATGAGAGATAACTTCTTCTAATCCATGAACAATTATTAGTTTTACAGAAATTATTATTGATAACGCAATCAACGTCAACTATTGTTTCAGATTGGACCTTCATAGCTCACATGCTCTTTCTTCTTCCTCTGCAACCAGTACTGATCCTCTTCTGGAATTTTTTTTTTTAATAATTTCTTGTCACCCTGTATATATATAATATGGGATATTAAATCACGTGATAATTTCTCACGCCACAACTTCCTCACTGGCCGACGGAGAACTCACGCAATGGATTTAACTAAGTTTCTTACAAACGTGTGAAGAATAATTCAATAGTGTCAACTTGTTTGACAAATATAGCTACTCGATGACTCCTTAGAAGTTATGTTAAATTTAATGGATGTTTAATACGAGGAGATGGAAATTTACTGTAGCCAATTGGATAGAAATAATTTTTATATTCCTATGGAATGTATGGGCCACGTGTTACTGTGCATATTTATAATTTAAACGTTGAAAAAAAAAGTTTAAGGAATAAGTGCGACAGTCGTCAGTACATTAAATGAATATAATTCAATTACCTTGTGGGTGATGGTGTAAAATTGTATGTTCGTTAACGATCAGATGTCTTATTTATTTGTTCTCTTGTATTATCGTACATCGTTGATGTCTTTATAAGCTGTAGAAATATTAATTCGTACTGGTAAAACTGAATGAGATTTTGAGCATTGAAATACTTGCTTGAGCAGTTATTATACAAAAGTATGACGTGGATATGTTCCTTATCGGTATTTTCATATGAAATTCTATGACGTAACGCGTGTGACTTTGTAAGCTAAACGTAATAAAAGTGCAAGAGCGTCGTTCTCTTTCAAAATTCATACTTGATCTGCGTCATGTTCCTGGAAGGTTTCTATGTGCTGATATACATTGGGATAATTCTACTGAGTTTTAATTATGAAATCCTTATTTTAGATCTTGGAAATCTAATGTTTTTCACCGATAAGGCGAGAAACCCCCGTCATTAGGATTCCATTAAGTGTTTTTGAATTCCTGGCATTCTCGGCGTTTCTAATATTTCATGTGGACACATTAATACATTGCGTATGGATAATAATTTTTAGAAAATACTCTCCTGCTGGATACTTTCAAATTTGACGGATTCTGTTCGTTATACTTAATATATTGGATAGTTATAAGACAAAAGGTAATCAAATTAAGTATTCGAATTAATTCGTACTACGTAGATCAAAACATTAGTCAAGCTGCGCTTTAGGTATCTACTTTAAGTACTGTGTGTCGCGTCTTCTTTTTCGATAATGAATCTGACAAAGATACAAGATTTTTCGTAGCTTCAGCCCACGGTGATACGCAGCCTCGGAACATTCTGGAAAAAATTTTACGAAATTATTGAACAAAAAAAATACCAAGCGTTCGAGATATATCTGTGTAATAGGGAAAAGACAGCAAAAGGTGTAGAGCAGAGAGAGGAAAGAATAGGAAAATAGAGAAAAGCGAGTCCTAGGAAACGTAATGGGGAAACTAAAGCCGTCCCCTTGTGCCAGAATTCAAAGTAAATACCGTTAGAGCGTTTAACTTGGTCCGTGGCGTGTCGGGCAAACAAGATTATATGCTCTAGACTATGGATTTGCAAACAGTTAGCGAGTAAGTGACACCCTGTGTAAATAAGAGAAGAAATATGTACGTACGTTTATGCCGTAGCGGGAGAATTCGAAGCACATTTATTTTATCTTTTCAGCTTGTCTAGCAGACACTGGCACGGTCTTTCTTTTTTTAATATTTTTTCCGTCTCTTACTTGATTATCAATCCTTCTCTATCGAATTATACACTAGCTGAACCAGAAGAGTGCCGACCACACGCGCAGACCCTAGCGTCGGGTAACTGACTGACGTAGTATTAATTTCAGCCAACAGTCGTCTGCTAATCGCGATTTAATTCGAGGCTTTGTACTGATTGCGGCATTGTTAAATATTCCTAAAAATATATTAACAAGGGTAAAAGCATATTTTAGCACGAGATCAGGGAGGATTCTCCATTGTATTTAGTCTCGTTTCTTATTTACCGTTTCAAAATGTACTACTCTAATCATAATGACGTATGTCTCTAAATAAAAGTCATGACGAAGTAGGATGCTTCTCTGATTTATTAAATGTTTGTATAAAAAAAAAAATGTTGAATAGCTCCTCAAGGTCGGGTGAATGCCATAACAACATAATAAATATATGCTCAATCAATTCCTTCGGTGTATATTTCCGTCCGCCTGTCTGTGTAACAGAAATATTAGCTTTCGCAGTATTATCGAACAATTCTACGAAATTAGCGTCGTTTTGAGGTTATGTGGAAAGTTTTAGTTTCAACGCGAATGTCCTAAGCTTCGTGTGATTGGTCGAATCGAAACGGCATATTGCGAGTAACCGTTTAATCTTTGAGAGGCATCATAAGTTGTGATGAATTTCTCAAATGGAAAACGTCCGTTAAAAAATGTCGGCAGGAAAAAATTCAAGAATTATTAACAGAATTGATATCGCTACGATGCTGAGGATGAATGGATTTCAATGCAGCAAAACATTCAACGCGTCACAATCGTTCAGTAAGAGTGACTCTCGTACAAGTTCACTGTCTGCTACCATCGCGCGCACGAGAAACGCACGTGAATGTCACCCAAGGAGTATATGAAAATTTACAGAAATGCTGGTATGTTATATTTTTAATCTTTTAGCAAAAAACAGGTGTCCTACGTGCGATGCAGCAAGTCTCTATAGATATCCATGATCCACCAGAGGTTCATGTCCTGCGTAGATAAGACACGAGACGAATTTTTCCATGATGGCCGCCTAGGACAGACGTATCTTTAACGAACTCGACAAGACTATTGAATTCCTGTAATAATCGTCTGGACGGATTGCCTGTGACCCTTTCTCGTGTTTTCCGATGCATAAGAGAGATTTTTCTTACTTCTTTTTAGCTCCATCGGTAATACGATCTACCTCCATTAGTCTCAGGGTGGATACACAGAGGATACAACCAAACTATCAGCCGCGGACGGTTAATCTCCTAGTAGCAAATAACGCGGTACTAATATTCTTGAGTCAATAAGCGGTTATGTACAATATGGCTATGTAATGGATAGCGATCGCTTTTCACTGCACGAAGTCAGTCGGGGCCCTTCCTTTCATAGGTGAGAATATCGTAGCGATTTAATGGGTGCGCGTGGGAAATTTATAAGGCTGGAACGATCGTTTGGTAGGTTAATTGGCAAGGAAGTGCGTATTAAAAAAAGAACGTTAAACAATCAGGTTAAGAAATTGATGTATATATATATGTATGTATGTATGTATGTATGTATATATATACGCACTACATATTTATAGTTCAGGAATGGATTAGATTAGACTTGTTGTCTCTGAAAGAAATAATGAGAATTCGATTCTGCGTAGTGAAGAACCTTAGAGCGACAGTATGGAGGGACTCGGGGAGAAATCCTGTACTCGTAGTCTACCTGCAATGTGGAAGATCCAGGTAGAAAAGCGAGAGGAGAATGAAAGAAAAGATAGATAGACGAGTAGCATAATATAAATCACGGAAGAATAGATGGTAGAAAAACTAAGTCGTAATGGTAACCGGGCGGGTCCAGTGGTGCCCCCTGGGCGGCGCGATCTCGCACTAAGCTCTCGAAATCATGTGTTCCCTCAGTATGTTGCGGCCTCTGGCAACGGGTGGTTGTGTGCTTCGTAAAAGTATCCCTTGAGTTTTCTCACCGTGGGAGCGGAGAGTGTCCAATGGTACACGCCGGATAATCGTCGTGCGGTGAAGCGAGCGTCGTGTATTCCGTTGGTAGAACGCAAAGAGAAATCGTACGTACAGTGCGGAAAGGCCTCCGTGCGCGTACAAGTGCGTCGCGCGAAAGAGATCAAACAAGGCGTCGCGTACCTTCCGCGTTTTCGTTGCATTCACGATTACTTCTTGTTCTGTGCGACAAAAAAAAAAGAGAACGAGAGAGATCGACCGAAACTAAGAGAACATACGACTATACAGCCAGAGGGGAAGTGATACACGGTAGTAGGAGAAAGGGAAGGCGTAAGAGAGAGACCAGGGAGGAAGAGAAGCTACGCGGAAGGAGAGCAGAAGTAGAAGATTGAGGGAGAGGGACGGAGAGAGAGCGAGAGTGAGAAAGAGACGGGACTGAGCAAAGAGCGGAAGATCCTGAAGAGAAAACGAAAGAGGAATAATAAACATATAAATAAATAAAGGAGTGTAGTTTGTGCCTAAGACGGTGGCTTCGTTACGAGAATGATCTAACCTGCGCTCATTGGATTACCATGCTGGATACAGCCGCGTGTAACAGGTAAGGCTAAGGAAACTTCTAATGCTAACGTATATAAAGAATATTGAGGCTAGGTGGTAGTTAGGTTGGTCTCTTTGAAGAGAAGGAATCCGGAACTAGGTAGATCCTTTTGTTTCTCGTTGGTTTACGTTAAGCTCATCGACTTTGATAAGGCGGTAAACAAAGCCGTCGAAGGTTTGAAAGTTCGCGATCATGCGCGTAGAGGAGGCGCGTCCGTCGATCGTGCCTTCCCTCTCGCCGGGAAGATCCTCTGGTGGTTCATCTGTCCTTCTTTCTCTTCAATCTCCATTTCATTAATTTCCTATGCATTTTTAATACTCAGAAGAACATTCCTTGGGCCTTTTTTAAAATTTGTATACCATGGACGATAATATGTTGTTGAGTCAAGTCGAAGGCGTCGTAGTACTTCAGGATGCGCTTATATCCCATATATAAAAAGGAAATAACGTTACGTGATAGGATTACTGATAAATAGGGTTATTAAGAAGATATTATGATAACAGAGAGACTACGTATGTTTTTTTATTTTCTATGAAAACTACCACGGCTACTGCACACCATGGAAGGTTAGAAAAATGAGTGTGACCACGGCAATGAGACGCTTAAAAATATTGAGAATAGTGAAAACTGCGGCGCGAATAAGGTCTCAGCGTTTTACGTGTATTTTTGTGTTATGCGAATAAATCATACAGTCGCAGATTGACAAGAAAGCAATATTCGGAAGTCAATGTGGTAAATGGATTTTTTTTTTTTTTTCTTTACTTTTTATTTCGAACTAGACGCACGCGAAAGGTTAAATAAATTCTAGTTATATTTGTGGAGGCTGATTGGCCTTCTCACGATTCTCTGTGATTTTCCCCGTTACACCACACACATGGCGCCAACGAATTCCAGTGGATAAAGCCACCAAGATTAAATATATGCAAATTTATGTATCGCTCGATTCCATAATTTTTGTATATTTATACCCACGAAATACAGTCAATCGAATGTGTTCTCTGTTGCGCTGATTTCACGCGTATTCGTTAATAGATTTGGTTACCGTTCACGTGAAACTCAACAAGTCCCCAACATAGGACGTTACTTAATTAACATTTTCAATGTCGTAAAAAAGTGAAACGAGATTTCATGGTATCTTAAATGGATTACCTAGATGAGAATTTTACAGAGAAGGAGCGAGAGAGAGAGAGAGACGATCGCTAGTAAACGTATGCATATAACGTATGGCTTTCTTGGTTATAAGTTCGCAGGACAAATTCAAGATTTCGTGTAATTAAATAATTACTATTGTACGTAACAGATATAACGAGAATCGTGCGTTCGCTTAAGCCGAACGAATCGAGAAACAGGTGTTCACCAGTTTTCAAGGACCCCGTGCTATTTTCAATTTTAGTTACCTAGGTTACATAGCGATCTTCATACCTCCCGGTTGACGTGGACATCTTGGTCACAGCAAATGGAGTGCGAAGAAATTTACGTGTGCAATTATTATTGTCGGGATGCCGGCCAGAAAAGAATGCTCTGAGTAGATTTCGGGTGGGAATAGAACGACACTGGTTGAGTAACGAGGAGCAAGTAGAGACTGGCGACTTTTAAGTACGTATTAAGTAGCGAATAAAATGTGGTACTCGGTATATACAGTGCCCGGAGTCCATTGTCAGTTATCCTATCAAATACATAGCATAGAAAAAGACGTTAAGATTATTCCCAATGAATTTTTCAGGCGTTTAACAATTAGTCCGTAGAATGTCCTGCATGGAAAAGTACAGTAGGAAGAAAAGAAGTAGCGAGAAATACGGCGAGGACAGTCGGGACACAATTTATGTACGACACGATGGACGCTCGAGAGAAGCCAGAGATAACGGAGGACTTTGGGTCGTGCGCGAAACAATGCAATAGGAGTGCGTGGGGCTTGCGAGTAGGCGCCACGGTTGTAAAAATAGCTTTAAAATATTACAGCACCCGGGAATTGAACCTTGTGGTGTTTTAGGTGGCATCGACGAGTCCAAGCGATCATTGTGTCTCTCTGGAGGTTCGACAGGCCGGTTAGGGCTCCTGCTATTCTCACTCGTATACGCCCGTATGCATCGATGCACGGGTGAATGCATACTGAATTTACAAAGTCGCGCATGCGCACGCCAGCTCTAACCGCTATAACGTATACGGATGCTGTTCAGCCGCTGCCAGCATGTCTGCCGGTGCTGTTCTATGCTATTTCATGTTATACCATGGTTAAGGCACTGTACTATACAGTATTGTAGTGTATTCTGTTCCGTGCTGTACTACGTCGTCGTACTGTCCCTGTGCTTGGGCATGCACACGAGATCGGCCAGAGGCGCGAACGGTACCGAGGATTCCCGAGTATACACGAACCCGATCGACTCGGCCGAGAAGTAGCCGGCCGACTGGCCACACACAAACGACTCGAAGTAAACCAAACCTACCGGTCCTACTGGGCTGGCTGATCTGCCTGTCTGCCTGCCTGCCTGCCTGCCTGCCTGCTTGACTGTCTTATGCTGGTTATATATGTATATATATATGTACCATCATTGCTTCCACAAACTATTCACAGTCTACTTCTTAGATGCATCCACTGAGAATATCCAGCTATCCTACCTGGAGTAAATGGAATCTATCCTATAACGATAGCTTCGATCCCAGACGATTCAGCCGATTCTATCGCTGCGCTCCTCGTGCCTGCCGGCTACCGGCTTATTTATAGAACGCCGGAGTAACGTTATAGACGGAGTGGGAGCCACGCGAAAGAAAAGCGGCTGACTGACTCTACGACCACGTGTTATAATGCTCTCACCGTCCCGACCCGAGACGGATTAGCAAACGTAACGTAGTTGTAACTCTTGGGACTGCGGTATTTTAATGCTGAAATCAGTTTCTGGTTTTATTAATTTTTTTAACTTTTCAAGTAACTTACTCTATCTTCGACTTGTTTCCCAGAATTCGTCATAGGTAATTATTTACTTAATTCCACTCCTAACCAATCTCTCTTCGTGTAACCTTGTTATTTCTCATAGTGATCGATATTAGTTATATCAGTTTACATGGTTTGGCGGATGACAAGGATCCATCCCAGTCGATGAGTCGTAACGTCACACGTTGATCAATGTTTGAGAGACACTTGTCAGGCATTAACCTGCGATTATCGTACCAGTATCGATCCGTGATAGCCAAATGAATTCTGTAATCTAGCGCTGATACGCTAAATCATTAATGTCCTTATCAGTAGCACATCACAGGGAAGTCACTCGGTCGGCCTTAAAATATCCATCCATTAGGGATTTTGAAAAATGTCCACGGCCAAGTTTTTCTTTCTAAACGACGTTACTTAGTATCCCATTTTTGTACTCGGATGAATTTCGAAATTTTTTATTATAATTCGAATGTTCAGTCTCACGCCTTTTTCGTATATATACTGCTTTGAAAATCACTGGCACGGTACCACGTTGATGTCTCAACGTAACGCCCACGTATCTATCTCGCGTTGCTTAAGCTATTCAGTGGCAGAAATGTGTCCAAACTTTTTCTACGACTTGTTTACGAGCATTTTGCTCATCCGAAATAGGTTTTGAAACTCATTCTTTGAATAGCTTTCATTAAGTGGGAATCATCGGTAGAAATAAGTTCTGTCAGTCTCAAACAAGAAAATGGATAACGAACGAAATTCTTGCGTAGATATGATAACGCCGAATTTTATATTGTTTTTCTTTTTGAAAAATCCTAATAATTTATAATTTTTTGATTTTCAGGTGGCTGTTTGACGTTCAGGCCGAAACGGAGAAGAGTACTCTCTGGCGTCATAATGCTTGCGAAATAGCAAACGACCATCGACGATCTTCCTGCTGAGGACAGCTGGCCATGTTGTTTAGGTGGGTTTTAAGCAACGGCGTCCTCAGGCTAAATTTGCACCTCGGTTCCATTGCAAGTGAGCCTTTATCATTTCGCTACTACTTCAAGCTCTTATCCAAGTATTTAATGGCGAAGAAATTAGCGTTATCTCGGTCCACTTCCGTCATAAAGCCACATACTTCTCATACGCATTTTTATTTCATTTTCTTACACGGATTTTTCTTTCATTTTCTCACACGGATTTTTCTTTCATTTTCTCACGCGGATTTTTCTTTCATTTTTTCACACGTATTCATACTCGTTGTATCTCTGTCGTTTTCGAACTTTATGTAAATATTCGCGGGGATAAGCACACTATGGGTGTTCTTAAGATTTTCTTCCTTCTTATTCCCATTCAAGTCGTCAAACGTCCGATTGACCCCAAAATATGCTAATCTAAATATACACGTAGAAGGTATATAACCGTTAATAACCATTGCCATTCATTTAAACGGCTGTAATTAGATTCTAGCGGCTCGTCCCAGATGGTATTTATAAGCGGGCAGTCTCAGGTTATTGTTTTACTACTATATTTGAAAATAACTACTGAGACTAGCTTTTGGTTTACTTAATTTGCATTCAGGTACACGCGAATCCAATATCCTTTTGTCGAATGTGGCCTCTGCCATTAGCTGGAATATCTTGCATCCGCTTATAAAATCTACACCAGACACCTTCTGTGACTATCAAAGATTGTTTTGGTCCTGGCTTTTTCATCTTATTTCCAGTTTTTATTATTTCTTTTTTTTTTACGGACAAAATGATTTACCATTGGCATTAGGTATGCGGACCTGTCCCTGGGAATGAATTGGATGAATTTCATAAGTTAACTGGCTCGTACGAGGAATCAGATAAAAGGTGAATTTCTTCGCGGAGCTTATCCTCCCAGTTATCCAAGGGCTAATCAATGAGTCTCTGAGTGTATTAAGTGCCAGATGAAAAAAATTTTTTTTTTTCAGACACTATCATGCATCACGAGCAAGGATTCAATCCACGCATGTCTTTTTATTAAGAGCGTTGAATTCTCTATTATTTTTTTGTCTACTCGCCCGTTACTAATTACAGTGACTTGGCACCAAGTTCCACCCGTACCATTATTAAACCACCAATTGGCTACTGACTGCTTAATTTGGTGAATGGTCGTTCGGTCGCTCTACAAAACTCACGGAATATTCCAACGACTCAGAATTCAAGCACATCGACGGCAACCGATAGATTCGTGGTGTAAAGTAAAAAAATTTTTTTTTTCATAATTTTCAAAAATACACAAAACTAGTACTTCTTTTTTTCCACGTTCAATGTTGTTGTATCCACGGTTAAAAAATGTTCTGGTATAACTTATTAGCGTATCCTCAAGTCAGAGGTTATTTATAAGCGAAATTTGCAGTCGACCATGGCGTTAATCTTAACACGACATTGAGGTGGTTTTGAACGAAGCTTATTTCACCTCTAGTGTAAATGACGAACGCGTGATACGCGGATGCCAGGCATAACCGCGGACTGTTTTTTTTTTTGGTTGCGGTTACAGCGTCTTTGGCTCTCTCGTACGCCTATCTACTTCTCTCGGATAGTCCTAATTTTTTTCTCTCTCCTTCTCACGGAACGGATAACAGATTTGGTTCGGGCGACATAGACAGGAGAGAGTAAGCGAGATGTGAGTTATGAATGTTTATCTAAATGATATGCACCGCGAGTGTTGACCCTGGATTGCGTAAACGTTCAGCTACTGGCAAACGTTTATATACTTCTACCTCCTCCCTGTTACCGCGCATCTTCGTCTATTACTATTCCCATATACTATTAATACACTGTACTTGTCGCCGAGCAGTCAGACTTTCGAGTACGGCAAGATCCTATTAATTTTTCCTAATTACGACGACGTTCGCGCTCGCTTGGCTAGGGGTCGGAATCACGTGCATTTAATTGCGATTTCGTTTAATTCAACTGGCATAAGAAGCCTAGTGACTTCTTGCGCTGTACGCGAGTAAACCCTTGTGTGTACGCGGATATATAACGTACTGGTAGACAACTATACTTTTATCTCTATGTAATTTTGCGATTCTTCGTGTGAAATTAATTAATCATCCTAATGGGGAAGCATTAACGTTGAACCTAATGGCGAGACAGTTTGCGTGTAACGTTAACGGCCAGGCTCTAAATCCTCGGTCTGTATATTAAATCAAGCAGTTCTCGGAGGGTCTAGAAAAAGCAAGGGGGATGGCACCAGCTGTGTGTACGTAGCTTGTTAATAATCCCTACGACTAAATTAACGTGATCGAATGGAGAAACTAATGCGTTTCTCGATGCCGGTGAATTGGACTAATGATATACGTCAGTTATATTTTCCTTTTGATCATAATGCGCGCGCATACCCCGGGGGATGATGGGGTTGAATATTCCCAGTGCACGCGGACGTACTTAGCCGAGTCCTGGGGTATTAGCTTTCGCAATCTACCCGTTGCTCGATGACTTTGGGTGTAGCGGATGTATGTTTCTAACCTCAAAGGAACGAAGAGTACAGGAAGTCTGTTGGGAGCTGTCACGAAACGTCATCGATGATTGCTCGTGAGTAATCGAACGGATGGTTGCCGATGACGAATCGTCACTCCGTGTGATGTAACTCCGTGATGGATGACTGTTGTTGTAACTGAAATAGGCGAAGAGACCAGTGGCGCCACTGTGTGGCTTTTCTGAGCAACGTTAGGGACTCCGCGTTGTGTACACACTGGATATGCATATATGTACTTTGTAATTAAATTGAACAGACCGAACGGTTTTTTGCTCGACGTTTCTCTGCGTGTAGATCCAGGTGAATTGGTATGGCGTCGAACACGACGTTGTCGGATAAATGTACGCGCAAGCATTTAACATATTGTATAATTATGTAATGACGTTAATGAATCGTTAACGTTATGCTACGCATTGAAATCTTGGTGGTGTATTAACGATTATTGACCGAATCGCAATCTGTCAATAGTGTCGGATCATTGAAAGACATGCAGTACGGGCTGCTAACCAATGTCACGAACATCGTTTGATAAGAGAATCGAATCGGTGTCATTTATAAATCAATTGAACTGTACGCGCTCTAGATATAACGTGGCGTTAGGCTCAAGAGACACTTTCGACGGAGTGATCGTTAATGCGATATAGCCTATCGAGCACTTGGGTCAGGTTGAATTAGGATATTTTTATTACGGGTCTGGTGATAGGTGGCAATATATATATATACATATGTATAAATGTGTTTTGCAATGATATTGCTTTGCATATCGATGACGATTGTCAAATTAATTTGAATGATGACTTTGATTACAGGTGAAGCAGGAGGGAGGCGCTGACCGGTGGGGGCGGCGGCCATGCGCCCCGGCCCGCCAGATTCGAGCCGACGCAGGCCTCCCCGTCGCCAGCCCCCGGCCCAGCTGCTGCTCCTCTTTCTACCCGGCCTGCAGGCGATCCTCTTCCTCCTGATTCTGGCCACAGTCGTCGGGCCCCCTCTCACCGTCGCTGATTCATCCTCACTGCCTGGGACCCTCGAGCGTCCACCTCACAAGTCCCAAAATCTCACAATTGGCTACCTCACTGCTATCAAGGGTGGTCTCAAGGATCGGCAGGGACTCGCTATCTCTGGAGCACTCTCCATGGCGTTGGATGAGGTGATCTTCTTAGGCTTATGGATACTTTTCATGGGACAAGAGTCCTGCCGTGTCTCTGTATTATATGGGCTCCGATATTGGGGACTGACAGACTGTGTCCTGTACTGTTGTTCCATTTTCATACTATGGATTATCGTTAATTTTGCGTTGTCGTCAGTGCCCGTTGAACGTATTAAAAGTGTGTTACGTAAATGTAGCTGCGAAAACACGGCTCTTTTATGCATTAACGGGGGTATGACTAATCCTCTCTAATGATCTTATAATGCGTGTGGGATCATCTTGTTTCCTTCCTGGAACAGTTGCCAAAGTCTTACATGTCAAAGTAACATGTAGCACAGATAAATATACTCCGACGTGTATAATTTTGTAAGCGGCGTCATTAATTTTCATAATGATCTCTATGATCTTTCTCGTGGCGAATCGGTTTCACGTAAATTTGAGCGTGTGTAGCAAACCGGAGATTTCTCTGCTCTCTAGAGTGCTCTAGAACGACAAGTAACCCTGTACGACGTTACCGATATCAATATCGGTATGCCGGCGTATGTCATTGCCTGGCTGCATTCTTAATGCAAATTACTCGTTGTAAATGGAACTCCTAGTGCAACGACTGACCGTTTTAGAAATTTACTCGGATCAAGCCATGGCTCTTTGATAGTATCAGGCGCGCTCAGCAATCCCGATTTAACTCTGTAGTTCGCTTTCGGCACTTATTTCCTTTAAATAATCCCAGGCTCCTCTTATCTTTCAGATAAACAGCGACCCGAATATATTACCAAATGTGAGGCTGGTGATGCGTTGGAGCGATACCCGGGGCGAGACCGTGGAGGCAACCAGGGCGATGATCGACATGATCTGCGACGGGGTAGCAGCCTTCTTCGGGCCAGAAGGTTCTTGTTACGTGGAGGCTATAGTAGCCCAGTCTCGCAACATACCCATGATCAGCTACGTGAGTACATGCTAATCCGTACAGTCAGGAACGCCCGTAGCTTTCCACGTAGCCCGACGTAATACTCTTAATCCCCGATGGCAGCAACAAGCTCGGTTATCTTGGCTCACGTTCGGCGCCATGAGAAAATCGAACGACGGACCAGGAAGCGACGGTCGTCGTCGCGACGGCAACTGGAAATACAGGGAGAAAGGGACGACGGATCCGATATTATTTTATCGGCGACGCATTTGCATGAAAACTGCTGATTCCCCTGACCTTCGCGGTCTATTTATAGCCGAGCCTGTTGATGCCCCACGCAGTCGGCCGGACGCTTACCTGGTCCGGCTTGGCTGGCCCAGTACCCGACGTTCGCCAACTCCTATCACTATATATCCTATCCTTAGTCTTCATGTGTTTGATCTCGATCACTTGGATCACCGATTCGAACCGGCTGTCGATATCGTTTTATTTGAGATGCCCACTATCACAACAGATACAGTCTTTTCTTCCATACTTCGGTCTCCACCTGATACGTGATTTTCATCAGACACCTAGTGGACCAGTCTCTTGTGTATGGTCTCGATGACAAGGTTATTCCTATTTTTTTGTTATATATCCTCCCCTTCGGTTTTCACTTTCCAGCTCTTCGACCCACGTCAAAACCTTAATATGTATCAATGGACTCGGATCCTATTCCCAACCGAGTGAATGCACACTCCGGGCTCTATTGCTCCATTGTTACGGTTGATAGTTGTGCCCGTCCGGTTGTGTCCTCTCGTGAGTATATATTGTGCCCGACGTGCTTCTATATACTATATCTTGACAGGCCGTTGAACACGTATTTCTCATGTTTCTATTGGAGCCTCTCGGACGGTGAGCTTCGTTGTATCAGAGGGCGCTTCGGAGCTTTATCATTTTTCACCACGTAGACTTTGCTCGGGCGATTGAATAACTTTTCAACCGTTCGTCTACACAGGGCCAACGAGTGTACAGTTCCAGTGCCAGTTCTATGAAATTTTCTTTAAAAAAAAAAGCTACAATTCCTAACATGGTGAATACTTAATTATATCGTTTCATCTTGTTTCTCGTCGTCCCTTCGAGTCCTCCCTGCATTCTTGCGTCAGTCTCATAAGGACGGCAAACGTTTCGCTCTCCTTTGGGGCGAAACTCAGTCAATTAAACCTTAATTGGTATTATGCCCGGCGCAAGTGACCGAACTACGCGTACTCAACGAGTTCAAACGAAACGCGTAACTCTGAAATTATTTCTACGCCTTTACCGACGCCATTTAACTTTCAGAATTCACTGCGACGCCTCTTCTCGACTTGAAAATACCCCATATCACGCGAAAACCTCATTCCGCCTTGCCGCCGAGTACATTCAGTTAAGCCATGTTCGGCTAACGTCCATTTTCATTGGACTCTATTTATCCGTAGTACCGTTAACGCGTATGACGCTTTGTCACGGAATTATTTTAACGATAATCATCATTTCGTATAATCCATTTGGACGTTGAACGAAAATCGGCGCTCTGGTTTCCGGTCGTTATCATCGCCACGACCACTCTAGAAACGAGGTTCACGCACTTCAAACACTTTGAAAGCTGGCTTCGGCGACGTCTGGGCGCGCTTACAAAACCGGCGGCAGGTCTTTCGCCCCGCATTTACTTCTCGGAATTGTGTTGCCGGCGGTTCCTTGCTCCGCCGCGCCACATTTTCAATTCGTAATTTTGTATGTATTTTATTCAATTGGTGTTATCGTCGTCGTTGGTGGAAAGACGTAAACGGCGGGGGGGGGTGGGGGGGGGGGGAGGCGGGCGGCACAGAGGCAGCCGGAGGAGAGAAAAAAAATCGTTTAGCCATCAGGTCGCGATGACGCAAGACCATGAGGCAACTGAGAGGAGCAAGGCCGTATTTTATAACGTTACGTTCACAACTAGCGACACCCCTATGAAGTTTAGTGAACAAGTTTTTTTTCTTCAGAAGAGAAAACGTACCCGACTCCTCCGTCGACGTTGTCGGATCTTCCGAATCCCTATTTTACACCTGATCGCTAGCTGCCTCTCAGTCGTACCTGTCCAGGAACTTCAATGGGGGGATAAATCGTCTTTCCGTAAAGCGCGATGACGATCTTCGCTGCTTGTGATTTACATTTGAAGAAACATTTCCTGCGTTCTCAGTCTCTCGCAGCACCGTTATCTTTCCGTCGATTTCGAGGCGTACGAAGTCAGTCGTCTCGCGTCATTATTTAAGCATTCAAGGATACGACTGTGCTGTAGTACAGCTTACTAACTCGCTGTGTTTATCGCGGCTATATTTAGACGGCTATTGCTTGCCAACCCGACGGACGGACGAAAAGCTGGTTCGCACCACGCGACACAAACGCACGCTTGCCTTCTCCCTTTTCTCTTCTTCTTCTTCTCCTCCTCTTTCACCTCGGCACCCATCCTTACTTCGCGTTTTGCTCTTGTTTATTCTCTGGCCACCCCCTCCCCCTCCCTTCTTTGTCTCCTTTGCACCGTTTCTCGGTTTTTTGTTTTCGTTCTTTTTCATACACCCTTTATTTTTTTCTCCCTCCTTACTCTCCTCTTCGGTCTTCAACCATTTTTACTAAGCGAGTGTCCCACTCCGCTACTGCCTGCTGGCTGACGTTTTCTTTCCTCCTTCTTCCCTCTGCTCTCTTATGCCTCCTACGTAATTACTTTCTTCTTCTTTCATTCGTACACAGGACCTTTTTTTTCCTGAACTGGAAAATCGATTCAAGCTGCCGATTGGTCGCACAATACCTCTCCTTGGCATCTGTTCCAATATTTACCCCCCCGGGGTCTTGTGTGTATGTATTAGGGTGTCCCATAAGTTTCTTTCTATTCTGTATATTCATTTCATATTAGAAAAAGCAAAGAAACTTGTGGGAGACGCTCATATATCTATACACGCGATGACAATACACGATATGCGTGTATATATATATATATATATGAACGCAGGGCCGTACCCTCCTCGGTCGCCCCGTCGACCCCTCGATCCAATGTATTTTCGGACATTCCACTCTAGCCTATTTATAAATCGCTCCTGGATTATTTTAGGCCCCGACCGGCTCCTCTGAACCGCACGCCGACGCGATGCACTTGTCCTATTTACATCGTAGCTTCGCTTTCCCCTTTCGAATACACAAAATAGCACGACCCCACGTGGCCACCTGTTTCACTCGTGAATTTTCACATGACAAACTATACACACCCCCCGTTCATTTATCAGATCATCCCTATGTCCATATGCAGCCCAACTGTCATCTCTCTGCACAATAAAAGAGTAAATGTAACAAAGAGCTTTTATAGACGGTGTCAAATATTTTTCGAATCCCCCTCAAAAGTAAGCTTCGGTTATTGGTCTATCTTCAACACTATAATTATACATTTATATAGCTCCGAAGCCCGCAAGGTTTATTTTACACAGGATACCGTCTGCTGTAACCACCTTCCACGCTCATCTTTCTGTAATGGTACGCTCTAAAACAATGACGGCCTTCTTCTTCTCCTCGTTACTCCTTCTGTATAGAAAAGTGTCGCCGTCGTAAATTCCTTCGGTTCTTACCGAGTCACCGGCTCCCCTTCGTTGTCTCTGTGTACACTGGGCATTTCGCTCTGGGTTGAAACCACCTGTTGAAAACCCATCGAATCCTTCAGGGCGTATTCCCATTCCGCGTTTTACCATTCAAGGGGATACGTAGGAGCACGCGCGACTATCGCTATTTGTCTGCCGTGCTATAAATAGACTCTGTTGATTTATGAATAAATGAAAGCGTGCGTACGTGTTGGGAACTTGCTCTCGGGATACTCGCCAGAGAGCGTATACCAAAGATCCCCACCATCCACCATTGTTCTCCATACATACCATGTTTACCCAGTACCAATAATGTCGATGCTCCTTGTTAATAATACTTATTTTACGTTTCGGTCGCTTCT
Organism: Calameuta pygmaea; assembly: GCA_031762395.1. Taxonomy (NCBI): domain Eukaryota; kingdom Metazoa; phylum Arthropoda; class Insecta; order Hymenoptera; family Cephidae; genus Calameuta; species Calameuta pygmaea. The sequence goes on from JASANN010000260.1 coordinate 415,921, forward strand.
GGGATCGCCAAATACGTCGACGTTCTTCCCAGTCGGTAATGCAGGGAACCAGTCCTGAACAATGCCGGTTGCACAACGACTTCTCCTCTCAAGGTGGTCTCGTCTAAATATAGCAAACCGGGACCGAGAATAACGGCCGACAATGACCAGAACAGGACTAAATGGGTCAATGCAGGATATTACCCAGGTCTCAATTTTACGACGGACGTCTTCTTCCAGGCATGGACTCCAACTATGTTCTCCAGGAGTAGCCGTGGTTACGTCGTACTCGACTGTCTCTTTCACGTGGTCTTTATTAGTTTGCCTATTGCGGCACGCTTGGTCTTCTTCTGTGTCTGGGCAGTTGAGAGCCGTTCGTTAAAGAAGATCTGACCCCCCCCCCCTCTCCCACCCCAGTTGTCACATTTAATTTATATGTTAATGAGCGCATGGTACATTCCAGCAGCTCTCAGGCTGAGAGTCTCTACGTTCTCCAGGTTATATTTAACCGACGCGATTTATTCCCCTCTCCCTTCCATCCACCACTTGTCCCACCTATCCAGCCGTCTCTGCATCTCTTAACGTCGTCTCTCTCTCTCTCTCTCTCTCTCTCTCTCTTTCTCTCTGTATTCATGGTGCGAACGACCGTAACGCTTGAATTTTCATGATCGCAGAAATGCTCGGACTACAAGGCTTCCAAGGTGAGCACCTTCGCACGCACAGAGCCACCCGACACCCAGGTCACCAAGTCTGTCATCGCTCTTCTTCTTCACTATGGATGGAACAAGTTCACCATCATCACCGAGAGCGCCTGGTCCACCGTTGCTCGCTCACTTGAGGATCAGGCTGGCAAACATAATCTTACTGTTAATCATTATAAGACCGTTGAGGATCGTCACACTTGCTGCGAGGACAGGCTGCCTTGCTGCCAGGGCAGCATATGGTTTCAGCTTATACAGGAGACCAAAAATATGACACGGAGTCAGTGCAGCTCTTTCTTTCACTTAGTGCTAACTACCTTTTGTAGATGCCTGATAATCGGCATTCCGCATGATACTTGTTATTGGGTTCAGTTTTTTTCTTAGACCTTTGTTGACTGTGCAGACAGTTTTTTTTTGTATTTCAAAACTATGCGCTTGTTACAATTTTGCTGTGATTGTGTACAGGATGTTGTTTGGGGATGGTAGTATTTTATTTGGATTTTTATTTTTAGTTTATATTTTCCTGGGTACTGCCATGTCTCTCATCGACATGATGAACTCCATGCAGAATCAGAGGCTACTGGATAATGGGGAGTACATGGTGATTCATGTTGATATGATGACCTACTCGCCACGCGAGGCACAGAAGTACTTATGGAGTGAGTATGCTTGCAGATATTTTTGTAGGATAGATTATATTTTATTTGAGGAGCAGCTGATAATTGATTTCTCTTCTTTTTAACAGAACCGGAGCACTTCGATCATTTGAAGAACTGTCTCGAGCCCAAAGATTTTCTTAAGAGGGCTCGCTCTCTCATGGTCGTCGTATCCACGCCACCTACACAGAATTACGAGGAGTTCACGAAGAAGGTTCGCGAATACAGCAGCAGGGAACCTTTCAATTTTGTAATACCCGAGTTACTGAGAAAGTATGAAAAGGTACGCTAAGGGTCGATAGGTTTGTTATGTTATTTTGAAAACAAGCATTTGCAATTGTCAAATTTTTATTTCAGTACGTTTCTATTCACGCTGCGTATCTGTACGACTCGGTGAAGCTGTACGCGCGCGCCCTGGATCAGCTTCTACGGGATCAACCTGATCATAGCTTAGAGGAAATTGCCAGCAACGGTTCGCAGATCATAGACACGATAATAAAAAATCATACCTATCAAAGTGTCAGTGGCGCCACCATTAAGCTGGACAAATTTGGCGACTCCGAGGGAAACTTTTCGGTTCTTGCCTTGAAGAAGGATTCATTCCGTATGGAAAACTTCTCCTGCGACTATCAGATGAAGCCGGTGGGACAGTTCCAGCAGGGTGAAACTCTAGTGAGTGAGTTGTTTACGACATTCGCGCGATAACGATCACCAGGCTGGACCGGTGTCGATTCTCCACTGGGAGAGAGTGAACTTTCCGTTGACCAAACTTGACACGCAGGTGTATAGACCATCGGAGGCCATGGATTGGCCAGGAAAAAACAAACCGGAAGCTGAGCCCGGATGCGGTTTCCTCAACGAGCACTGCCCCAAGGATGACACGCATCTTCGCAGTATCGTGGCCGCTGGAATCCTGGCCGTTCTCCTCTTCTGCGCCGCTGTCATTACCATGAGTATCTACAGGAGATGGAAAATTGAACAGGAAATTGAGGGTCTTCTATGGAAAATAGATCCAACCGAGATCCACGGGTATCCCCATCTCGACAATAAAATGTCATCCCCTAGTAAGGTGAGAGTCGAGTCACAAGAAAAATTCTTTACTCCATTTCATTACTTCTCAGGTGAATAAAAAAGAGCCCTAATTGCATCACGCATATTTTACTACATTGATATAGCAGTACTATGGCTAACTTACTTTTAAATGTTCAACAGAGCAAACTGACATTACACACAGTACGTGTGCTTCTTATTGTATAAACGTGCTCAGAAGTATTAATTAACCCTGTTAAATATTCACGTAGAGTATATTATGTAACATTGGCAAACGTTTATTCGGATTCCAGTTAAGTTTAGTTAGCGCAATGTCCTACGAGTCGAGGTGCGGAGGTCAAGTCTTCGCCCAGACCGGCCACTACCACGGTGTCGTGGTCAGGATAAAGGAGCTGAAGTTCTCAAAGAAGAAGGACATCTCGCGAGACGTAATGAAGGAAATGCGAATATTGCGCGAGATACGCCATGGAAATCTCAATTCCTTTATTGGGGCGTGCGTCGAGCCCATGAGAATACTGTTAATTACCGATTACTGTGCCAAAGGAAGTCTCTATGTAAGCCACAAGATTATTTCGACGTAATCGAACGAAATATCCATGATTACTTATCGGTCTATACTTTTCCAGGACATCATTGAAAATGAAGATATAAAGTTAGATGATATGTTCATTGCGTCGTTAGTTCATGATCTCATTAAGGTTCGTGCATTTTATATATTGGTAACCTCGTGTAATAGTCGAATAACTAACTATTGTTGTTAACTAACATCTCTATCCGCGCAGGGTATGCTGTATATTCACGAGTCATCTGTGCTAGTCTGCCATGGTAATCTAAAGTCTTCCAACTGCGTGGTAACATCGCGTTGGGTTCTACAAGTCTCAGACTTTGGTCTACACGACATGCGGCACTGTGCCGAATCGGATAGTATCGGTGAACATCAGTATTATCGAAGTGTGTTTGTCCTCCACATGTGCACGTCTTTTTATTCGTTGTCACTGTACGTCATTAAAATTTCCTTGTTTTTCCCTGGATTAGACTTGTTTTGGAAAGCGCCGGAATTGCTGAGAAATCCAAACGCTCCGATTCGTGGGACACAGGAAGGAGATATTTATTCCTTTGCTATCATTCTTTTTGAAATGATTGGCCGCAAGGGACCCTACGGTGGTGTCAATCTAGAGCCCAAAGGTAAACTTTAATTAAGTAAAGGTTATATACGCGTGTGTGTACATACATACATATATGTATCGTATGGAGTTATGTATGATCCGGAGCAACGAGTCTATTCACTCTAATTGGTTTGACAGAAATCATAGACAGAGTGAAAAGGTTTCCGGAAGACGGCGAGCCGCCATTCAGACCTAACGTCGACATTCTCTCCGAGTCTGAAGCTGATTGTGCGGAGTACATCGTCAGCACCATCACCGACTGCTGGGCAGAGTGTCCAGAGCTCAGGCCGGACTTCAAGATGATACGGACTCGTTTAAAAAAGATGAAAGCCGGTCGGCACCGCAACATAATGGACCAAATGATGGACATGATGGAGAAGTATGCCAACAACCTCGAAGATCTAGTCAGTGAGCGTACGCGCCTTCTTTTCGAGGAGAAGCAGAAGACTGAGGATCTGCTACACAGAATGTTACCGGAGTAAATAATATGATAATTGACTTTGTGAAATCTATTTAATTTTTGTATACTTTTTTATTATCATCCTCATACTTCTAGACCCGTGGCTAACTGCCTCACGAATGGCATCGGCGTGGAACCAGAGGCCTTCGACCTGGTGACGATTTACTTTAGCGATATCGTCGGCTTCACGGCTATGTCTGCGGAGAGTACGCCGTTTCAGGTTGTCAATTTTCTCAATGATCTGTATACTCTTTTTGATCGGATCATCAAGGGCTACGACGTCTACAAGGTTGAAACCATTGGAGACGCTTATATGGTGGTAAGTAGGGAGAAATGCATATTATCACAAGTATAAGCATGCTATGGATAATTAATATGTTCATTTAATCAACAGGTTTCGGGTCTCCCGATAAAGAATGGCAACAGGCATGCCGGGGAAATAGCTTCTATGTCTTTAGAGTTGCTGAATGCCGTAAAGCATCATACTATTGCTCATCGGCCGAACGAGACATTGAAATTACGAATAGGGATACATACGGGTAAGAGGCTATATGATGATGATGATGATGATGATGATGGAGTCATTTCGTAATTTTATCAAAATTGCACAGATTTATTATTGCTAAAAAAAAGAGCACTGAACAGACGCTCGCGGTGTATTTTTAGGACCTGTTGTTGCTGGAGTGGTCGGTCTGACTATGCCAAGATACTGTTTGTTTGGTGACACGGTAAATACAGCGTCACGTATGGAGTCAAACGGGGAACCACTTAGGATTCATATAAGTGGTCAGTGCAAGGAAGCTTTGGACAAGATAGGAGGCTACATCATCGAAGACCGTGGCCTGGTGCTGATGAAAGGAAAGGGCGAAGTTAAAACGTACTGGTTAACCGGAGCGACAGATAAGGCCATACAAAAAAGAGAAGTGAGTTTTGTCATTTGGAATCATTTTCGTGAATATTTTATATTAACGAGACGTGGTTGTAATTAATGTAAAATGCTTCCAGGTCGACGTGGGCGATTTGCCACCACTGTTCTGCAGACCTCGACGAAGTCCAAAGCTGAATCCTGACTCGCGTCAAGCTTCTCTGCTGGCGGGTCTGGGTGCAGGTAGCCGGAGACAGTCCAGCGTACCAAGACCATCCGGGGACGATTCATCCTCACAGTGTGGAGGATCGAGTCCAATACCACGACCAGTTCACGCCAGAAAGTTGGAAAGATCACCACTCTACCTAACGGATAGCGTGTCCAAGACAACCCTGGAAAACATGACAGTACGCGAAGCTGAGCTGGAGTCTCGAGTAGCGAACGTGAAGCTCGTCCTGGATGATCTCTTTCTAGAATCCCGTGGAAAGTTTCGCAAAATTCCAAGGGTCCTATCGACAATAGCATCCTCGTCGTCGACCAGCGACTATCCTCCCTCGCAGTCGGCGATAAGAGAATCCAGATCCTTGGACCCGTTTCCGTCGGAGAGTCATTCGCGTCGGCTGGAATCTCATCTGTGCTGGAGTCGCGAGCCTAGGAAGAGCTTTCGCTCTCTGGAGAATTGCGACAAGTGTTCGCGGGCTGCACTCAAGACAAACATTACGGACAAAGTGCTGAACAACAATTATCCAAATGGTAACGTGATAATAGTGCCGCACGCTCTTCACGCCACGAGAAACGAGGCGGAGCCACTGTTGACCGACGACGATGGCAGAGGCGGTGGGGTCTCCATCGGCGATGCATCCGTTAAACGTTGGAGATCCTTAGATCAAGTAGCGTCCGCTGCCAATGCGGATAGCGTGCCCGAGAAGAAATCCTCGGGGCGCAATTCCATACGGAGCTGGTGGGTCAACCTGTTTAATGGTAACGGACTACGCAGCAGTGACGTATCTCTGCGGAGAGGTGTTATAGCTGGTTACGACTTGCAGTCGGAACGCGAGAGTATAGTTTGAGGACGAGAACCTGGTCGTTCGATCGTTGCCATTCTCTTAGATTAGACACATGCAATTTTATGTATATGAAAGTTACCGACAGTGTATATTTTTTAATAATCTTAGATATTTTATATTGGACGAGTGTCGCGTCAGAGTTAAGAAGGTGGGAGAGGATGACACGTGCTCCAAAAAAAAAGAGGCACAATTCAATTGTGGTACACAGTTGGTACAGTGGGCCTATGTCTATAATGTTCTTTTACTCCTTCTTCCTTTTTTTAATCAGTGTGTAAACGAGAAATAAACTCTTTTATAAGAAATAAATCATTCTAACCAAAGTATACAGAGTAGGGGAGAGAGAAGTACGCTGTGAGCCGTGATGTGCTGAATTATTTTGTGTGTATACACACATTGTATACATATGTATAGACATGTTTATTAAGGATCATTGCACCACCTGCAAGTGGTTCTGTCAATTTGATTTTTATTAATTCACATGGTAGAACCGTCTTCAGGTGGTGCAACAGTCCTAAATAAGCGTGTATATGTAATGTAAAGCGCATCAGTGTATTTAAATTTGTACACGGCACAAGCGTGTACTCGCGCGCATTATTGAGTGTGCACGTATATGCGTATATATGCATTATTATTAATGTATAATGTATGTATATGCATGTAGGTAAATAATAATTGTTCACTGATGGAAAGCAAATTGTCTGTATGGCTGTGAAAAGTGAACTAGATTGTACCTAAGGTGCTTAGTAATATATCACGTTGTCAAATGTATATAACTGAATAATAATATATCTATGTAAAACGAGGGGGATTTAAATTAAACGAATTATTCCCTTCTGTATCTATGTACGTTCGTGCTGGTGGAAGATGCGCGTTTCTTTCTTTTTTGATTTACAGAATTGTTTCTGAGCGATGGATATAATTGTAATATTATATACAGTTTATTTGAATCGATAGCAAGTTTTCATACAGTTTCAGACACTACATTTATATACCCTATTGAACATTTAATCATGACCTGATAAGAACTTTCCTAGGAAGTCGGATGGTTTTTTCTCGACTGTTACTTTGAAGTAATCCATAAGTTGTCCCTTGTTCTTCCACTTTTCTAGAGTCTCTTGCAGGTCCTGCTCTCCCTAGAAAAAAATGATAGATCGAAGATATTAATAAATTCTTATGAGCTTGATACAGAGGGACATGAGCAACTTACTTTTACGATGAGAAAGTCGATAACCCTGATGTCTTTTTCATTGGCATTCTTTCTAAATTCCTGTCGCAATTTGTCAAAGCACATCTTCTCTGTTACTGGAAGTGATGTGTCCAGTACTTGAAAAATACATAGAATTAAATTAATAGATGAACAATAACAAACAACTAAGAATTGCGATTATTTAGATTGTTATTAAATTAATTATATGAATAGTATATGTACGATACAAGATGAATGTAGTTTTACATAACACACTAAAAATAAATGACAAACTTTAAATATAATTAAATTAATTGAAAGATTTATGCACTATTAACTATCAATATGTTTTTGTATTTAATGTCGTCGTCTAGTTTATTAATAGCTGTATAAAAAAATAGTTGATAGTTCATAGCTTATTGAAGGTTAAGATGGAGCATCAGAATATACATCATATTATTGAATATGAATTCTATACGTACAAATTTGAGGAATTTCTTGGTACCATAATTTATACAATGCTAACACTCTTCTTCGTGCTTCATTTTTATTAAGGGATAAAACTGGACGAACATATTTCGTCGTCGCACTCACAGAAGCCATTTTGATTTCTTCTGCAGAATACGAGTGTGCTGCCACCAAAGTTAATTTATCTTACTAGACTACATCAACTTCAAAGGATGATATCCTAGAGAAATATCATAACCTAAAATATACCTATCTTTACTAGATATTCTAATCTTATTTAGTTATCCAAAGGTTTGAAAGTAGATACACGTTAGTTCTCACATGGATATTTATTATCAATGTGAATATTTTCAGTTTTTTGTACAAGTAAGAATTAAAAGCATTTATATAATGCCGATCTTGTTGGCGACGTCAAGAGCATCGTAATCACGAGCTAAACGAACGTAAGCCTTCTTCTTGCCGTCTGGCCTGATCAAGGTGTTTACTTTCGCCACATCGATCTCATACAATTTCTTGACCGATGCTTTGATGTGATACTTGTTGGCACGAGTGTGCACAATGAAGACCAAGGTGTTATTGTCCTCAATTTTTTTCATTGCAGCCTCAGTTGTCAATGGGTATTTGATGATGTTGAAAGCATCCATACTGAAAAGATTATTTATTAAATCATTAGGTTCCAGTTTATAGTATTTGAATACTTTAATATGATCAGAGGTTTAGGTGCAATGCAGTGTTTATATTTTAAATAGTTCTTACCGATTCCTGTTAGGGACAGACTTCCTAGGATATTTTGGGTTTCGTGGTGGTCTAAAAGTCTTAGGACGGTGGAAGTGCACCGAAGTCCTGATCTTCCTCACTCTTGAGCCATGAACACCCTTGAGGATCTAAAACAATGAAATAACATTGATTAGCAAAAACCAAATTAATACAAACACTTAGCACTGGTTCACAGTAGCTTCAGTACTGTGTTAAATGTTTAGTTTCATAATAACTCAAAGAGATTCCCACACATTACTCATCACGTAAAACTTCACAAAATGAATATTAAATTGTAGATATTATCAGTAATAAGATTTTTTACTATTGTAATGACCTTTTTCTGTGCTTTTAGGGCCTTCTGCACAGGCTTTGCTACAGCCTTGCCACCCTTTGGAGTTTTCTTGGCTGCTGCTGCATTCTTCTTAGGCTTGCTAATTGCTGGTTTAGCAGCAGCTTTAGGTGCAGCCTTTGCTGCAGGCTTAGCTGCAGGTTTGGCAGCAGGCTTAGCTGCTGCTGACTTCTTAGCAGCTGCAGGCTTGGCTGCAGGCTTCGTCACCTTAGCAGTAGAAGATGATGCAGCTGCTGTCGCAGGCTTCTTCTCTGCTTTCTTTTCTGTTTTCTTCTCTGCAGGTTTGCCTATTACATAACAAAGAATAAGATATAAGGTGAAGAGTACAAAATCAAAATCATAAAAATGCTAACTGAATAACGCCCAAATAATATACACATATCTAAGGTAGGTCAGTTTGAATTAGATTATATATCCATGAAGTATTACAAAATTTTTGAAAAATATACTTGTTTATCAAATTTGAATAAGATATAAATATAAACGAATGAAACATTGTAAATAATGGAAATGCCATGTGGCTCAAGTGTCTACTTATCTGACCGCATGGCCGTTGAATATTAACTTCAGTTTTTCGTAAGAATACTTCACTTTAAATCTTCGAAGAATGTGCAATATTTACATCACCAAGCTTCAGCTTTTAACAAAATTATACACTTTGTCCATTTAACATTAATTTTACACGCAAAATCACTTTTAATCATACCTGCTTTTTCCGTGGGCTTCGGTTTCGGAGCCATTTTGCTGAAAAGGACGGCAACTTAAACAGGAAGTGAATCCCAGGCCGCAAGATCACTACGCTAGTCGTGCTAAAACTAGGAACATATTGGAGATCAAAACAATTCTTAACAATGTTTCTAAAATAAATATACAGGTCTCATATAATCCACCAAGCGTTATCTCTTTATTTATATATATGTCCACATATAAATAGTCATTTCATCAGATATGAAATAAACACAGTAGTAACAGCACAAGCAACGTTTTTCTACATCAGATTTAAAATTGTATCACCCACAAAACTTGCAACAATTAATATATCCGTATTATATTCAAATTTATTGCGTTGCAGTCTTCACGCGACAAACGAACAATAATAATACCGAATTATAATATTTGCCTATATTGCTTAATTATTTTCAACATTGTTACATGCTTTTAATTAAAAAAAATTACATTACTCATTTTACGCTTAAGGTGTGAAACCTTGAAAATAAATATATAACTGTTCAATATAATTATATTCGTATATTCATTCAAATACGTACAGTATTTCACTCAATGCATATCATTTCCTACAGTTGTGTGATAATCACCCGCATTTCATCCCTTCCAAACCAACCAACACCTGTCCCAGCAACGAATGTTTTTGTTCGTAACTCAGAAATCATCAGGATTTTCTCTCAGTATGTAATACGGTATCCTCCAGTTCCTTTATATAACTTTTTGTGACTTGACTACGTCGTTTACATTATCGTCTGCATACTTGTGCATGATTATTTTTCTCCTGTTATTGCATAACGATCAGGTGAAAATTAAAAATTACTCACAAGTGGTGCCGCATTAGAGTTTTATGTTAGAAACTCGCTCGGCCGTTTACAAAATGATGAAGAACGTCGCTCACGAGGAACGTCAGGTACATATATACGATTATTTTGTACAAGTTCAAATATGCTGAAATATGTTGACATTATATTATTGTTATAAGATCGAATATAAAACACACGTGCATTGTATTGTTTTTATTATTCCAGATAAAATACTGGCCGCCTCCATTCTCATCCGACATGACGCCTTATCGTGAAAGAGATTTTGATTGTAATGTCAGAAAAGTTTGTTTGTCCAAATGTCTAGTACCTAGAATATCAAAGGCGATCGTCCTCGGTGACGTTGCCGTCGGCAAAACGTCTCTGGTTAATCGGTAATTAGCAAGAATGCACTTCCGGTTGATTAAATTCAAATTTAACGCGAGTAAGTGATTTAACGTTATTTGCAGATTTTGCCACAAGCTCTTTGACAACAATTACAAGGCTACCATAGGCGTGGATTTTGAAGTAGAACGTTTTGACGTACTAGGTGTACCTTTTAATTTACAAATGTCAGTAAGATTCAGTGTTTCCATTCTGATTTTGTTTCTGTATAATTTATTTCAACATTCCTTTCTGATTTTACAGATGGGACACTGCTGGTCAAGAACGATTTAAATGTATAGCTGCATCTTATTACAGAGGAGCAAACAGTCAGTTCAATTGCAAAAGATAGATCTTTCTATGATAATTAAGTGTTAATAATTTCTTGATTGATTTTAGTTATTGTCATTGTTTTCGATTTGGGCAGTCTTATGTCATTGTCCCATTCCCAACAATGGCTTGCTGAAGCAGAAAGAAGTAATGCAGGATTTTATCATATATTTTTAGTGGGAACGAAAAGGGACCTCTTAGTAAGTAAATCTATAGCTTTAATTAAAATTGCCTCCCTTAATTTGCTATATGTGTTTCAATAGTCCAATAAGGTTTATGAAGTTATTGAGAAGAGAGCCATAACGGTAGCTAAAACAATAAATGCAGAATACTGGGCAGTGTCTTCCAGAACAGGTGACGGTGTGCCAGAATTATTTGCAAGAATGGCATCTTTATCATTCAACGCTACTATTATACGAGAATTACAAACATCCGCCACTGAAAAAATAACCGTGGGCTCTGATCTCGTTAGTAAGTGGACTTAAAAGTTTCTCATTGATATTCTATAATGCACTGTATAATTTTTTATTCAATTCCTTTTAGCTTTAAAGAATCAAAAGGAACTGCCAGAGAAGAAGAAATTAAAATGCAATAGCTGTGTCGTATAAAAATAACAATACAGCAAGTTACGCACATATACATGAGCATGCGCAATCTTTGTACTAAATATCGAGTAATATGAAAAGTGAGCCAAAAGTGCCATAAAACATATGAAGATCTTCCTTGTCCTCTTTTATGGACTTATCTCCTTGCAACGAAAACAAGTACCAGATAATTGGATACATGCACTTTTCTACTCTCTTATTTATTTCATTTTCATATTGCATAATGGGGGCAGCACGTGTGTCTTTAAAAGTTCATTGACAAGATTCCCAGTTTCTCCGTCAGATGTCGCCAAAGCATCTTGTCAGGGAAAACCAACAGTATCCTCACTGCTCATTGTATGTATATACGCGCAGTGTCATTAATGCCTGAGCCCCTAAACCTATTTTTGTCTCTGTTTCACTCATGTAATTTAAATAGACAAATTCAGTCAGCAAATTCAAGCATTAATGACATCAAATGCACATGTCAACCTAAATTTGACTGCAGACTACTATGTGATCTAACACGTGTCGGTAAAGTCTATATACTAAGTTCCATACGAGTATTCCCCACCAATGTCATGTCCCTCTCTTTCAGACGTAAAGTCGTTTATTCAGCGGTGAGCGGCCCTGATTTGCACGTCAGGCGTTCAGAGTCCAAGCCTCGAGTTCTCCCTACTCTATAAAGTCTTCCCTCGGAAGCGATAGAAGCTAGAAGTATCCAAATTACGAGCTCCCAGTTGCTCGTTATCCTCTGATTTCCGTCGTTGGCTTGTACTAATGTTCCTCTAGAACGCATTACGCATCTACGCGGAGAACGGAAGTCGGCGTAGTGGTGAACGAAGAGAAGTAAAGCCGGGAGTAGTGGTAATTCGTGGAAGGGAGTAGGAGAAATTGAGGAAGGAACAACGGCGAGTCACGTGGATTCCAGCCACGTCGTCTACGAGGCCAATCAAAGTTTGCAAGGACGAGCATCCTGGGGTGAGTTGAAGGCCAGTGTTAAAAATGAATTTAATGGCTCCCCTACGTATTGTCAGACCGGTTACTTCTGACGGAATATTCAGGAATATAATTAACAAGGAGGCTAATTTCCTTGAATTTTTTATATGTTCTCCTACTGATTCGGCCCTAAACTTTGACAAACCATATAGATATGAAGCTGCTGCACGTGTAACAGGTTTTCTACGTGCAACAGTGGCGTAGGATCTACCAAATTTACAAACAATCAGTCTACGTCACTGTCGAAAATTCTTCGATAGGTTCTTTCTGTATATAGAACTTCTACGATGATCCGTGACATTGTGTTTTCTATGTCCCATACAAATTTACTTAATATCGTATTAGATATTAAAATAGTATATGTATAGATATGCTACGTCTTCGACGTTAATGCATCTTTTTTTCATTTTTTAATATTTACCATGCTGTAGTGTGGATAGATAGTTATAGATACAGATACTTTACCTAGATTCACAAGAATGCAGCAAAGCTTTTTAAATTGCTTTACGGACTTAGGGTATTTCGGTATCTTTGACTGTTTCTTCTTTACGTGTTCGGTCGGCGTTCATGCGTTTATTCATTCTTCTGAATAATGCATCGGAGCAAAGTTCAGGGCAGGAGACGCTTCGGACTGACAGAAGTTTGACGTGGGTTAGGTTAACATTGTTGGCACTTGATCTTCCAGAAAGAATAAAATTATACTGGATGAAGGAAAAGGTTGAAAAGTTACCAGGAAAATTGTTTTCCCTCATTCTTGAATATTAGAATGCAGAAGATGAAGCAGAGCCTGTATGACATGTTAATATATGCTATACATATACATACCTATTGTAATGCAGTGGCTATATATATATATATATATATCACTGTAATTAAATCATGACGAAAATACACTGCTGTATCGATGAAAATGTCTTTTATTATGGTACATCACTCTTGACGTTTTTGAAAAAAATTCTTTTTACTCTGTACCGCTTCGGAACCGGTTAAACTTCTAAATAATTTGACGATGAAAGGTTCCTCGTCACAGACACTTGGCTCTTTTGATGTTTTCGAGATACTTTCAGACTCTTTGGATGTTTTTGAAATTTTTTCCCCGCTAGCTTTCGGTCCCAAGGGAACTTGCAATCTATTCGATCCACTTTTATCGTCCTTTACGACTGATATATTTGAAGCTGACGCTTGCTTTGGAATAGTCTCCATTTTGTTTCTTGCTCCTCTTCTTTCAAGATTCTTTCAGCTTGGAAGTTACAGCACCTGTCACGCGTTTGATGTATTTTAATGAATTGTAAATAATCCATGGTCAATATAGATTAATAATTATATCAATTTATATTTTCAAAATTTCTTACGCAGTTCCGGAGTATCCTCTATGAGTATTCCGTTCGAAATTTAGACATTTTTATGACATTCGTATAAGTAAAAATGGCTGCATGTGCAGTTACTGCAAAGAGTGCGAATATCTTATTGAAACTGTTCCAGTCGAATATCGCCATATACAGCAATTTATTTCTAATTAATTATTTGTTTGGAGTAGATTGTATATTATTAATTAAAATCGACCGTGGTCAAATTTTGATCTTGTAACGGAAATTTTTAATGAATTTCAAAAACGTTTTTCCAAAATTATAAATATGTGAAACAAATGACAGTCTCGTATCTACGTGACCTGCAGCTGTGGAAACTTTTAAAACTAATAAAAATCATATATTCAAATTAGTATACTTCTTTCTGTCATATAAAATTTATATCTATAAAAATAATATAAATTATCCCTAAATATTAAATGTGATATCATTACTAAGCTATTTTGACCTGAGTAGTATCGGTACACTCTGATTAAAAATGTGGTCAGAATGAATAAATTTCATCCCTTACTGTAGGGATGTTATCACGGACGGACTATAGGCCCTTGGTAACGGCAATTCCTGTAACTTCAAAAACGAGTATGACTTGATAGTATGATTATACAGGCTGAATGAACACATAAATATACATATTTCATTAGTTCAAGAGCATACACATCAAGGCAATACAACAACTGGCCGTGAACGTAATGTTCAATACCAATTTTGCATATCAATTGCAGTTGATGCTTGAAAATTTGCAGTCTTCTACTTTAATATATTTTAATAAGTGCCCGATTTCATTTATTCAACAAGATAAATTATAACGTCTCTAAAAGTGTCAAACAATATTGCATATTTTGTTTTCTACGACTGAAACGATAAGTGCTTTTAAATTATATTTATCGGAGCTCGACCTTAGATTTTGTAAGTGAAGCTAGTCACCGGATTAATAGCATGTTTTGTAAACGCAATATTACGGTGATATGTTATATTTATACAATTAACCAGCAAACCTTTTTGATAATGCCAAAATACTTCTTTGATAATTTTTATACGCCTGTAATGACCGTAATAATAAGTCATTAATAAATTCATTAGCCTGTTTTAATTGTCTCGCAGTCCTACATCAAAAGAATATATACACATTACCTTTTAAACAATAACTTTTTCCACTCATTAGCTGCTAATTGTACTGAACAATAATACAGTCCCAGTTTTGCGCTTTATATTTAAACTTGTAATTCGCCAATTACATTCCACAAATTGTTTTACAATTAAAAATTGCTGGGTTTAACTAAACTTGTCTTCAAACTTATACAATAAAACCTCAAGATTTTAGGAAATATTTCATATGCATACATGTAGCACGACAAGAGGGACCAGTGACTACTCTAATCATACTCAGTATTTTTAAACGTGTCGATAATTATCCGTTATAAAAGCATACTTTTAATTTCACAATTGTCTCGTTACTCATTATTCGGTTATTATTAACATCCTGTATAAGAATTTTGTCCTATAATAATTCATGTGACACTAAATAGTAATACAGTCTGACGTAAGTAGTCTTATTGCGTCAGCATACCAATAGTGTATATCTATCGTATGGCATTAACAAGGTCGTGTTATTATACGAATGGCGAACTTGGACACTCGATACCGATCTACAAATCCCTCTTTTCCTCTGGAAAGCTTCTGGAATTGCAGATGTCACGTAAAACGTGCGTAGCCCCAACGAAAAGTCTGAACCGATAAACATATACATACGTAAGTCTATCAAATATTACCGACATACACATTGGTCTGAAGTATACGTTACGTTCACGGAGGTTGCACGTGCAGCAGCCATACCGAGGATAATGGTGGAATAATAACGGAAGCTTGAGCCAGAGTTCACCAGATGGAGCTAGTCCACGAAATACAATGGCATTGCTCACGCGTGGTTTCATTAAGCGGTTATATTTTTAATCATCAGTTTTTTGAGCTGATTCAATTCTAGTTCTTAAGTGATCGCTATGACGCTCTAAAATGTCGCTAAAACTGTATTTTGCAGTCTGCATGGCGCCCGGAGATTTAACAACGTTTACGTAAACTTTCTGAAATCAAATAGAGAAACATGGAAATCTCTTTCCTGAAAAGCACATTTAAAAACTTTCTCCTGTTCAATGCGCGCAGATGAAAGTGGAGTATCGTATTGTTGATATCAGGACTTATCTGATAAATGACTTTTGTTATTAATACCTTGCATGAGTTGTATTTCCAGTGTTTGTTATTTCCACGGTTAAAGATATTTAGTAAACATTGATAATTTAATACGAACAGCAAGAACTTAACGGTTACATTTGCACATGGAAAGTTCTATTATAATTGAATAACTTTGCAAAATTTATTTTAAAACACTATAATCCACTGCGTCTGATAATCGATCAAAATAATAAGTTTTGTAAGATAAATGGAATTTATCTCTAAGATTCTTCTGACAGAGTTTCTTTAAATTTTGCAGCGCAAGATGATATCGTTTTCTTATCTGCATCATGAATGATTATTACTATCGTACACTTGATAGACAGTTTTTTTTTTTTCATTTCATTATTAAGTTACAAAACATTATTACACGACGCAAGGTGATATAACTTTCTTTTCTATATCATGAATGATCGCAATACTGTTGTGTAGTTGGATCTTTCAGAAGAATAATACACTTGTGTGAGTTGCCATATAAATTAATTTTTCCTTATCACGAATCACGCTTGCACGTCAGTCGAATTGACGAGCAATCGTGACTAGTCATTTCTCCGTTACAACACTGCGTAGTAGTATGTAAGGCTGTCTTCTCTTATACGTATACTTATAAATGGCAAGTATTAAGTATGCCAAATCGGTTTTGCAGCTGATAATTGGCGGGGAAAAATTTGTAGGTAGGTAGTGGAGACTCTCTGCTTGCTAATAAGAAGGAAGAAGGGATATTTCAGACGATCGTTCCTAACGACAGTATCGTTTCGTTCTTCAGACCGTATGAACTATAATTTGAATGTTTCATGCTGACATCTTACACTACCGTTAATTTTATAACTATTTATTCGAATTTATTTATTTTAACAAAATTGCGCATGGATTGAAGGATGGATCTACCTGTAAGTAATAAAACATTTTTACATTTGAATGAATTTATTGGTTAAATATTATATATTAATTTTAAATATCGGAATGTGAGGATTTTTTTTTTATTATTTTGAATCTGATTGACTCTTTGTTTTTATTTTAATGGTATTGGTGTTTACGTTTAATTGCACTTCTGGTTAAATTAATTATAGTCTGTTTGTGGTAGCGCATAACTATTTTGGCAGGTCGATTAGAATTTAGATTTTCTTAGGTGCCGTTTAGTTTAGACTTTCTTAAGGATTTATTGACATATTTTGTTTGTATTTTAACGTACTAAGGTTTATTGCCTTGGTGTCATATTGTTAATTACGTAATTATTGTTTTGCATTAGTGCAAATCGCCGTTTAATATGCATCCGAGCGTATTGTAAAAATTTATCTTTAGATATGTGCGCAGCTTATCATCAATCATGTGCTATCAGCGTTGTCAAGTATTTTTGAATAATCACAAATAAAGTACAAATGCATCGTGAATTGCCAGTTTTCTTCGATAGAAAACACGGTAGCTTTTTCAAGCGTTTGTCACGCACATTAAAGCTGCTATTATATTATAGATATGGTTAAGAATTCGTACCACGTACTTGCCTGTATTTAATATCAGTAATTATTTAGTTTTAATCATGACATTGAGAAATAAATTCGTCTTCCCATGTGTCAATTTCTTTAAATACGTACGTATTATTATTAAAAACACACATAATTTTCAATCTCAATTTCATCTGAGTTTACGTAAGAAATAATCATACGAGATACGTCATTTTCTTATATTTCTATTTTGCGAATCACGTCCGGCCAGTTAGAGCTATCAAATTTTATCTTAATCCACAGTATATCTTCCACGTGTTTCTGTAATATTTTTAATGTTCGATAGAAAATTATAGAACTGCATTTATTGTAAACAAGTTAAGTTATTGCGGCCATTCCCTTCATCGATCTATTTATAAGAAGATAGAAGTCTTCAATTTTCCTTATTGACTTTGGCGCAAGTAATTGCGGCTTAGGAGTTGAAAGAGAAAAGATTAAAAAAAGGATACAGTGCAAGAAAGCAAAAAGCAAAGTAATGCATTGAAGAGAGAGTGCATGCACGGAGAAAGTGTGTAGGCAGCTGCATGTAAGAGCTGGAAAGTAACTTGAATCTCTTTTATGTTTATTAGTCGATTTTAATGGTCTGTACGTGACGGTTACATACCAGGAAGTGACAAGGCCGATAGCTGTATTCGTCATGGGGACAGTTTAATAAATCGTACACAATTTCAAGTCAGTTGACAAAACTGAGATCTTTTTTTTTTTTCTATACACACTCTATCTCCCTTTAACTTGTTCTCTTCTTTCCCAAGTATTATTAAATTTTAAGAGACGCACTAGATGACTTTGACACTGGTGACCCTTGTTACTTAATTATTTAACTGCTTATAAGGACAATATGGCTCTTTTTATTTCAGATTGCAGACGCTTCGCAACCCAAAGCTGTGAGAATGTCAGGATCACCAGTGCTGGAGGAACAGGAAAATGTAGAGGTCTTTGACGAACCTCTATTCAGTACTCTGGACATTGTGCTACTTGGTGCTCTTCTTCTGGCAGCTGGATGGTGGTTATTACGTCGTAACAAACAGGAAAATTTGCCAGCTCCTACAAAGTCTTATTCCATTCAGTAAGATTTCAACTGTAGTGATTACCGATATGATATTGTATTGTTTCATAATTAATACGAATCTTCTTTGGTTTTTAGACCAACAGCATACACTGCTCTAGTTCCATCAGAAAATTCATTCATAAAGAAGCTTAAGACTTCTGGAAGAAGTCTTGTCGTCTTCTATGGAAGTCAAACTGGAACCGGTGAGGAGTTTGCTGGTAGGCTTGCTAAGGAAGGAATTCGTTATAAGATGAAGGGAATGGTAGCGGATCCTGAGGAATGTGATATGGTATGAGTAACAGATATTTTAACATTTTTTTTGCTTTAACTTAGATTAGATATGCCTTTGACATTTTTACATCTACGAACGATTTTACTTAATATTTCATTAGTATATTTTAGTTATTGTTAGAAAGTATTATTGCATCTGTTACATAGGAAGAACTTGTAAACATGAAGAGTATACCCAACAGTTTGGCTGTATTTTGCTTAGCAACTTATGGTGAGGGTGATCCGACAGATAATGCCATGGAATTTGTTGACTGGCTGAAAAATGGTGATGCTGACCTTAACGGCTTGAATTACGCTGTAAGTATAGAACTGTAGATAATAATTTTATTAAAACCGTAGCATCACGCGAGTATCGCTTTTTATAATTTTGTTACTTCATATTTATGACTGTGCTCGCAGTGACATCTAGATAATGTCTACTCAACCTCTTATCGAAAGCAATTACTCAGTCAAAGTTCGTCTGCCAGAGCTCGTGCATAACCTCAAACGGCTGCACGCGATAGATTTTCATTAAATCGTACGTGTGTCATGTCCACTTCGACTTTTGAACTTTTACAATGACTGGTGAACTGTAGAGATATCGAAAATATTAAGCTATAGTATATAATTCGTTAGAGTTAGGGCTGAGAGGTTAGTTTCCGTATGAGAACGAACGTTTTCGAAACTTATAAAATCATGAATAAGTACACACGAATTCTCAGAAATGTCGCCAGATGGCGAGTCAGTGCTTTCCCGTGCGAGTGTGAGGTAGTCTTTATTGGTTTTAAATATATATATTTTTTTTTTCATTATTATGTAACAAATTGAACGTAGTACTAATTTCACATTATTTCCGAATCTAATATCACGTTTAATTGGTTTTACATTTGATACTAACGAGTAAATTATTTTCTGGATGTGTTCGTTGTAGGTCTTTGGATTAGGAAACAAAACTTATGAGCATTATAATGAAGTTGCTATCTATGTTGATCATAGACTTGAGCAACTTGGAGCTACCAGAGTGTTCGAGCTTGGTCTTGGAGACGATGATGCAAAGTGAGTATTGATTTTAGTAATGTGATCTTAATAAAGAGAATCTTTAGGTTCACTAATTGAAATTTTATTATCAATTAATTTATAGCATTGAAGATGATTTCATTACCTGGAAAGACAAATTTTGGCCAGCAGTCTGTGATTTCTTTGGAATTGAGGGTGCTGGCGAAGATGTCAGCATTCGTCAGTATAAACTTACTGAACATGTTGATGTTTTACCAGAGAAGGTTTACACAGGAGAAATTGCACGTCTTCATTCCTACAAGAATCAACGATCGTGAGTATCTTACTTAAGCACTGAATACCTTCGTTAAGTATGCATGACTAGAGAATTGAGTTTTTTTGTTTTTGCAGACCGTACGATGCAAAGAATCCTTACTTGGCTCCTGTGAAAGTAAACCGGGAATTACATGGACCAACATCCGAACGATCCTGTATGCACATTGAATTTGACATTGAAGGATCGACTTTGCGTTACGAGGCTGGTGATCACCTGGCTGTCTACCCTGTAAATAATTCAGAGCTTGTTAATAAAATTGGAGAAGTCTGTCAGGTGGATTTGGATACTGTAATTACGTTGACCAATACAGATGGTACGTAACGCATCTATTATATACCAAGAAATTAAGTGGTAGAAGATATTTAAGTTCTTCCTTCTTTTTGCAGAGGAGTCCACGAAGAAGCATCCATTCCCCTGCCCTTGCTCTTACAGAACAGCCTTGACGCATTACCTAGACATCACCAGTAATCCCAGGACTCACGTTTTGAAAGAACTCGCAGAGTATTGCTCCGATCAGGCGGATAAGGATAAGTTAAAGCTTATGGCGTCTACCACGTCTGAAGGCAAAGCTCTTTACCAGCAATGGATTACCCAAGAGAACAGGAATATTGTACACATTCTGGAAGACATTCCTAGTTTGAAACCACCTCTGGATCATCTGTGTGAATTGTTACCACGTCTGCAGTGCCGTTACTATTCAATTTCATCATCGCCTAAGGTTAATACTATTTCATTTGTATTATCCACACATTTATGAATTATACAAATTTATTATTTTTCCCTCAGTTACACCCTACGACAATTCACATTACCGCTGTTGTCGTTGAGTACAAGACTCCTACTGGTCGTATAAACCGCGGTGTCACGACTACCTGGTTAAAGGAGAAGCATCCATCAGATCCACCTTGTCTGGTACCAATTTTTGTACGTAAATCTCAGTTCCGGCTTCCTACTCGTCCTGCTACACCTATCATCATGGTTGGCCCTGGTACAGGACTAGCACCTTTCCGCGGATTCATCCAGGAACGTGATATCGCCAGAAAGGAAGGTACGTATCATACCTGAAGAAAGGATTAATTATTTGAGCAAGTAAGTTAATTGAGAACACACGACTTTAGGTAAAGAAGTTGGCGACACGATCCTTTACTTCGGCTGTAGGCGGCGTCACGAAGATTATATTTATAAAGAGGAGCTAGAAGAATTTGAGAAAAATGGTACGCTTAAACTACACACTGCCTTCAGTCGAGAGCAAGCGGAAAAACAATATGTGACTCATCTGCTGGAGAATAATATGGAAGAGATATGGAGTGTTATCGGGGAGAAGAACGGTCACATTTATATATGCGGGTTAGTATATTTTAAATAACTTATAGATATATAAGTATTTTCAATTTTATTCTTTTTTGTTTATTTTTTGTTGGTTAATTGTTTTTTAGTGATGCTCGTAACATGGCACGCGATGTTCACAACATCTTGGTGAAGGTCGTAATGGAATGTGGCAAGATGACAGAAATGGAAGCCACTGCCTTTATCAAGAAGATGGACACGCAGAAACGTTACTCCAGTGATGTATGGAGCTGAACTGTTGGGATCAACAAAGTGTCCGTTTTCGCAAATCCTTACGTTTTGTTACAACGTATAAAAAATAAGTGTGTACCGTGTTATTATTGCTCGGTAAATCTACGTGTTTTGGTTTATTTTTTAAACCCCACTTATTGAACGTTAACTAATGAAATTTGATGAAAACCAATTTACCTACAAATTAGGCTGAATTAATCAGACTGGATGCTTTCATGAAACTATTATAGAGAACTTTTTTATATTAAAAGATGGATTTTAATGTGTCATCAGTAGTAATACAGCTGGTTTCAAATAGTAGCAATTGTTATAGAAAAATTTACATATGAATCGAACCTATGAAGTGGTTGTTTGTATCATATTTCATGGAATTTTTAAATTTATTTAACATTTAATATTTGACTGTTGAGGAAAAAGATATAGTATCGAAGGTATCTTAGGAAGAGTCAATTTGTATCCATCTCATCGATGAAGTCTCTATACTATATGCAATCATATGATTCTCTAAGATTATTATTGGATTAGTTTAACTCGAGCGTTTAGAAAATTTTGTTTAATTTTAATTATGAGGCGATCGGGTATCGCAGTCTTTTTATGATCGCAAGAACGAATGACATGTTAAGTGTTCGTTTATTATATATCGGAGTCAACTGTGAAATTTCTTAATTTATGTATGTATCACTTCACTCATGTTTAATCTGCATCATGTAGATACGAAGCGTCATATCATGAAACTTTTAAGTTTTTAATAGCGACATATTAGGTTAAGTATTTGGTATGTGATGGCGATTATATTATTATTTTAGTACAAGTCGTACAAGTACAGGGAAGGTATTTTTTCTAAGGATTCGTGTCGGTATTCTTGTCATGGCAAAATATACGAAAAATTTCCTAAATTCATAGAACAATTATAAAGTCACAATAAAGACGTTAAGACAGCAGCAATGTATTTTTTGTTATTATTACAATTACCACTTCTTTATTTATGGGATGAGTTTATTAAACGTATTTTAATTTTTTTTTATTATGCCATTTATAATTACAGTGAATTCTTCACGATTCTCGCTGTCAGATTCTCTGAGTCATTCCCTGTCACCAGTGTGTAAGAATGAAATAGCAGTAGGTACCCCATTTGTCAAGCATCTCTTTCCAATAGGGAGGCTCGGTTCCCAATACCCGTAGTTCTCATTTCAGTATCATTGTTCTGTAAACTTTCAGTATTCTTACTCTAATCGCGGTATTTCTCTAAGATTATCTGTTTTCATGGAAAAACATATGAAATAGAAGACTATTAATCAATTAGAATGTCTCAGTCAAAGGTAGACTAAAATATTTTATTTGAAATCTTAAGATTGCAATGAAGATTTGGTTACTTGTGTCATGGTTAGCTTTTACTGCACATTGATGTATCACTATCTATTACTCATACTCTGTATAGAGGAGATAATGAATTATCTGAAGAAAGTATAATACTTTGTTGCTTTAACGACGAATCCAATGTTATCTTAATCTATTTCAACTTTCAGAAAAGTAAAGGAGATTGGTTGTTACCTTCTTTCGAGATTGCACCGAATACAAGTAGAAAGACTGCTCACTTAAGTAAACGGAGCAGTACTCATGATTCTTGCAGTAATAAAATGATTGTAGAAGCTAATATATGTACTGTCCCAAAAAGGAATGCTTCAAATAATTTAGCTACTCTGCTAGTGACTTGCGAACCTCAGAAAGCCTTAGAGTTGGCAATTAGTCGACAAAAGCAAAAAATAATTCAGGAGTGGCTAGACTCTGTTGATGGAAGCCCAAAAGCACTTGTGCTTTCTGGACCTTCTGGTTGTGGAAAAACTGTGGCTCTTAAACTTCTTGCCAAGAATAGTGGTTTTGATGTTATAGAATGGATTACACCGGTGGATCAGGCTGTGGATGAGAATAGTAATGAAAAATTCAATGAACTTCTTTTAGCATTCTTCTCAATTCACAATATCTCAAAATGATTAATATCAATTTACTTCATCAATAGACAGGGTGATGCGTCAAGGAGAGAGATTTGAAGACTTCTTAATCCGAGCTACCAGATACAATTCAATTTTCTCAAAACATTCTAGAAGGCTTCTACTAGTCAAAGACATTCCAAATGTTTACCTCATCGAAAAGGATAGCTTTTCTGATGTATTGCAGTAAGAGTCATAAATTTCTAGTGATATCTATAATCATGGTATGCATCAGCAATATATCTCCTTGCAGGAAATACTTTGAAATGGGCAGAGAACCTCTAGTATTTGTTGTCAGTGATTCTGGCAGCTCCAGACTGATGCAAACATTATTTTCTGAGAATATTCGAAACGCTTTTAAATTGGACTTTATAAAGTACGTTATTACTTCATTATATTTGAATAGTATTTGTAGTATTCATAAATCATTATTGATTAGATATTGATTTTAGTATTGGAGCAGCGACAGCAAATTCTATGAAAAACGTATTAAAAAGAGTTTCCTCGATATTAAATTTAAAGGGTAGCCATATACTGAATGTTACCCCAGAAAATATTGATGAGATACTGTCAAATGGTATTGGAGATGTACGCAGTGCAATTCTAAACCTTATCTTTATATCTCTCAAAGGTTAGTATCTTCTGAAAAGGTTCGAGCACTGTAACATAAAATAATTGAAAATCATTTGGTTCCCAGTGCCTCATAATGAATCCCACAGTGAATGCACGGTGAGAGAAGAAAGTCTAGGACTTCTTCACGCTGTAGGACGGGTGATCAATCCAAAAAGTGGGTACTCAATAGTTTTTAATTTTCCCTATCAAAAGAAGGCAATTGACTCTTGTAAACCTTTTGTACTCAGGAATTCCTGATGGCGATTCTTGGAAATTTGTTTATGATCCAGATGAAATAGCTTCATTATTCCAATCACAGCCTGGTATATTTCTTGGATTTCTTCACGGGAATTACTTAAATACAATCGGTGGAATGGACGAGGCAGCGACATGCATAAATATCTTGAGTTTGTCAGATACTTTAATTTCAGAATGGCGAGTAAGTCAATATGAATCTCTGGAATCTTCACAGAATTATTCGTAGAATTATGATCTGTCATTATGACTAGAAACATTCATCATAATAATTCCAGGATCCAAATCTCGGTAGAGTAGCCTTATCTTATTGTATTCGTGGTTTGATGGTAACTAATGAAAAACCAGTGTCAGGATGGAATCCAGTGAGAAAAGGACAGCATGATGATCGCATGTTGTAAGTATATAGGATTGCCTAATAATATATAAGTAATATTTCATTCAAGCGGAGGTAGACAATATTAATATTCTATTTCTCTGAATCCTTTTAGACAAAGGGATCTTGGAGCAGCAGAATTGCGCTGGTACGAATCACGGATACTTCCTAAAACTCAAAAGTCAGAAACCTCAGTGCCTGTTGTCGAAATTGAAGGAATAATTGAATGAAAGATAAGAACGTAAATCTTATAATGCGTTTCGTTCTATTCATTCTATGACTTTCCTCGAGACTGTTAGGGTGCTGTAACATTATAAGGCAAGTGCAAAATTTAATTTTTGCTTAACATTATACACTGGATCTCTAAAAAGATAATACAATATTATTAAATCTACTGTATCTTCATTTACATTATAGCATGCGAAGGAGGACAGAAAGTGTATCGTTAATCTCATATTACTTTTATATGTTATTAAGTTATGACGAAATCGCGAAATTCCAAGAAATTATTTTATTAGAATAAGTTTCTCAATAAAAAAAAAAGTGAGAGAGATTAGATTTTAATAAACATCTTTTTTCTTCTCTTACATAAATAATGAGGCTAGAATTGTGAGAACATCCAAAAATATCTGACACAAACTTTTCCAAATATCCGTATAATTTTTACCAGCATTTCCTTTTCTATAGATACAAAAAATACCTGTTGCTCCAACGGAAATTCCAGTGGATCTAACAGAAATCGATATTACCTCCTTACTCCTGATGAATTCCTGATAAGAAAACTTGATTTTCGAGGGGTCTAAATCACCATCGAGAAGTTAGCGTCAAAAGATATAAATTTATATGGTTTTAATATCTAAAAAATTGCTCTTTAAATGCTCCTTATGTTTTCCTAATGGCCCTGCTGCTATTATACAATGATTAAAAAATATTCATATTAAAAAAATATTGTTTTTATTGCTATTCCAATTGACCAAGCAGATTTTCATATGATTTTCTCAATGAATTAATTGCTCTCAATTTGTTCCATTTTGCCTCATTTTTTTATTTCATTAAAGCATCTTTAAATAACAAGTGAAATTTGATTTTCTCGTGGCCCGATTGCAAACGTGAATAATGTGATTCATTTTTGAATACACCTACGACAGGGCGCTGAAAGCATAATTTCTCTATTTATTGAGTGCTACAGATCTGTACGAATGCTTGCATCTTCTTGCATCCGAATAAGTATCTAGCATTCAATAAACAACGATTTTTTATGCATTAGAAACATATCAATCGTTATCCTTTGTCGCTAACTGCCCGGCGGTCAAAATTTCCGAGAATTTTCGTAATTCTTCTAGTATTACGGTGACAACGCTAGATGGCGCCACTAGGTCGATTCATCGAGGTCCCCAACGATATTCCTCGAGTGGGGTATCCAGACGCCCCAGAGGTATTCTCATATCTCATTACTCTCAGAAAGCTGGGAGTACAGGTTAGGGTGTGGTGGAGCCGGAGCTGGTGTTTCAATAAGAATTTTCGACGTTTTCACAAACTTTATTTATTTCCGTTTAGTCTATCTATTAGTGTTCCTTGGGATCTTTGTTTTTACAAACCACGCTCGCTAAGAGTCATGAAGAAATACATATTTTTCGTGTTTCTTCAACTCTGTATACATTACGGTGTGCGTTCATTTAATCTCGAGACAAGAATACCTGTTATCAAGAGAGGACTGGATGGTTCCTATTTCGGTTATTCCGTAGCGGAGCATCAGGAAACGCTTGATGATGGAAAACATAAAAGCTGGTAAAATTAATTGTTATACACATATATATTATATACATTATATATACTTGACTGTACTGACCTTTATGATGAATGACTCTTGACTGCAGAGGCAAAAAAATCGTTGTATCCGTGAGAACCGGATTTTCTAAAACATATCTTTCTCTTTTCAGTAAACAATTGTACTTTTGTGATAAACTGTTGTTAAAAGACCATCCGAAATATCTTATAAGCAAAGAGCCAACATAGTACAATTTCCGAAAGAAAAGTCTTTGTTATTCAAAAGTTCCCCGTACATCACAAAACGTTCAGATGCGCTTTAAAAACACTGCTAAAATGGTAACAACCAGATTTATATATTTCAGCAATGTTTCTAAAACATGCCTGAGTGTTTTGTGCTGTATGGATCAACGCCGTCGTTCAGCGTCTTCCCTTTTTGTTTTCCTTTCATTGGCAAATGATACGTCTCTTGCGAATATAGATTGTCTTCTCGGAAAAGACATATTCTCTGACCGCTTCTACTGGTTAAATCAAACTGATGCCAATGCCTAAAGATAGAAGAAAACATATTGTTCCTGGAAAGCACTTTTTATTTCAATTATTCATTCATTTCTTCACTGATATATTCCCAAGAATGTCTTTTAAAGCATTCACAGGGTTCTCGAAGACTTGTGCGAAGTGAAGGAACGCAGTTCGCCCACTATTTAAACTTACAACCCGTTACGATGGACGCTGAACGTACTTGATATTTCGTAATCGGTTATGCTTGTCTCTATTATTTATCATAAGGTATTAGAGAAAGCTTACCTGATTTTTACTTTACCAAGCGAGAATTCCATAAATAAAAATGCGATTGGATGAAGAATGTTTTTTTTTTTAAATAAATTTGATTACATAATTCGTTCTATATTCACAGTATGATCATCTACGTCATTATGTGAGTAGTTTATTATGGCGATTGTGACTTGTATGAGATAAAAATCCTGCAACAGGAAATCCAGGTGGCCCTTCTCGTTTGATTATTTTAAATATTTATACTGACACACATGACATATCTATATTGATAACACAGCCTCATATCCTGTGTTTCTTTAGTATAATTTGTTGCGCTATTTTATATACTATTTTAATGGCATAGTTGTAAGAGAGTTTAGTCAGATGAGCGAATGAATATTTATAAAGAGATGAGACATCAATGTTTATACTATTTGCATAAAGTTATTTTAATAGTCTGGCATGACTTCTATAATTTTAACGGATAATACAGTATAGTAATAGTGCAGTTATTAATACATAAATGAAGCATCATCTTCAGTTCAATTAATACGTATGACATATTAACAATTAATGTTTATGGAGCTTAATACGTGCTTGTCTCTGCGTTTAAGATTTCACATGAATCATTCAGATGCTCGAACCTTAGTGAATAGCTTTACATTTCTTTGTATGATAACTCACAAAGCTACAATAGAGGGGAGCATAGCAATGAGATATCTGCATCTTCTTATACAGTGAATGACCCAAGACATTTTAAGTGTAGTTTAATGAAATATTTTTCTGGAGACACAATGAAATATGATCCTAAAAATTATCAATCTTCTTCTGTATAGGATGCTGATTGGTGCACCCTTGGATCAAAATAAACAACCAGGGACTAACCGATCTGGTGCATTGTGGCAATGTCCCTTAACAACATTCACCAATGACTGCATCCAAGTCATAACAGATGGACAGGAAAGTAAGATTTCACAATACTATAATTACAGGAGTAATGTGACAGACATGGTATTATAGTAATGAGCCACTATATTATATAGGCAAGCTGCGAAGAGCAGACAAACCTGACTCAAAGCTATTTCAGCTGTTCTACGTTGGCTGTGTGAAATATCAACGTTGAATTGAAAGTAAATCAATAATTACATTAATTGTCGCTCATATTTTCAGTCATTTTTAGCCAACATATCACCATTACGCTCATGTATATATTCCATGTATGCTACTACGTAGACTTTAGGCTAATATAATTCTCCATAAGATTCGCCACATGTTTCTCGCTGATTCTACAGAATTAATTGATGTTCCATTATTTTCTGGTTATCCGAGCAGCCGAACGTGGTCTTTACGATTCAAGTAAGTCCGCTAAGAGGGTTTAATGAAGAATGCGACGTATGACAAGTTTATTTTTTTTGCGTCAAGACTGTTTTCAAGGATTTCGCTGGGATTTGTCGTCCTATATCCTTTCAAGGATCGAGAACTTCGTGCATGCGAGCGTTCACATATATTGGCATTTAAAGCATGAGAACATATATTATTATATAATATTTCTACGTAAACGATCTGCCTGCTGTAACAAGGATTTCGCCTGCCAAAACAAACCATAACATGATGCTACTCTGCTAAGGGGAAATAATATCATTCAATATTTATATTTTTTGTTAACTAACATTTGCATTGCCAGCTCTTTCTCATTTACAGTTATCTTAATTATTTTCATGCTGCATATTGCACTGATACTAATATATATATAACGATCAAGTCGAGCGAAGTACGCTAATAGAAAACTCACTTAACGATCCCTTAACTTAATTTAGAGTTAATTAAATAATATCCTGTAAAACAATGGTAGAATATCTATTAACGTATCCACTGGTATTTGGATGCTGTCATAATTTTATTCTACTGACAATTCATTAATAATATAGTTATTAATAAATTAATCCCTTTATATTCTTACGGTATATTTCCAATGTTCTAATCAGAAGTAATAGAATAATTTTAATACAGCGTTAACTCGCTCGACTATCAATTATATTTATTCAGATAAGGATTTTCGAATTAACAAATTCTGCATCGAAGGAGTTTCAAGCATATGATGATTTGCCATGGTGACATTAATTAATAAGACATATTTCATTTTTTCATGAAAATTATCTCTTTACAGATATTGACTCTGAAACACTCATACCTCCTCGCGAGGATGAGATAAAGGATAATCAATGGCTAGGAGTGACTGTTCGCAGCCAAGGTGTTGGTGGAAAAGTTATGGTACGCATTGCTCAGACTAAATGACTATACTTTTCAATAATTATTATGATATGTCCTACACTCTTCTATAAAATTATTTAATTATTATTTTAACAGGTTTGTGCTCATCGTCACATAGTGAAAACGGCTGATTCACAATGGGGCCAAGGGCAGTGCTATATATTGACTCAAGACTTAAAATTCCAAGAGATCAAAAAACCCTGCTCCGGGAAACCGACTGACAAGTAATCAAGGCTTATTATTTTTATGAATTAATAATATATTGATTAGAAATATATTCCATTAGTTATTAACTACTTCATTCTCTACAGGGCACATGAACAGTTCGGCTACTGTCAAGCCGGAACTAGTGGAATGTTGACGTCGGAAGATCGTGTAGTCATCGGTACACCAGGACCTCATACATGGCGAGGAACTATGTATCTTCTTCCAGTCTCTGACGAATTTCTAGCCCGTGATAATACAGTTTACAATGTACCTATGCAGGATGCCTCTCCAGTCAATAAATACAGTTACTTAGGTAGGCTATATCTAAACTCTGAAAAATCCTTATCACTAAAGACCCTAAGTCATACAATATTATCATATAAGAATTCTCATCTTGATGATGAGACACTGATAAATCCTTGTGTGTTTTCTTACTTGCTAGGAATGTCGGTGACTGTGGGAAATTTCTTTGGCACAGGCCTAGCCTATGCAGGCGGTGCACCACGTTCCAATGGGACGGGCCAGGTTATCATGACGACTCGTCGTGAATATAAACCAGATATGACCGTGGTCCTGATTTTGGACGGGGAACAATTTGCTTCCAGTTACGGCTACGAAATTACGTCGGCAGATGTTAATGGCGACAAGTAATTGGCCACTAATTAATCTGAAACGATAACCAAAGGGAAATGTTAATTACGGTTCATTTTTCCCTTTCTAGAATCAGCGATCTGATTGTTGCTGCGCCATTTTATTTTAACAAGGCTGAGGGCGGTGCTGTATACGTATACACGAGTCTGTGTAGCAATCCAAATGGTAATGAGAAATGCAACAAGCCGACAAAGCTCGTTGGTCGCGAGGAATCTAGATTTGGATTCGCTCTGGCGAATTTAGGAGATCTAAATAAAGATGGTTACGAAGATATAGCGATCGGTGCACCTTACGAGGGAATGGGAGCTGTCTACATTTATTTGGGATCTAAAAATGGTATCATTACTGTGCCTTCACAAGTCATTCATACAGAGGAGATGCCTACGACATTGAAAACCTTTGGTTACTCATTAAGCGGCGGAATAGACATGGACCATAATGGATATCCTGATTTATTAGTGGGGGCTTATGACAATGACGCTGTTGTACTTCTACGTTCTAGAAAAATTATTGATATCACAACGTATGTACGGTTCTTAACGAAGAATGGATCTTATCAAGATAAAATGGAACCTATTGATCCCAATAAGTCAGGATGCTTCGCTGATCCAACATCCAATTATACATGGTACGTAATAAATGTTTCTAATGAACTTACAATACACTAGGGTTACGCTATACAATTATTTAATACTGTTATGCACAGCTTTTCATTTATAGCTTGCTGTAAGACAGAATCCTCGGTAAAGGATGATACGCAAGATGTGAAATTAAATTATTATATAGCAGCTGAGACGTTTTTGGGAATCAAAAAATTCTCCAGGGTATGGTTCGCTGCAAGAAATTCTTCAGTAGAAAAACCACTGTCCATTAATCGTAATGTCACATTAGATCCAACAAAGCTTGAATATTGTCAGAAGGAGACTTTGTACTTAAAGGTAACTGTGATTATGATAATTGCATTAAAAAGTCACTTGTAATATCCTCACCAATTGTAATATCATTCTAGGATAATATCAGTGACATTCAATCGCCTATAAAGTTCCGTTTAAGTTACACGTTACTTCAAGAAGAACCTGTAATGCCTGCTGAAGGACTGCCACTCCCGGATATAAAGAAATTCCCGATTTTAAATCAGCAGGAAGCAGCACGTATCTTTGAAGCAACTTTCCAAAAAGATTGCGGAAGCAATGACATTTGTGAGAGCGATCTGCAGATTGATGCTAAATTGAATTTATCAGCATCAGCAATTAAACCGAATTTCTATGAACTCCTGCTAGGGGAAAGAGAACAAGTGATTGTGAATATTACGGCTAGAAATTTTGGTGAATCTGCATACGAGGCTAAACTGTTCATAAAGCATTCAGCAAGCTTAAATCATCATGGCCGTAGGATCATTAACTCCGTCATTTGTGATTCCTACAATACCACCTTAGTGTTCTGTTTGATTGGAAATCCATTTAAAAAGGATGATGCATTGAATTTTCAAGTGAAGTTCGATCCTAAAGGTTTAGAGGATAATGAAGCCGAGATAGAATTTGTAATTTTTGCAAATTCAACTTCCACAGAAATTACAAAAAAAGAACCAGTGCGTTTGCAGGCTACTGTCCTCAAGAGAGCAGAATTATCTATCAGCGGGTACGTAGAGAACAAGTTATATATTAATATACAAGCGCCACTGCATACTAAAAATATTGTAATAAATTGCAGAAGTGCCAAGACCCAATGGGTCGTATACGGGGGACCTGTTATTGGGGAATCTGCCATAAAGCAATTGAACGAAGTAGGCCCAAAAGTTTCTCACATTTATGTGGTATACAATGAGGGACCTTGGAAAGTGAGCAGTGTCGAAGTACGAATTTCGTGGCCCTATGAAGTAGCAAATGATAAACCCCACGGCAAGTGGCTTCTGTACCTGGAGGAAATGCCAACTATTCAAGGTACACTACTTGTTAATCTCCAGGAAGAGTTGTTGACCACACGAAGAGAATTAATAGCAGCTGCTTACAATGGAAGCTTTGTCTTTTAGCTCTAGGAGATGGCGAGTGTACGCTTTCTCCAGGATTTGAAGCCAACCCACTGAAACTACAGGGCAGCTTAGGTCTTGACGACTTAGATCCTCTGTCTCCTCCATCTACAACATCTCCGTCAGATCTTCGTAATGAAACTAATTTCGTACGAAGGAGACGAGACACGGAAAAGATTGTGAACACGCACACGATTGTCGACAAGGAGGGTCATAAGCACCAGGTGGTTTCTATGGTGGGTACCAACTAAGTACCAAATAATAGGTACTACAGTAGAACGTACTAATTGATATAAAACAGATTAATCAGAGAGAATGAAAATTGATTTACAGAATTGTAAGGCTGGCACGGCTAAGTGTTTCGACATCGTGTGCATAATTTACAACTTGCAAAGGAAACAGGAAGCAATTATCACCGTAAAGGCCAGGTAAGGAATTCAGAAGTGATTTGAAACTCTAACAGTTTACCATATATAAATCTGTTTGGCCCCTTAGGCTATGGAATTCGACGCTCGTGGAAGATTATCCAAGAGTGGATAAGGTGAAGATTAGTTCCCATGCGAGGATAATTATTCCACCAAATATTGTGATTCAGCAGGAGAACGTCAAAGATGATCAGGCAATTGTATGATTAATTTATATCGTATACTGAACCTTTGGTCATTAATATCATTGAAAATAATACTTTCTTTCATGAATTCTAGGCCGAGACAATTGCGTATCCAGATTTATTGGCTCAACAGGATGCAGAGCCAGTGCCAATTTGGATAATAATAGTGGCGGTAGTAGCAGGTCTATTGTTGTTAATTTTATTGACTCTGGTTCTTTGGAAACTTGGATTTTTCAAAAGACGCCGACCTGACCCAACACTATCTGGAAATTTGGAAAAGCACAGAGACGACAATCCGGAGCAGGAGGCGTTATTCAACAAACACTAAAAGTAATTTTACTTAATAATTCATATGCGCGGAACAGGACTTCAAGTAAGATATTCAACGTACCGAGTACCAGATCAGAGTACTTACAATTAAGTAAAACACTAGAAGAAAACAAAATAAGCGAAAAGAAATGTGTATTTATGATTACACAGTAGTTTAAACGAAGATGCCTTGTATTTCGAGAAGAAATCTGCGATTTCTTCGCCATTGAATTTCACTGGCAGCATTTTTTTAGTGCCTTAAGATAGCTATGAAAGTATGAACGATGTTTATTACTTTTTTTCTCTCGCAAACCCTTCTGGCAAGACTGACGAGCGATTAAAAATGGCTAAGACGAACGGTGCTGTTATCCAAGTATTTTTTTTCTATTATATTATTTTTTACAAAACTTCATTACGAATGAAATACAAACTAATAACAGTAGATAATCACGTGCCTAATTCTCTTAAGACCCAGTAGCCATTAAGTGAGTCATCATTCGAAACGCTTTAACGATTGTCTCGAAAGACATGCATACATATAACAGAAAAAAGCGTTTGTGAAAGAAGCAACTGTACATTTTCTACTCCTTTTTAGTTATTAATCAGATATTTATTGGATGTCAAGTTCTCCAAAAGATCCTACTTTAAAGTTTGTGTACTATAACCACTGACTCGAGGAATAGTATCAGGACATACTCGTTACGCTAAAAACATTCCACTGGGTGGATAAAAACGAGTCTATTTGGTCCTCTATAAAAACGTACTTGAAAAGGTTCATCGACATTTATCATCCATCATAAAATCAATTGCCATCGAATATACATATACAATGTGTTTAGGATCCGTACATTTGTATAATTTTATGTGGAATGTAAAAGTCATTTAATTTTGTATCGGACGTAACTACATTGTACGTTGAGCATAATTTTAAATTTTGTACTTATGCCCTGTGCAAATTTGTCATTCGCAATTTCTCAAACGGTGCTTTAATTTTTGTATAAGACTCGATACGAAATATATACATATACATACAAATTATTTGAGTATATTAATAGTTACCCAGTAGTTCTCTAGTTTTTATAATTTAATTTCAGGGCGAAATTTTTTGTATATTAGACAAATAGATCAAA
The DNA here is from genome assembly GCA_031762395.1 of Calameuta pygmaea. Lineage (NCBI taxonomy): Eukaryota > Metazoa > Arthropoda > Insecta > Hymenoptera > Cephidae > Calameuta > Calameuta pygmaea. The sequence continues at coordinate 450,750 of JASANN010000260.1, forward strand.
TTATGTGTGTGTGTGTGTGTGGATATGTACCATTGATACGGGATGCTTTCATCACTGTCTTATATATAATTATATTTTACGTAGATTTTCAATGGAAATAATTCGTAATTCTTTCTCGTTATACGGGACTGACACAATTCGATTCGATGACAAAATCAATTCCTTCCCAAACACTTCTTTCTTTTTGTCATTGCCCCATTTTTACTTGACTCACAAGACACAATTTTATAAAATTTATATCACCCAGTCGATAATCCTGAGCATTATGGAAGAATTTATATATACCTGAATGGCTAGATTTTTCTTATAAGCTGGTGGCTTCTAATCGTAGTTCGTATAGGAATATTTGTATATTTAGTACTATATAGTATAATAATTCTTACCTCCTATTTATTCGATTCAGTCCATGTTAAGTATCATCTTGCTGTGCTGCCTTCTTAAGTACAGGCAGTCTAGAATAATAAATCTGGAACAGAAATAATTAAATTGTTAGTAAGGGTATAAGACTTATCGTCTTTGTTTGATGTGTGAAAAGTGATTGAATTTACCTGTATAAAAGTATTGCAAGCGGTGCCGTAGAGGCATGCCATAATGAGTGAGCATCGAAAACCCAAAAAATTGGTGGAAAGTCAGCCAACTCAAGTAATGTCACAGACACTGTTAAGACATTGAACCAGCCTATTAGATAGGTATGGGCCAATTTTTGTCTATTGCGGTACCACCAGAACATTGTTATGGTGAATGTGAAAAATCCTGAAAGAAATTGAGAACATGAGTTTTGCCAAAAAGCATTTGATGTTTAAAAAATCTAATTTACGTAAATTTACAGTATGAAACACAAGTGATCATATTACTTGTTGATTTACCAAATAAGATGTTGAGTTTCATATTATATCCATAGTTAATAGTGCCAGACCACAAATGCGACAAATGCGTATATAGAATACTTATGTATAAGCATGTCATCACAATAAATGCTTTGTTATTTTTGTAGATTAGTCTGAAAAAATTATAAAAGTATCGCGATGGGTTTAGCTAATTAAATTACAGAACAAACAATATTAGTAATTGCCTACAGCTACATCAACGACAAGCATTTAACCAAAAGTTCCACGAATATGTAAACAAACATACTATAAAGCAATATTTTATACAATTCTTAACTTCTAAAAATCTTACCTGAGTATCATGCAGTAAAAAAGTGTAAGAACAATAATGAAAGCACAGGAATAATCCATTGCTTCAGTAAATGGCTTGTCCCGTGCATGAAAGACTGTAGACCAGAACCATCCTGACAGACAGACCTATCTCAAATAATGATAATTTATATGAAAAATCACCTATGTAAAACAAAGTGCAGAAGTGCTCACCAGACTGAAGTAAGTCCAAACCATGGACATTGGAGCTGATGATCTTACTTCCCTTTGAAACTTTCTGTACATCGTAAAATGTACTTGAAAGTTAAGTAATGAGAATAAAACCGATGCTGGTTCCTGCAGTCCAAGAATTCTCACGAATGGCCACTATAACAAATGCAATAAGATTGAACAACATCAAAAACAATAAGCTAGAATAAAATAATTCTTTAGATATACCTTTCCATGAAATTGTGGAACCTGCAATCCATGGGCTTTAAAGTGTTCCACGGTATCCCACATGCAGTTATAACTGCAGTCATCCTTACACGACCATAAGAGAAGTTGTATGTCCATAGAAGGATTATGTCTGAATTCTTTGTCTTTGTAAAAATGAAAAATTTAATTGATAAAACAAGACTACCAGTAGGTTAAATCTAATCTAATAACAACACTTACCATTCTTACAATTTGCAGTATGACACTTTAAAATACAATGATTATAAAACTGTGACTTGTCACCCTTCGAGGCAAAGGTTACTGTTATTAAAAATAATTTAACTATAAAGAAAGTACGCATTAAACTCCTCATATCAGTATAAGCACGCGTTCAATTACGCCGATAATTGACACTTTGGAAATTCTACACAAACATAACCTTATGTTTTCATACGTAGCAAACCGAATACGTGACGGGTACGTCTGGTTTGTTCCAAAATTCACTGCCTCTGCCCAATAAGGAGTCTGTGGCCTTTACTGAGTCTCTCCTATGAGTATCATTGTGTCCCTATTTATCTGCATGCAATTGAATGAGATATATTTATGCTTACGGTACTGGCAGTGCGATTTCGGATTGTACAGATTGGTACCAATCGTCATGAAAGTTATTGATCTCATGAAAACGGTCCTCGTGAAGGAACAATTTCCACCATAAAAAATATAAATTCTAATCAGGCATAAAAGAATGTAATGAACGACCTAAGATTTATTAAAATAAAGACTGTATATTTAGAAAAAATTAACGTTCTAATCGTACCGCTTTTATACAAGGCCTTCCATACCGTCTCTTCGCTTCTTCGACAAACGCATTTTCCATTTGCCTAACAATTTCATTGAAGAATAAATTCGAAAGATGCGAATGAATGATAGATTTGAATTCGAATGAAAGGGAAAAATCAATGACGCAGGTCTGTGCATTATTTTTAAGACCGGGACTAAATATCCACAATGTTTTTAAATGATTAAACAATTTGCCATCTGTACATTCCGCTTTAACTAAACGTGGTTTTATCATTGTCACCTTTGAGGTGTAACTTTCATGCAACGGTGGAAATCCAATGACTAAATTAGCTTTCAAAAATTCATCATTTCTCGTTATTATATCAGATTTCTTGCAGAAGGGAACGAATTTCTTATAGTTAGCCACATCAGCGACAACGTTGTACATCTGATCCATGGAAAATCTGTAGACAGTTAATATAGCACTGATTATTGTAATCACTGTGAACAATAACTTTTTCTCTTTAAAATTAAGAAATGTTTTTCATTGCTTACCCTATCAGTTTACGACCTTCATACTCTTTCGTTTTACCCGTACTGTACAATCGTTTCAAACTTCCAGTACATTGGTTGGTTGCCGATAGGAAGACTTCTGCAATGGAAATATACCTAAAACCGATTAGAGATCATTGTACTCTATATTAAAATACACAAGCTATACCTTTTTATCGTTCTAATTACTCGGATAACGGTACAGACTACAAGTAAAACATACATTACAGGGGCTACCTGTTTATAACTTTAAATACAAATAAGTTCCCTAGATCTCACACTACTCGTAAATCTACACCCTTCAATATAAAACATAAGTTATAACAGATGATGATATGAATTAAGTGATACTTTACCTGTACATTTTAAATATTTTATACGATTCCAATATCAACGTTAACGAGCGAACCAACAAGATACTGCTGTGCGTGCAAACAGACCGTTTGTACATCAAATTATATATACTTTAGTGTTCTAAAATAATGTGAGTGGATTGTGCATCTTGCACTCATCAAGCCAGCCAAGTTTATCTGCCAATGAAACGTAAATTTTCCTGTCTCTATTTTCTCCGTATATAGTTGAGCAACAATAAAATATATGAGTATTTACGATATAAGTAGCAAGGATAAAATAACCTTTACATTTTCTAAGCAGTTTCTGACGTGGTTGGTATTCCCGTCCACGGAGAAGTCGCTTTCTTTCGTTATATAATATAGTGTTTTTCGTGTGCTCCTTAGACGATGGCAACGATGTTTCCTCGCTCCTGCAGAAGTGCTGTTAATCAGGTATTAATTGTTAAAATTTTTAACCCTGCTTCACTTGTAAAACAATAGCTAGAGAACTCATCCCCAATACTGAAAATCTTATTGCTGGAATACACTCAGTTGTAGTCCATGCGAAATTGACAGATGCTGGTTTTTTTATGAAAAAAAATTGTTTGCTGGATTTGTAAATTGTATACAAGCTAATTTCGTCAAAACATTGATATTGAATATTGCCATTTAAGTAAATTAGTTAAATTATATAACTGTACTCATACATGTAGTTTCATATGATGACAGCTGAGTTGAAAATTTGATTTTGATGTTTTAAGTGGTTCATTATATTTGTTGCAGGTCAGAGCATTCCATGCTTCTAGTGTGCAAAATGCTGAGGCCAGACTCAAGACATTTGCTGTTTATCGATGGAACCCTGATCAACCCAACGAGAAACCATACATGAAAGAATACAAGGTTGATCTAAACACGTAAGATTTTTAGTTATTTCATTTCTTTCTAAGAATTATATAACTTTGTAATATAATTTATAGTTGATTTTATATGTTATATAAGCTCTTATGATTCTTAGGTACTTATCCTTGATACCAAATTTGTTTTAGTTGTGGACCTATGGTGCTGGATGCTCTGATTAAAATTAAGAATGAAATTGATCCTACTTTAACTTTCCGTCGATCTTGTCGGGAGGGTATATGTGGATCCTGTGCCATGAATATCGGTGGCACAAATACTCTTGCTTGTATTAGCAAAATTGATAGCAACTTGAAGAAGACCAGCAAGATTTACCCATTGCCCCATATGTACGTCGTGAAAGATTTAGTACCTGACCTGACCAATTTCTACAATCAGTATCGTAGTATTCAACCCTGGCTTCAACGTAATGACGTCAAGGAAGTTGGACGTCAACAGTATTTGCAAAGTGTTGATGATCGTAAGAAACTGGTAAGTCTATAATGAAAAACTTACAATTGGATACATACCTTATGCATGATCATTTTTCCAACTATTAGGATGGATTATACGAATGCATCCTATGCGCTTGCTGTAGTACTTCTTGCCCGTCATACTGGTGGAATGGAGACAAGTACTTAGGACCAGCTGTACTTATGCAGGTGAGAGATTAAATCTTGGACAGAAGATTTTTTGTAACTGATACCCATTGAAAGTAAAATTACAATGTTGTGCAGATAATTTGAAATTTATTGAGATATTTATCTTTTTAAGCAACAATGGAGAGTTTAATTAAATGATTACAATTCTTTTAAGAGGATAGATTAGCAGACATTGAAGTACATTGAATAATTCTAAAATGCAGTTACTTTTATAATATTCCTTACGATAAATATGATTTAGTCTGTAATGAGTTCACTGATTTGTCTCGTTGTTGGCAATCGTAAAAATCATCGATGACTTATCGAATTTCTTTTTATCATTCAGGCATATCGATGGATTATTGACTCCAGAGATACTCAAGCAAAGGAGCGTCTTGAGAAACTCAAAGACCCTTATTCGGTTTATCGATGTCACACGATCATGAACTGCACGAGGACTTGTCCAAAGGTAACTTCCCCAGGACGGACTAATCCAATAAAATCGTGTTAAAAATAAAAATGAAAAATGAATTATCTTTTTTCAGGGTCTAAATCCTGGACGAGCCATCGCTGAAATTAAGAAGCTGCTTGGCAACGTAATCGAAAAAGAAAAACCAGGTCTGAATACGACAGCCCTGCAAAATTAAAAGCAGGAAGGAAGTTAGTCGCAGTTTAAATTCTATTTAAAACCAATAAAAACCACCGAAAGCCCAACTGATGGTGTATTATTCTGTGTAATCATCAAGATAAATGAATAAACTTAAACGAACAATAAATTGTAACTAGGAAGAAGCACCTATGAATTTATAGAATTTTTCATTTTAAGGTATGCGCACTTGCACAGCTTTATGCACAGTTTGTTTCATTTAAGCAGCACAATATTTTGATGATGATTTACCACCACCTTGAATTATTACCGTTGTACTTATCTTCATTTGTGTACTTCATAAAAATCTACTAAACTCTTGTGGAAAGCGTGTGTACTATTTCTTTTACTGCACTAATCATTTTTTAAGATTATAAATCTGGCGAATTATAGAGAAAATTTCATCGCACAGTAAAAGGCGTATAAAGCCTGAGAATTTGTAATACGTAAAATATTGATATGCACCGTTATAAGAGAATTGCGTATTTCAAGAGTTATTCTTTATATCTCAAATAGAAATTAGGGTTCGGAGGCCATTCTAATGCGAGCAGTTTCACGTGATCGATTGTGAACTTCAGCGGTACGCAAAGTTATTCCAAAGATATCTTCGTGATATCTCGTTTCATCCTAAAATCATTAATTGGATTATTTTAATGATCATATTTTCCCTTTCCTCACCTGTTGCAAAGTAGAAAATTAAATACTTTACCCGGAGTGACAGCATATAAGCTTCAACTTCTTTGTCAGTTAACTGACCATGCGACTGAATAATCTGTTTTAATGTTTGGTAAACATCCTCCGCCATTGTGCAATCGCCACAAACATAAAAGTGTCCATGCTCATGAACTATCATATTATATATCTGAGAGGATTCAGCCTGTATCAAGTCCTGCACATACGTCTGCAAAATAATCAATATTAAACATATTGTTCGTTGTTTGATATTGTAGTTGCTCATTACTTTTTTGAGACCAGGTTCCCTAGATAAGGCAAGAAATACTTTATCTAATACACCAGCTTCCATCATTTCTTTTTTTTCTTCTCTGTAAAGATCCAAATCCTTTTGTCTACAACCGAAAAATAGCCAAATCTTTCCAAAACGTTGGTTATTCTTATCTAGTGCCATTTCGGCTAGACGATGATGCCAGAATCCACGGAACGGAGCGATACCTGTTCCTGGTCCCACTAATATCATTGGCGATTTGGTTTCAGCTGGCATATAGAAGTTTGGTGCGCTAATATAAAGAATATAACAGAAGTAATGTAAATATTTTGGAAATCCTGACTTTATAATTCTTACGTACCTGCGTACGAAGACGTACAAAGATTCGCCATCAGAAATGTTTCGAAGATAATTCGAACAAACACCATAATGTGGAGGACCAGTTCCTCCTATAATAAGATATTTGAAAAACGTACAATTAAAATAAACTATTAATTTAATTTCTACAAAGTAAGTACCTTGTGTTCTATATTCCACTACAGCAACCGTAAGATGAATTTGTCCTTGATGAACCAGTGGCGATGAAGAAATACTATAGAATCTTGGTTGTAAAGGAGTCAAATATAGTATAAGTAGAGAATCCAATGGTTTCACTGAAGGAAACTCTTCAAGAACTTCCAACAAATTAGGGAATTTCCAATATCTCCAGTCTTCGTAAGCAGCAGAGTCCTGTTTGTCAAAGATGATTTTTAATGATTGCTACATTTGAAAACACACTCAATACCCACTCACCGTAGCCAATTGTGTAAGACGGGTTTGTTCCTTTGGATTAGTAGCGATTGATGCAAAATATCTTAGAAGATTTGGCGTGGGTGGTGTTGTTATGTCCAAAAAACGGGTGAGCAACATCTTTAATGAGTTAGGCATGTAGCGGTCATGCGGTACCCAACTCTTGACAATACCTGTAGCAGAAGAAATATGTATATGTAAAATTAATTAACATTGTTGGAGGTAACAAATGTAAGATCTACAGACCGTTTGGAGTGTGCGATTGTTTTTGCACTTGTAATTCAACAGGCAAATCAGGGTCAAATGTGATTTGTAATTTATCCAATATTCCATTAACTAGTTGTGGACGATTACAAGCAAAAACTCCTAAATGATCACCAGGTTTATAAGTAATCTCTAAACCCGTTAAACCATCAAGTTCCAAGAGTAATGTAGCGCCACTGAAACATGACGGTTTAGAAAATGCAAGGTACCATTCAGACCGTTGAATAAAATGTATTATTGTGTACATAATTTGTACCTGGAGTCACTATTATTTAAATTAGTTTTCCTTAGCATGCTACATGTAGTCACATTTCTATTGTGACATTTACTCAGAGCCTTGGCAATGGGCTGAGGATCAGATTCCACAAAGCGTACAGTACCTGCTGATAAAGTATCAGAACCTAATAACAAGGCGATTTCTAATGAAGTATCATCATTATCCAAGCAGAACGTTTCACAGGCAACCTACAATCCATAGACGATATAAAATTCAAATAACTAAAAGAATTAATGAAATTTTATCTGTATACTAACAGCGAATGTCTCCGCTGCCCATTTTCTAAATGCCTGTTCTTGTCCGCACATTTCATCTCCTTGTGCCAAACGAAGTAGTCGTTCGCCACCTAATTCTCCTAGCAAATTATCCACGTAGCGTCCAAACGAACAAAAATTTGGATATGCTGAAGAACCTAGAGCGAAAACTGCAAATCGCACATTGCTTAATGGACCAAACGTATCTTCTGTCTGGGATTCTGTGACGGAACCACGCAAAGAATCTAATCTGTCGAGTTTCTTCGAGCTGCCCATTTCCGTCTGACTGTTGGCCTTTATGAAAGATTTCGATGTGGCTAAACTTATTTTCTCGTTGTTTGTATAAGTCTCGTTCATCTTCATTGCATATAAATTTTGTGCAAATGCTTCGCCGTTCTCTGGTGGATCACCATTTCCAAAGGTGGAAGTCACTACCACAAGAAGAGCTTCGTGCTCTATGTTACTTATATCATAATCTGCCATACTCAATACCTAAAGAGAGAGAGAGAGGGAGGGAAGAGAAGGCAAGAGGAGAATATATGTCAATTACTAATTGTAACAAAAAATATTAACAAAATCTATGACAAATCGTAATACCTGGGAATGGAAAGCGTGACCTAGTAACGTGCCAAGTTTCTCAGCATACATTTGTGATTTTCCAGTTTCAGTACCAAAAAGAACAGTAGCCTTTATTCTACGTGACAAAGCACGGCCGAATAATTTTGAAGTAAACTTCACTGCTCTAGCTATTTGCTTGAAATGAAATTTCCTTCTTGGTGTCTTACTTTTGATTTTCTTATCACGTCCTTTCTTCCATACATGCGTTCTCCAGGCAGGATCCTTAAACGTTTGAGATTATTAATCAAATCTTTTGCTAAAAATTAACAGAAATTTGCGTAAACTCAAGGTAAATATTACTTGAGCATCGTAGGATGGTTTCAAATGATAAAGTGCCATTTCCTGATGGAACACTGTAGTGGCAGATCCTGAAATTGGAGGAACAATCCAAAGCCAATCAGCAGGACAACCATTTCGTAGGCGCATTTCATTCTCATAATGTTTCATAAATGATTCTGACGCTGTATGATGGTCGACTATTGTTACATTATATATTTGGAAACTGTAAAGCACAGCGACGTTGGCTTCTATCATTGCCTTATCTTTCCAAAGAGATATTGGAGTGTGCGTATTGAGTCCCATGTATGTTGCTATTGTCTGTAAATTATTATGGCTTATTGTATAACTATTCTATTCATTGTACGGAGACAATACGTACCTCCAGAAGATTGTATCGATTGACATCACACAGATCTCTTGCTCCAATTTCTGTACTCATGTACCACCCATTAAAAGGTGCTGCAGTGAATTCTAAACCACCACAGTCAAATACCATACCAGATACAGCAGGTACAGCAAACCATTTAAGATTCATTTTCTCAAACCAATCATATCTGTAAAGTCATGTAGTTGAATATCTTGTTATATATGAACAGAAACCAAATGGCACCTTGAAAAATACTTACGTAGGGTGAGTTAAGGGAACCTCAAGAACCAACTCCGAAGGGATATCAAAATAGTCAGGATCATGTCCATTCGCTGACAAGATTATAGGTAAAATGTCGAATCTTGTTCTAGCACCACGCCAACCCAGTTTCATACAAACCTATAGTATAAATTATAATATAACAACATAATTGAACAAATTTAAGACATTTTTGTACCTCAGTAAACTCCACATTGGCAGGATCACCGGTAATGGTTCCATCAGGATTTTTGTATCCTGCATATCCAATCAACTGGTGATTCCACACTCTGTAATCGTGCTTCCCATCGGTCCTTTGAGGGAAAATCGTTATAGCTGACCTATGGTGAGATTGTATTATTAAAAAATAATTATTATCTCACCGAACACTATGATATTTATATTTTTTATCATAGTACCTGATATTCCCCTTGTTAGTACTGTACTTAATATGATTACAAAGTGCTTCAAACATTCCACTTGTTGTAGTGACATAACGACAATCAAAAACCTGTAACTTTGACCATTGGATCCGACCAATACATCTGGCTGCATTACGCCAAGCTACTTTAGCCCCGAATACTAATTCAGTTTCAGTTAACTGGTATGTTCCTGTGCAGATAACTTCTTTTTGTACGCATTCCCAACGTGATTTATGAGCATCACTATTAGATCTATAAAAGAGAAGCCAAATGCAAACATTCTGAGAAAGATAAAGAGTCAAATATTTATCATTCCCAACATGATTTGTAAGCATCACTATTAGATCTATAAAAGAGAAGCCAAATGCAAACATTTTGAGAAAGGTAAAAAGTCAAATATTTATCATATGAAACTGTAAATCCTGGAACCTTCTAATAGATGTAAAGTATTGTTCAAGGAAGTCCTTGGCATGTACTAAAATCTCTTCCTTGGATCTGGGTTTCGGTCCATGAGAAGGCACGCTCATTACGCTACCCAAGCAGACTTCGCTGCTACATAGTGTTCTCTGCAAAACAATGAAATTCATGACAGCGCATAGTAATTATCAATAATTCTTAAAAGAGAATAAAGAGTTAGGCACGTTTTACTTAGAGGAAACAAATGAATACCTCAATTATGTGATAAATAAGAAATATGTAAGTAATTCAAAAATATTATTGAATGCCCCGTCCTAGTAACATCCTCTCTTACTATACCTCAGCATTTCTGGAATGTAGAGAATCAAATGCTTCAGTTTTGTAAATTAAATTTCTCAGCTTCGTTGGTTTCCGTTGACAAGGTGGTTGCTCGTGATCCTTCATCTTCACGTCGATTACCAAAGTCCTCAACGAAGTTTTCTAAGCAGTGACTACCTTCCTCTGGGTTTAAGTCATTACCACACCTTCTCGTCAGTACACTTTGCATAAGATGAAAGATGACCGTAACAATAATGGTCCAGGTACAGGTGGGAGAGACGCCGAGATGATATTTCACATGCGCCAAGACTCGCCATTGATTTAATCTTAAATTCTCAAAGCGCCATTTATTCAAGATTCAAAATTAATTTTGTATAATGAGAATCATCAACTTCACACGATTTTAATACAATTAATTTTAAGTAATAAAGATCTTGAAGAAAAAAAAAGGATCTACAATTACTGGCTCAAGATTGTAATTTTGAATTGACGCGTCCAATCGCGCCTTTCCAAAGTGTCATCCATTGTTAATTCGGTCGAAACACAGTCGAATTTAAATAAGTCGTTGACGCTATATTGTCCGTTAATAAAACCGCGTGTAACGTTGAGTTTTATTTATGTTAAAAAGATAATTGACAACGATTTATAAAGTGATAAGATGCCGAACGATCTACAGAAACGTAAAGTTGCTGTTGCGTCAACCAGTGCTGATTGTTCGCCGTCCAAAGTTCCAAAAACTGGAGAATCTCAAAATCTCAGTCATCCTAGAAATCATTCTCAAATTTATGACGTTTCTACGGAAAGATTAATAGATAAATGGCTGATAGCCTCACAGGGAAACGCTTTGATATCGCGTGAGGTAATAAAACGTACTTTTCCTTATTAGTATAGAGATTAGAGACCCTTATTGCAGGAGGAAAGACCATCCGCACATATTTTGTTTAGGTTCAAGGTAAAAAAGAATTAATAGAGGCTGAACAAAAATGCAAGGAGGCTGAAGAAAAGATACAATTATTAACGAAGGAACTTTGCGTCACTAAAGAAAGGATGACCTCGCTCTCTGCTGCATTTAAGAGAGAGGAAGAAATAAAAAATGAACTTGCCAATAAGTAAAATTGACTTGGCTGTTATTGCTTTAAATGTTTCTTAATTATTTTTTTCTTTATCTCAGACTCAACGCTACTTGGGAAATGATACCCAGTATAACGGAACATGCAAATTCATTGACGGAAACGTTAAAGAATTGCGAACAGCAAATTGATCAATTGTCTAATGTTTACGACAATGTTATAGCAAAGAATTCGGAAGTCATAAAGCATCTTCGTAAAGAAATTAATGACGTCCGTATAAAGATTAAGGTGAAAGAAAATTAATAAGAATATTCCATATTATATTTTAGAAATGAGAAATGAAAATATTCATGGCTAGTAAAAACTTCAATCCCATGCAGGTTGAAAGAATGAATACTGAGAGTTTGATTCGAGCTAAGGAAACTGATATAAGCGAGTTAAAAATGAAATTCGGAAATTTCGAAGAAGAAATTGCACGAGAAAAAGAAATCACTTCAAACGCGTTGAACGAATTGCAGACTACAGAGAAAAAGTGAGTTTTCCTTTTTTTTTTAATAATACTGACAATCGTGATTCTAATAAAAAGTGTTGCTGATAATAAATTATTTTTCTAAGGTTACTGGAAGTAAATACAGAGAAGAGGATGCTGCAAGAAATCGTCGAGAATCTGAAGGATTCGTGGAAATTGGAAAAAGAATCACTAATCGCGGTAATGAATATTTGAACATTGTAAAGTGCATGATGAAAAATAATTTATTTCTGCCATTGTTGTAGGAATCTATGGAAAAGCAGAAGGATTTGACAGCTACCAAGCAAGATTACGATAAGCTATGGTCATCGTTCAAGACCTTAGAAGAAGAATCCAGAAAATTAGCACAGAGGGAAGAACAACTGAAACTGGAGTTGTGTTCAAAGGAGGAAGAGGTATCATGTATTTTTATAGATTATTGAATTATGAAGTTAATATTACCATAATTTTTTAAAAAACAGTACCAGAAGTCATTGTACAATTTACAATCGGTGGAACAAAAATGGAAAGAGTACGAAATACGTTCTGAAGAATTCCTAGAGAGAATAAAAGAATTAGAAAGTAAAGAACTGGATTCGGCCAACATAACAGAGAAACTTAAGGACGAAATAAATGACTTGAAGAGGCAATTAGTAACGTTGCAGGACGAGAAGATGAAATGTGAGTCAGAGAGTCATGTGAAAATTCAAGAAACGATCAAGTCCTACAAACATCTTCACGAGAGTCTTGAACGAGATTTAATAATACAAAAAGAAAAGTATGAAGCCTGTTTAAAAGAGAAACAGAGGATACAATCGTCACACAGCGCAGAATTATCAAAACTTCAGTCGGCATTGAGCGAATCCAAGTGCGAATATGAAAAACTTAATGAAAAATATTACTTCGCTCAGAAGGATAATGAAGATTTTCAAAATAAAATAAAAAAGATGTCCGAAACTCAAGCAAAAGAAAAACTGGAATCACAAGCTGAACTCAAAGTTAAGATACAAGAATACATGGAAAAGGAAATCGTGTATCGGAATAAAATAAAAGAATTAGAAAATAGGTGTGAAAATATTAAAATTTCCACTAATGTGGAACCTGCGGCTAGAATCGAGGTAATATAAAATTATTGATCTCCTTGACCAAACCTTATCGAATATAAATTAATAATTTTATTCTTCCATCAGAAACCGCCGCAAACTCCAGTTTTTAAAAGTAACGTAGTCCAATCAAGCAAGCACGTTACATTTGACTTCGAATTATCTTCTGATACCAGTTCTGTCGATGTTGAATCAGTGGTACGTAATGAAATAATGACTTTTAAGTAATATTACAAATATTCGTTAATTTGTTTTATTTCCCCTTTTCGTCTATAGTTTCCCAGCAGTGAAACACGTTTCGAAAATTTGATAAAGGCTACTGAGAGCCCAACGAAACAAGCAGCCAAGAACACATCGAGGAAATTTTTTAAGCGTAATACCAAGTCTTCTCCGACTAGCAAACGTTAAAAAGCATATTAATACTAAACAATGCAATATGCATTAGAACAATATAAGGATTTCATCACGTATTAATGTATTTCTTAACACATCATATCATTCATTAATTCTTTCAAATATGTATTAAACAAAAATTACTTTCAGTGGTTCGCTGTATGATTCTAATCAGTTGTGTACATGAATAAAGGTTTCATTTATTTGACCATTTCTATAAATTTACAGATCAGTCTTTTACGTAATACATATTCTTCCCTTGAATAATTGGAAGATAACAATTAAAATGATAAACTCTCTTTTCCAATAATAATTTTTACGCTTACATTCTTTTCTCTTGGGATAATTAATATTGCACGATTTTTGGACCCATCAGAAACCCTATACCCTACTAAAATATAGTATAAGACTAATGCCTGGATATTATACCTGATTGTAAAAGTATTAGAGACCGTACTTTGCGGTTGTCTATAAGGTGACATTTCTTATTCTTTAGTTGTCGTCTACTAAGCTTGTCGAACAATCCCACTTCATCGACCGTTCCACGGCCATTTTCCATTTAGAATAACGAAGGTCCCTTTCTGTAATGTACAATTAAAACAGAGAAACAATTAACCCAGGGCTCTGGCTCTTTTACGATTGTTCGACAAACACTGGCGAATTAATTATCTAACACTTCACTCATAATTAAATGACTTACCATCTTCGCCAATTTGAGGTGTGAAGGTTGTTATTTGGTCCGCCGTAATGTCATTGATATCGATCAGACTTGCTCCAATTCCAGCCAAAATAGCAGCACCCAGGGCAGTGGTTTCTACCATGTTGGGTCTCACTGAATTTAATAATAAAAAGGACGATTAAATGCAATTTTAATGTCTATTCTAGGAACTTTATCACACACTTACCAACAGCAATTCCAGTTAAATCCGCTTGCAGCTGCATCAGAAGATTATTTACAGTCATTCCACCATCGACTTGAAGAGTCATTAGTTTCGTGCCTGAATCCTTTACCATTGCTTCAAGAATGTCCCTTGTTTGGAAACACACAGCTTCCAAGGCTGCTCTGATAATATGATACTGTTGTGTGTCTTCTGTGATTCCACAAATTACTCTAAAAATTGCACATTTTTTCAATTGAATTAAATAATATTAGACGTCTTTTTAAAACTTATCAATGAGCTAGTAAATTTTACCCGCGAGCATCTTGCTGCCAGTAGGGAGCGTACAGACCAGAAAATGCTGGGACAAAGTATACATCCCCGGAACATCGCACACGTTCTGCGAGATCCTGAGTCTGAGTGATGTTACTCATTAGCTGTATATTGTCACGAAGCCAAGACAGTGCAGCACCAGCTACTGCAACTGATCCTTCAAGAGCATAGACTGCTGGGGAGCTGCCAATCTTGTACCCAACGGTAGTGATGAGGCCTTGGGATGAATCCACTTTCTGTAATAGAATGATTAATTAAAAACGAATATTGTATAGGGAAATCTATATAATGATATTAAAAATTTACCCTGTGTCCTGTATTGTATAGAAGAAAGCAGCCGGTACCATAAGTAGCCTTTGCTTGACCTGCTTTTAGGCATAACTGACCTAAAAGAGCTCCTTGCTGATCACCAATACACTGAAAATGATAATGAATATAAATATATTTATATATTTATGTACATATGTGTTATATACTTACTCCTGCTATGGGAATTCCTGCCAGAACTGATGGATTCGAAATTTCAGCATATATTTCGGAACTGGAACGTATCTCAGGAAGCATATGTTGGGAGATACCAAAGAAACGGCAGAGCAAAGGATCCCATTTCAATGTCTCGATGTTCATTAGCATTGTCCTCGAAGCATTAGAAACGTCAGTAACGTGAAGTTTTCCTCGAGTAAGATTCTGAAAAATTCCAAGAATTTATTTATATATTGCATGGCGAACAAGAATTAATGTTACTGATATATTTACCCAAATTAACCAAGTATCAACAGTTCCAAATGCACAACGTCCAGCATCCACAGCTTGTTTTACCTTGGGAACATTATCCACTAGCCATCGAATTTTTAAAGCACTAAAGTAAGGAGATAAAGGAAGTCCACAAAGTGGCTTGAGATAATTTTTGTTCCTGGATTTATTTGGAATACTATCCAGAATGTCTTCCAGGGTAGTGGTCGTGCGCATATCCAGCCACACTATAGGAATGTAATTAACATGTAAGAATAATTTTTCATCAAATAACAAATATACAACTCCGTGAAATCTGAATATTGTACCAATTGCATTGTGTAAAGGTTCTCCTGTATCCTTGTCCCACACCAAAGTAGTCTCACGCTGATTAGTGATTCCAATAGCTTTTATATCTGATTTATCCATACCCAAGGCTTTTAATTTGTCTATTGTTTTGTTGATACACTCTATAACAGCTTCCAATATTTCTTTGGGATCTTGTTCAACCCATCCTTCTTGTGGATACTTTTGCTTTATCTCAATTTGATGTGCTGCCACTACTTCTCTCCGGAATACATTAAAGACCTAATAAAAATACAAATACATATTGTCATAGGACATATAGTCCAATAAAAAAAACATAGACTTAACAGAAACTTTTTATATGACAAAATCGATTCTTACACATTTATTTTATGATAACTGATAAAGACCTTGCTCCGACATACATAAGTACAGAGAGATATGTGAAAAGATCATACAGATGTTGAAAGCATATGAAGTGTGAAATAATACCAAACAGAAAAAAAGTTAAAATGTAACAGATCCTTATATAGAATTACGAAATACATAGCCATTAGCATTTCAATGAGCATATATGAAATTTGAATGACATTTCTAGGACTGTTGGTTAATTAAGAATAAACATTTTACAGAGAAATTATAAGAATTATAAGAATAAATAATATAAATATTAAATTATTAATTAAGTCATACCAACAAACATGCGTACTTGGCACTCTAAATAGTACATAAAAAAAATAAACAATATGAAATCCTAAAAGATTCAAAGTGTCAAATGTGTTATTTCACAATTTAAGATATTTATTTCCATTTAGCAAATTAGTCAACTTTTGGAGTAACTGCTTTAAATCTAAAAATATACATATAACAAAAGACAAATTTGCGCCATAACATTATTCTTAGTCTTCAATGTCAATAGAGTTCAATAGTTACAAATGATAAAACTAAACTAAAAATTAATTAAACTAATCAATGAATTATTATACGAGTTTATTACGACTTACCAAAAACCGAGCACTGCTCGTGCCTTCGTCTATTGCTCCAACAAGAAGTCGAGGATGATCACCGTTTTCTGGCATTTTTTTTTATTATTGCTTCTTCAGCAGTCACTTGCGTGAAACAGATCAGTCTGTTATTCTTTGAAAAATGACCTACGGCTAACCTTGTTTTTGTATCAAGCATCATTACGTAATTGGAAAAAAAATGTTTGCCTAATGACCGATCTTTTATCTTTAGGCAAACCCACTCCCCCAAATCTTTGGAACCATTAAACGCTGACATTCTAAAGGAAATTATCTTCCTACAAAACAGATAATTATGGATAAACATCGCTAAGGTATTAAATAAAAAATACAAAATTTTACACGATGCTATTAATGTGACGTAGTTAAAAAAAAAAGAAAACACGTGGCATTGACACATAGTGAGTGTGAATAATAATTGCTTCCGACCATCTTCATTCATAGAACCAGATACAGCACTTATGAACAAACTTTAAGAATGAATTGAATTTTGGACATGAATTTGAAAACTGTAAAGATACAACTAAAAAAATATTCAATAAGAATATTTAAATCAATCATCATATTGTAGTTATAATTAAAAAATGACAGACAATTACATTATCAAATAAGACCGCAAATTACATAAATAATAATCGACCTGTGAACCAGGCTTTAAGTAACAAATTCGTAAATACTTTAGATCGCATATAACTTTTCGTACTATTTATTGCTATATTTTTTCTTATGGTTATTACTTTACTCCAAATACTTTCAATTTTCATATCAAACAAAGTATTTGCCACACGATAAAAAATGAATTGCAATAAAAGATCCCTAGTAACAATACTAGATTCGTCCACGTTCGGAAAAGTCTCTAGAGTGCACAGGGTCTTTTTCCCGAGAACAGAACATTAGTCTCATTTCACTTTGCGTTGCCGGTAAGGAAAGTTGGAGATTTTATACCTCGCGAATGCACGTTCCCACGTCCACTCGTTCGGATAATTTAATTAAATACAAGAGCCGCGCACACGTATCATTGCTCGAAATATAAAAAGGTGAATTTTTGTGATGTTCCAGGTAGATCGTTGGTAAGCTGGCGACACAATAAGTGTTTATTACTTGGCCGGATTTCTGTATTACGGTAGAGTGAGTATCTTCTCTCATTCCATTTTTTCTCCTTGCTTCTCTTCTTCACTTATCTCTGTCTTCCTTAGATGACTAAAAGTCCTGCGCTACACCATTTCTTCGTCCATCGACCTGTATGTCCACTTTCCGAGTCCTTCCAATCCAACTTTATGATAATATTTAAGTTTTTCAACATTTTTACAATTCAAAGAAAGAGGTTACCGATCTCGTGACGTGTCAAGCCAATTCACCATTCCATATGGTGGTCACTGCCTGGTCATTGACATGCTGGCATTTAACTTGATTTCATTTCACCATTTTCAATTCAACTCGTAACCACCATTTCGATCACAAAGTTCTATGATAATTAAGATAAATATTGCGACATATTCTGACTGATTTTAATCTCAGAAATGATAGATCTGAGAAGTATCTTTCATGTTCTTTAAACATGTTCCAACAGGCAAGGGGTGTGTCGGATATCACGTCCCGGTTTTTTGGACCAATTTTGAATATTCGCTATTTCCATTCATGAGTAAATTCTATTTTAATGTAATATTCACGTAAGGGCCATTTTTCAACAATTAGAATACACGGGTGTTATTCATAGAGTAAATATGCTTTGAGAATTTTTTTGATTTCTCTGTAGTATGATACTTTGCTGCAAAAGATGTTCCATTTGAAAAATTGCGTTTTATTAATTTTGTATGTCCCCTTGTGTGCTGTTAATTAACTATATCCATATACATTGCGATATTAATTGTTTATGAGATAAACGTTAACGCGAGTGTTACTCTTATTTTTTAAATATCTCAATCAATTGAAAACTTACTGTTGGTGAGTGTTTATGAATGTCAAATTGTTAGAAACCTTTAATTTACTTAGAAATTAAAATTCACCTACTTGTCGAAACATAAAATAATTCATTGTAAGGGAACGAGAATTATATCACCTGTTTGGTACAACATTTATGGAAAAATTTAAACTGAGATCTTTTAAGAACAGTATAAAAATCATACTTCATGCCAGTTGCAGTTATTAAGTAAATGAAATACTTTAAAAAATTAGATCATGAACATTAATTACATAACATAGTTACTTACCTGTTTAGCAAACTATGAATAATTTGGTATACATATCACAGAGGCTCTTGCGGTTGTTGAGTATCCGGGTTATAGAGATAAGGGCAAATATTTTTCCAGTTTGAGCACTTCCATAAAAGACTGAATAATTTAGGCATACAATAAAACTAAATACACTTGTAATAGTAATAATATTTGTTACATACACTTGTATTTTATTTATAATCTACAAAAAAAACTCAACTGTGCAAAGCCTTATATGCCAGATATTATTCGTTAAAAAGTTGATCCAGACAATTTTGTATTACTGGTAAAGAACATTAAAAAGCCATAAATACAAGATATCACTGCCAGGTGATAATGATTGTTATAATTTATATAAGAAAGTTAAAGAAGATATTTTGATTTTTATTACAGTGCTACTGTAAAGACTTGGCACGAAACAGGACAATCCCCCCAAAATGCAGCAGCAACCAGTAATGGAAGAGGGAACGGCGTACGAGCCACCCACTTATGACGAGACATTCCCGCTCCTTCCTGGATCGACAAGTCCGATATCAAGCAGCTCAAGTCCCTTGTCAAATATGAACAACAGTATGCGAGTCGGTTGTTCGGTAATTACCCAGGTGTTCCGAGTACCCGTGGAGGAGCGGAAGTTTGATCACAGTGATAAATTTGGCGAGGGTGAATCTGTGAGGACTTGCCAGGTGATCACGAAGGAGACAGGAGCCCATATTGAGATATCATCATCGAAGGATCAATCCTTGACATTTTTACTTACGGGAAAGCAAAACCAGGTCCTCGAGGCGCGCAGGCGCATCTTGACTACCTTTCAGACACAGGCGAGCAAGAAGATCAACATCCCTAAGGATCATCATGGTTGGATCCTTGGAAGGCAAGGACAGAGACTTAAAGATCTTGAGGCGAATACTGCGACCAAGATCAATGTTCCTTCTTTCCATGAGCAATCAGATATCATTACGATAACTGGTACCAAAGAAGGTATCGAGAAGGCTGAACATGAAATTCGTGTTATATCTGATGAACAGGTTATTTATTGAATCAGTACAGTTATGAGAAACAATTTCTATAAGGATATATTCATTATTTATAACATATTAATTTCAGTCGCGGAAAGGTTTTGAGAGAATAGAAGTGCCAAAAATCTATCATCCATTCATCTACGGTGCTCATAATAAAAATTTGAATGCAATGATCGAGGAGACTGGAGCAAGAATCAATATTCCTCCACCATCTGTTCAAAAGGATGAGATTACTATTGCCGGGGAGAAAGAAGGTGTTCTTGCTGCTAAACAGAAAATCGAAGATATTTACAAAGATATGGTACGCATCTAATAGATATTCAATATCTTACCACCTTGGCTACTGAAACTGTATCTTTGATATCTTAAGGACACGCTTAACCTTTATTGATATTTCATTAACCCTACCCTTCATTCTTTAACTTTACAACGACTCTAGGCGGAAAGATGTACTACGGTCTCTGTAGAAGTTCGTAAGTCTCAGCATAAGCATGTCGTTGGACCAAGAAACAGTACCATTGCAGAAATTTTGCAATTGACTGGAGTCAGCGTGGAAATGCCTGCACCAGATTCCGCAACAGGAACCATTACGCTCCGAGGACCCCATGATAAACTTGGACTTGGTAATAAATAAATTTAATAATACTTTAGCTCAATTGCTTATGTTAAATACAAGAAAAATATTTTATTTTGATTTTATTGTTCTTCAGCATTGAGTATGGTTTATGAGAAAGCTAATAGTGTTCGCACTGCTGTCGTGGAAGCTCCTGCTTGGATTCATAAATACATTATTGGTCGTAAGGGTGCCAATATTAAAAAAATCACTCAGGATCTTACTAAGGTGAATGTCGAGTTTACTGTCAAGGAGGACAAGATTAAAATCGAAGGACCACCGGAGGAGGTTGAAAAAGCTCAAAACGAAATTCAGTTGATGGCACAAGATCTCATCTCGAAATTAACTTTTGCTGAGCTCAATGTCGATCCTAAATATTACAAACATATTACTGGAAAGAATCGTAGTAATAGTAAGTGTCTGTTTCGATATTTGAAAATATTAGTTATATTTACTGAATCCCCAATCAAACAAGTAACTCTCTTTATAGTGAATCGTTTGAAGGAGGAAACTAGTGTAATAATTGCTATCTCTGAAGTTGATGGAAATAATGTGATTCGTATTGAAGGAAACCATGCAGGTGTTACTAGAGTAAAGGAGGTAAGTCAGAGACATGAATAATAAATAATTTAATATAATAAGAGCATATATAAGTGTTGGATGTTTCTCTGTAGGAACTTACGGAAATGGTGAAGAAACTGGAGAACGAAAAAGAGATTGATGTGATCATCGATCATCGTCATTATCCAAGTATAATTGGTAGCAAGGGAGAGAAAATCAAAGAAATCAAGGACAAATATAATCAGGTCCAAATTATCATTCCTGGACCAGGTAAATATTAATATTAACAATTGACTCAAGGTCTAGTTGTAATTATTGCTGATGAATAATATAATTTTTTTTTTTTATTATCAGAGGAGAAATGTGACGTAGTCAAGATTCGTGGACCTAAAGAAGATGTTGACAAGTGTCATCAGCATCTTAAGAAACTCGTGAAGAAATTAAATGAAAACAGTTACGTCCTGGAAGTTCCTATCTTCAAGCAGTTCCATAAATTCGTAATTGGCAAGGGTGGTGCAAATATTCGTAAAATTCGCGAGGAAACTCAGACCAAGATCGAATTGCCTGCTGAAGGTGAGCAGAGTGATGTAATCACAATTACTGGCAAGAAGGAAAACGTTGAGGAGGCCAAAGAAAAGATACAGAAAATCCAAGACGAGCAGGTAAGTTTTTTTTTTTTAAGGATGAAAATAGAGTTTTTGCATTTTCTTTTTTTGTTTATTCTAATTATTGTTTGGCAAAATTAGGCTAACATCACTAGTGAGGAGATTGTGATTCCTCCGAAATTCTATAACTCGCTTATTGGCACTGGTGGCAAATTAATTCAGTCGATTAAGGAGGATTGCGGTGGTGTTATTATCAAGTTCCCCACAGCTGCAAGTCAGAGTGACAAAGTAATGACACATTCAAATGATTCATTAAATTACTTGAGAGATTGTTTTATACAATGTTCATTTTATTATCAGGTAACTATAATGGGTCCTAAGGACGACGTCGAGAAAGCTAAGCAGTTACTCCTGGAGCATCGCAATGAAAAGCAATTGTCCAGTTTCTCCGCAACAGTTCGTGCCAAAGCGCAGCATCACAAATTCCTTATTGGAAAGAATGGAGCTAATATCAAAAAGGTAATTGGATAGTTGAATTAAAATTAGGATAGTCTGACAAAGTTTTTATCTTGTTCCAGATAAGGGAATCTACAGGAGCCAGAATTATATTCCCTACTGAACAGGATGAGGATAAGGAGATAATCACTATCATTGGAAAGGAAGATGCTGTCGAGAAAGCAAAAGCTGAACTGGAAGCTACTATCGAAGAGATTGTAAGTCTTATATAGTACATTTTACTGCAATTTAACAGGCTATTAATTGTGGAAATTTAATTATTTTTTAAATTTCCCAGGACAACATTACAGAGGGAGAGATAAGCATCGACCCGAAGCATCATAAGCATTTTGTAGCTCGACGTGGTGGAATTCTTCATCGGATCGCCGACGAATGTGGCGGCGTGCAGATTTCATTCCCAAGAGCAGGCGTCGACAGCGACCGGGTTGTTCTTAAGGGTGCTCATGATTGCATAGAAGCTGCAAAGCAACGAATGCGCGACATTGTCCAGGAGTTGGTTAGTTTCCTTATAAAAGATCAAGTAGACAAAATTAAACAGAGATATGGCATAAAGTAAAACAATTTTTAGGAATCCATGGTAACAATAGAATGCATCATACCACAAAAACATCATCGTACAGTGATGGGATCAAAAGGTTGCAAAGTGCAAACCATCACGTCTGATTTTGATGTTCAAATTAAATTCCCAGACCGTGACATTCAAGGTGAGACATTTCTTCTTATCTCTTCGAAATAATGTTAATTTGCAGAAATCTTGAACAAAAGAAAAACCATTTTGCTTTTTTTCAGATGAGCACAGACCCGAGGAACAAGTTAACGGAGAAAATGGAGAAATCCTGGAGACCGTTCCTGCCTGCGATGTAATTCGCATTACGGGCCAGCCTGAAAATGCAGCAGCCGCAAAGCAGGCTCTGCTTGATCTTGTACCGATCACGATCGAAGTTGAAGTGCCATTTGATCTTCATCGATCAATCATTGGACAAAGAGGACGTGACGTACGAGAGCTCATGGAAACGCATGACGTGCATATTATGCTATCGCCTGCTGAGCAAAAACTCGACTACATTAAGGCAAGATTAATTGAGTGTTATAATTTGATATCAAATTGATATTATACATATATAACATTCGCTTTTATTATTTATAGATTTCCGGTACGCCTTCTTGCGTGGAGAGCGCAAAGGAAGCGATCCTGGAAAGATGTAAAGTCCTAGAAGCAGGACGTCAGGAAAGGGCACTTAAGTCCTTCGAATTAAAGGCAAGTATAATTTGACTTAATTATCTTGTAAAATTTATTAAAGTCTTTTCATTCTATACTCCCGTTACAGATCGAAGTAGATCCAGAGTATCATCCAAAGATTATAGGTCGCAAGGGTGCAGTGATCACGAAGATACGCACGGCTCACGATGTACAGATTAATTTCCCTCGTAAGGGTGACCCTGATCAGCATATAATAAAGATCGTTGGCTACGAGAAGAACGCTCACGACGCCAAGGAAGATATTTTAAAGATTGTTAACGAGCTGGTAAGTATGAATTATCGAGAAGAACAACAAAGAAATGTAAACAGAAAATATTTTGTGACTGTCTCTGCATAATCCCCAATACAAATACAAGAATCCAAACATGTTTGCTTGTACAGGATGAGTTAACAAGAGAAGAAGTATCTATTGAGGCCGAAGTACATTCAAGATTAATCGGAGCCAGAGGTCGTAACATCCGTCGAATAATGGATGAGTTCAAGGTCGACATTAAATTCCCACGTAAAACCGACGCCGACCCCAACATCGTCACAATAATCGGCGCCGAGGAAAATGTCGCAGATGCCAAAGACTGGCTTCTCACCCTCGCAGAGGAATACGTAAGTCCTTTTCCCAATTTTCGACGTAAGAACCTCTTTAAAAAAAATTGCTTCAACGATAACTCAATCCTAATAAATAAACAGATGCAAGACGTCCTGGACAATGTGTCACGCAACAATTTCCGTGCCCCGCAACGCGAGGAAACGCCTCTGGGAGGTTCTGAGAGTGACTCAGGATTCGTAGTCAAGGGTGGTCCTTGGGAGCAACAGCAACGCGCCGCCCCGAACACAGCGAGCGTTGAGGAGTTTCCATCGATCGTCGGTTTCGCTGCTCCAGTCGCAGCATCCACCCCGGACGGTCCGTGGGGTGTGAAACGCTAATAAATATGCCGTTACCAGTTTATCAATAACGATGGAACACGTAAAGGTATTCTAACAAGGTAACTTTCCTCTGACAAACGATAAAGAAAAAGAAAAGAAAAAAGTAAAAAAAAAGGTGAAAAACGAAAAGTTGAAAAAAAAGAAAAAGAAGAAGAGAAGAAAGAACTAAGCAAACCTCGACGTATGCCTGTATATACATATATTTATCGATGATAAATATATAGGCATATATATTATAATATTGGGGACTCGACAATGATTCCCTGCTCCATTACTGACGCTGCTGCATATCGACCTGGCCACTCTCTTTGGACTTTGACGCTGTTTTTGCTCCCAGTACACACGAATGACAATGTTTATACTTACAGTTATAAAATGAAAGGGAACCGACGTCACCGTGTATCTGTAACTGTAACGTATCGCATCGCATCGCATCGTATCGTCTCGTATTTGTAATCGTAATCGTGTGTAATGTTCGTATTCGTTTTATGTTTTGCGTCAATCGAGTGATCGATCGGATCGGTTCGATAACGAAATACAAAAAGCGGATGAAAGAAAAGAAAGGAAAAGAGATGAGACGAGCATGAGGCGCACGCGACGCCATAATGTCCGTTTGTCCATTTTCTAGACATTTTTTAAATTATTATTTGCTTTTCTTTCACTTTTCAGTCAATACGTTTCGCATGCCCTTCAGGTACAGATATATTGTACTTAAGACTGTGGCTTCGTAGGTGATAATCATTTTTTTTTCTCTCTCGCGTATTGTATATTATATATTCGAATCTAGAGACCGCGTAGACCGCATAATGTTTTCTCTCGTTTTCCTTTTTTTTTTTGTTTATTTATTTATAATTCTTGTACATAAATTGCATTTTGTTTGTTTTTTGCTCTCAAGTGCTCGCGCGCGTTTATTCTGCCTCTACCTTTCCCTTACCCCTCGTGCACTGAAACCTCCCGGACTCTGCGACAAATCCCATAAGACCCTCCACCCCATGATTTTACTGTAGGGAAAGTTACGACAGTCAATGATATTTGTTTTTTTTATCCTGCTTGGGTGGAGGGCAGCGACTTGATTAATCGTTTGTCCTGAAAGATCATTTCAAACGACGAATGCTAACGAGGGGGGAAACTATAGAAGCAGAATCAGAATATAGAAATGATATAGAAAAGCAAAAAAAAAAGATATATCCCAGTCCACCGACCTGAATTCCTTTGTTCCCGTCGTCCTTGGGTTTGTCTTTTCTTTTTAAATTGTGCTTATCAAAACGAATCCTTCATTTCGTATGCGTACGTTTAATTGTAGTTCCATCGAGGGTGATCGTACCTCTACTCCTCCCCTGATTCCCCTCCTATTTCTCCTCCCCGGTCTCCCATCCGGGTTTAACTCATACGATTAATATCACGAAGAATTAGGGACACGGGTTTATCTTATATCTCTTATTATTTATTCCTCTTGTTTGCCGGTGTGTAACAAAGAATGTGCAAGTACGTGCATTGCAACGCTGTTTGCGAGGCGAAATAGTTAAGAGGTGAAATAAAAAAAAAAGTGAAGAAAGTGGGAAAAGAAGAGAGAGAGAGAGAGAGAGAGAGAGAGACGAAGGAATGAAAGCGTTAAAAAAATGATGAATGATTAAATGAATTGAGACGAAGGAACGAACGAATGGAACGACTATAGAATTGAAAAGGAAAATACTATTCGGTTCAAAGTGCCTTGTCTATTTTCTTCGAGACAGCTCATTTTCAATTGTTGGAGGAATGTGAATACTAGATTTATGTATATGATATTGATAATAACTATATATATATATATGAATTTATAGATTATATTAATTGTGCAACGACGGCTGCCGGCGTTCGTCGCCAATTTGTAGGCGAGGTTCGCGCGTGAATGCCGTCGCCCCACGGATTCAATTCCGTGAAGTAAATGAAGGAAACTATTATATATCGTGCGAACATAAGCAAGAGAGGAAAAGGCGAAGTAATAATAATAATAATAATAATAAAGAAAAAAAAAAAGAAAAAAGAAACGAGAGGTTTAAAGGGAGGAATACACAATAGCGTTTATCAGGTATACAGATAAAATGTTCACTTATATTTTTTAGATTTACAGAAATTTTTATAAGCCTACTTGGTACGACGACCTACATGTTAATCCATGGTTTATTGTATAATGCATAAGCGAGCCAGAACTATCCGTAGGATGTTTTGAGAAATATTGCGCTCCTCTTTCGGCCAAAAGTCTCGTATAGGAAATACGCTATGTAACTAAGTACGTATATCCATGTTACTCCTAGGCCTTGTTCCGCGTTCGTACGAACCCCTATTAAACAATGCCAAGGGTTGAAGAGAGAAATAGAAAGAAAAAAAGAAATCAATTCCATATCCTAGAACCTCCCCACGTCCCTTTGACCCTGCCCGCCACGTTAAATTTATTCCCAATGTCACGGCAGCCGCAACCTAATTTTTCTAATGAGTTATTATTCTAACGAGTAATACAAAAAAAAATATTGTAATTATAGAATTACTATCCTCTGTACACTTAAGAGAACAATGTCATAATACAGGAAATTCTATCATAATAATATAATTGTGTCAAATATTTGTCTATACTTATTAGTCTTTGTCACACAAAAGAAATTACTTATTAATTTATGGTTTTCTGTATTACGTAGAGATGTCAGAGAAGATTTCTTAGGTTTGAGTTTTTTAGTTGATGGATGAAGCCATCGTTTGGCTTTATGCTGCTTCGAACATCTTTCACTCTTTTATATGCACCTTCGTATGATAAATCATTTGTAGCCATCAGGTAGGCAATTACTATTGTAGAGGATCGAGAAATGCCTGCATTACAATGAACTAGTATATTTTCATGTAGAGATTTGTGAATTATGGAAATGCATACTTTTATCGAATCCAGAATATTGAAGTCTGGTAGATCCAGCATGTCGATGTAATGATAATTGATATCTTGAAACTTTACTGGTGGTTCTATGCCGAGGCTCAAAACATGCTTTATGGCATGATCCTTTAGTATTTCTAAATTCACTACTGGGTCCTGGGAACTAAGGAATAGTCCAGGAATAATTTTTGCAACTTGTAAATCAGGTTTAGTGTCGATGACAAAGGGTAGAACTTGATCAATTTTTATCCTTTGACCATTGACTATTTCATATTTCTCACCAGTCTGATCGGTTATTACAGTTTTGCAAGGTTTAAGGCGCTCCTTCTTTTGTTTAATTAGTTCCTGAAGATCCATTGTGCAGATACGTCATACCAATGCAGGAATTACTTAATATTACTAACTCATTTGTATGGCTCTTTCGGTTCACTAAATTTAGTGAACTTGACCAAATGAATCACATAACATAGCTACACCGTAGTACTCGATTTTTTATGGTGTTCCTAATGCACAGACTTTACTAGATTTTTTAAAAATTTATTTTTCTATTCACTTACTCTATTTCATTGTTCAAATCCACTACAGCACAATTCTCTGGCACTATAGTGCAACGTTTTAATTCCTCTGGATCATACTCCACGTCCGCCAGATACAGGCCACACGCAGGTACTGCTGTAGCACGAGGATTCCAATTTTTATAGTTTGGTACTTGTACCATTGTCCGCAAGTCTTTTTCTGTTATCCGACCGTTTGCCACAGCAAACAGTGCACCAACCATTCTACGAACCTACGTGAAAATAAAATGTTATATTCAAATGCAGGGTTTACATTTTTTATATGTATGCCTTTTATTCTAAGGGGGAAAAAAACACTTACTTGATTGTACAAAAAAGATTTACCATTAACTTTTAAATGATAATAATCGAAATTGTTTATAAATGGACCATCTAATATTAATGGTGCTGATTTTTCAAGCTTGAAATAATTCAAAGTTCGCACGTAACGAATTGGTTTCTTTGACTTTCTTTTTGGAGTAAATGATTGAAAATCTTTGCGTCCCTTGAACACATCAAGGGCCTTTTGTAACTTTTCTATGTCAAAATCATTGGTTCTGAAAATAATATATAACAATGAGAGGTTTTACACACTCTTTGATTGTTAAAAAAAGAATCAATCAATTCTTACCCAATGTGAAATGAACGATCAAGTTCACATATAGGGATGCTATTTGATCCAGGTAATTTGTCGACTAAAAATCGGTAAATATAAGTACGCGATTTTGCAGAATGCCTTGCATGAAACTCGTTCGTAACAGGTACACAAGATGTAATCCTACAAAAGTGAAGGTGCTGAATCATTTTAAATATAGTCATAAATTAGCCATTGCATCAATACCTAATATCATGACCACAGCGTGCAAAGTATCGATTAGCCCATCTGATCAAGCTGGAAGAATCGTACAATACATCATACTTATTCTGCAATTCAACGTGAGCACTAGAATGCAGTGCGTGAACTCCAGCATCAGTTCTATAAAAAATGTATGTATTCACAGATGATCAAACAGAAAAACCTGACAGAACATACTCAATTAATATAAAAACACCTGCTAGACACTGTAAGGAAAGGAGGATTTATACTTGCAGGAACAAGTCTTGACAAAGCTGCCTCTATCGCACCCTGAATAAAATCCACTTGATTAACGTTCTCCCCGATACCATGTTTTTGCATTCCTCTAAAATTGTTAACCCAACATCATTGAATCTTACATGATCATATAACAGAGTTATAACTGAAAATTATGAATTCTCTCTTAAAATTGCAAATATACCTGTAACGAGTACCAATGTAAGACATGGTCAAAAAGTATCGCACCATTTTTATGTAAAATAACAGACAATAATAATGAATATCTTATATTTCAGTTTTGTAATAGATTAGAAGCACGATAACTATTTGGTTTAGATTCTTTCAAAATTAAGTCAACACGAATTCTAATACCGGCAGTCCCGATAACCCAAAGCATTATTGGTTATTCTTGGTTATGGACACCATAACGCACATGTGGAATGCGACATTAGCAAAGATACTAGTAAAAAGTGGAGAGCCAACATTGTAAAACTCTGCACGCAGGTCTGGTGAGTAGATTGAAGATGTATATGCAGTGTGACCAATGTAACCCAGTATTTTCTGAATTAGGTAATAAATTTTGTACATGCATATTTTTGTTGCTTCTCATTGTATGGAATTATGAACATTCATGAAAAGAACCATATCAGATGTATCAACAGGAAAATATCTGTATTTTGTATATTTTTAAATATCTACAGCGGTCATAAACTTTTTCGATATTTTCCTTGAACAAAAACTCTGTACATTGTTAGTTGTTTTCCCCGATTCACTTGAAGTCTTCTATCAATGAGGTTTTGCTCTTCAACAAAGCCACTGTTTTCAAATATATCCTTAATCTCTGCTGCAATGGGATAAACGTATATTAGAGATAAGATGTCATTACAGTTAACAGAAGAATTGATATTTGGTAGAAGATGCTAGATTACTGCTTACCTTGTGTAAAAAAATAAACCCTGGTACCATCCCCACGAGCATAAAAATTCTCTGCAAGGCAACGTCCTTTCTTGAATCGTAATTGAGCCAAGTCATATCTTCCATAATCACGGAACAATACCATTCCACCAGGCTTTAAATATTTATGAATCTGCTTTGTAATGTGACGCATTCTGTTTGTGGATTTATAAAGAGTTAATGATGCATAGTAATGGCAGTTGACTTTGATGATCAATAAACATATTTCAAAAACACTAACTTGTCTGGATGGATTGAAGACAGTACAAATATTAATACTACTATATCCAAGCTTTCGGGTTCAAATGGCACATTCCATGCATCTTGTGTTACGTCAAGGACAAATGCTTTACACCTTTAATAATTCAGAATTGTTGAAGAATAAAATATGGTTTAAGAATACTATGTATAAAAATATATGTAATTCTTACCTGGAGGAATCATAAGTTGAATTTTCTATAAGAATTTCAATCGCTGTTGAGGAAAAATCGCAGCAATATACAAATAAATTAGGATCAGTATTATAAGAAAGTATAGGAAAGACCGTATTCCCTACACCACATCCTATTTCAAATATTTTTGATGGCATAGGCAAAACATTCCCAGGATTAAAAGAATTATTAGTATCACCTTCTGAAGGTGATACACGTAGAGCCTGATCAAGATTCTGTTCAACAATATTAGGTGCCAATTCTGGGAATTCGGTAAAAAGCCAGTGTCTGTCCTTAAAAAATCTAAAAGGAATATAAATATTTCATTCTCCTTATGAATAATTACTATTATTTGCAATCAATCTTCAACCGTTTTAGAAATATACCTGTTCTGATGAATTCCATAGAATTTATCCCAAAAAACATCAGCTTCTTTATCAAATTTTAAAATTTCTTCAGATGAAGCAGTAACTACCGAATTATCTGCAACACGTTGGCGAGCTTCATTTTCCTGTTCTTCATCCCATTTTACATTATCCCTGTACAATAAAAGCATTCCATTATTTATCAATGAAAAAGTATTTCCCAGCACAAGGCATGCGTTCCAATAAAAAGAAAAATGATAAAATACACAAATGACAATAGCATGAAAAAAAGTGTCATTTTCGAATGATTATTCGTACCAAGAGTTAAATTCAAATATTCTTTTTCCATCAATAAGATATCGTGATCCACCAGGTGGTTTTTTGCGGTAACGTGTATGACAACGCCGAGATACATAAGTTAGAAATAAATTTGTGTAAACTTTATTATAAATCTGCATATAATAGTCTAATGTCATACCACGCATTATGCTGAAAGACGTTATCATTGTTAGAAAGGATGCGATTACCAAATTGAGGTCGTTTTCTTTCAACTTGAATTTCGTCGTTTACATTGGTATCGGCCATGTTGGAATTGATCTAATTGCGACACTATCGCCATCTATCGAGATCTTAGAAACTCGCAATGTCAAGGCTCTTGAACTTAAAAACAAGAAAAAGGGCAAAAGATCGCAGTGACATCCACAATGACTCTACTATACAAAAATAACCATTAATAAATTACATTTAACAACCTCTAAGCCCCCAAACAAACCATTCACTAAAGATTTTCTAAGAAAAAACCTCTAGACTATCAGAGTTCATTGTACTTTCCTCAAGAAAATATGCAATGCGTAAAACTCGGCCTTTTTTTCCGATCTTTTCAGCTATAACAGACTCAAGCACCCTTACCCATATTAGTGGCTTCCTTTAACTCAATAAACACATCACACAACGTGTCATATGCTCCATGCTATACATTTCCACCCACGCATTTCAACATAGAACATTACAAACAACCAAACAGTTTATAGCCGTCCCACGTGAACGTCGTACACGATCCAGTCAATCAGAATTCTGATTGACAAAAACGATCAATAATTGCAGTTTAAGGAGGTCGTACGATAGAAATGATATTAAATAGACACTTAATACTAGAGAATTATGTAGGTTAGAAGGGAAAAGCGTGCGGAAGCGGAAAAGGGTGTGACGCAAACGAGGCTACAAGAAAGCCAAGCGAACGGTTTGCGGAAGTAAGAAAGGATGAGTAAACTGAAAAGGAGGATTACCAAAGTTACAAGAAAAAATCTCAGCATCGCCATTATAACCAAATCGCCTAATCTAAGTAAGTCGTGTTTCTTAATCCAAGGATATCAAATGTTACATTTATTACTTTTCCAGTACCCACGTGGATAACGGTCAGTCAAATGAATATAAGTAGCACTGAGGTTCATTTTCAAAACTGTCCAATTCTCTTCTCAACCGAACAAAGATGATTGGCATTATATTGCATATACGAAAAGGATTTTTGCAGGAGAGACCTGCCAGTGGATTTCGGGAGAAGACAGGCTCTACTGCAGACGCTGTTCCGCGGGGTGGTTGCCCTCGTCTGCGCTTTGTGGGAAATGCCCGCTCAATAACGCCTCCCTTCCCTCTCTCTTTCTCTCTCTCCCTGAACAACCTCTGTCTCCTCTCTTTCCCCATTCCTGTACCCTCATCCTTCTCCCTTAGTCCCTCTCACCCTCTTCCAGCCGCTTGCACTCCTCTCTCTGGCCCAAAAGGCTTACTAGCCTTCGCCGTCGGCCTGCCGACGACCAGAGTCACCCCCGACAAAAGGTCAATCGTTGCCCCCATATACATACACTGCCAAACTGTATATATGTACAACTGGTTCCACTTCCAGGTCACACGTATTGCTGATCGAACATCGATTAATTCCCTCTCAATCGTTTTCCAAAATATTCATGCAGAGCACTGATTAAAGGAATCTGAAATATATTTAATTTTCTTCTTAAGAATGGGGATGGGTTACAACGCAGGTATCAGTGATAATATCATTACCATTATAACGGTTTTTTCCGTCTGGAATTTCAGGGATGTAAAAACTTCGTATCCTGACTGCAAATGAAAATGTTACAAATTCCTATAAATTGATACCTATAAAGTACTGAGTGCAGCAAGTTGAGCTATATGTATGATAAATTATTGGATATTCAGCCATATCCTGGGATGGATGATCCTGTGCCTTGTCAGAGCCCTATAACTATATGGAGCATAACGCTATGATGAAGATTGGCCGGAAGGAAGATTGGCGATGAGTGCGTTTAACTCTTATACGTAGGGCACATCCGAGTTTCCTGCGCCCTGCACCCAGCGACTATACAACCTGGATCAATAAATACTCTTCTCGTTTTCTAGAAAGGCTTTCCGCACGGGATTATTCCGACATTGGAGCCAACGGAAATCCACGTAGCCGGTTGACGTCCGTTTCCGTTGGATTTCGTTGTTCAGGGAAGAACAGGTCGTCGTAGAATTAACGTCGTCGACGCTGTGGAGACAAGACCCATGAAGAATATATCGATTACCTCTGTAGGGCGACGTACCAACGCAATTAGCTTTATTACGTCAAAACGTTTTCATCTGTTTTTATTTTTCTTCCTCAAAGCCAGTACAGACTTAAGCTTTCTGGCCAATAAACAATCTATATAATTCTTATGACGTCCGACGCTTGTAAAGACAATCTGAAGAAATATGCATCGCTCTCAGTTCACTCCAATTAATTGATTCAACTTATTCAGATGCTCGTCTATGCTTTTAATTGCTCGTCGATTATAACAGTGCCGTCCTAACCTCTTTTTAATTAATTCGAGACGTCCGAAGTCTCACAGAAGATTTTTAGTCTCCGACCACCTCGTTTCTCACTGTACCTCTTACTCCATGCAGCTTTATTTTTCTCCCTGATTAAATAGACAATCAAATTGCTGTCGCACCTTAAAATAAATATTATTAAACCTTTACAATGTTACTCAGTACTTCAATGTATGTATTTGCATAGTGCTGGTTAGACCTTGAATACTACATTGAATCGTAACTACGTTTACATCCATATACATTATTGTTCAACATAGAATTCACAAGCAGGCTTTATTCGTACGAGAAGTATATTACTTTAGAATATTATCAATCCTCTCAATAGAATAGAGAAATCTTATTTTGATAACTATCAGTCAATCTCAGTGTATATCCTGATACCAATGTATCGATAGACATATCAAATATCTACTCATACTATAGTATCGAATGTACTTAATTATTCTAATGGAGCATCAAACGGTATAGCATACATCTACGTATGCTGAAGTTAAAATGGAATGAGGCTAAGTGACGATGAAATAAAAACAAATGATAGAAATAAAAAAATAAAGCGTTGTGTCGCTAAGTTACCATCTTGTTGCGTACAGGCGTGCTAAGTGAGTATAAATGAGGGAATCGAAGACAGCCGGGGTGAAGAATATTGACTGTTGACTCGTTGGAATATCCAGAGGGAGGGTCGAGGAAGCTGACGATGCTGTATTGGGAAAAGAAATTCGGCATTAGATTCAGCGAGTAGGACGCGTTATTTCTTACATACGTATTAGCCCTAAGTACGAATACAATGCATACCAGAAGGCGAATCAATTATATGGAGGATGGCCATAAGAGACGCGATCGACCGCGTGGCCTTGACTTCTGTGTTAACGACCTCGTGGACACCAGAAGATATTATACAGAATCCATGATGATCAGCTTGTCCACCAGAACGTGGGTAACAATTCCAGACTGATAATTTTACAGTCAGATACTCTGGTACATCAATCAACTTGGACACTGTCTACCTGGTACGGTCTTAACTTGTTGCTCTGATTTTGTGTATGGTGCCATCTGTAAAATTGAATAAAGAAAATTAAAAAATTTTGTATAATTACAGACTGTTTAGAGAACGTCGAGGATGCTGTAGGTACTGATTCCTGGGTAAAGTCGTTATCGCCATTGCGACCAGTTACAAGTGGTCGAAGGACGACCGAGAATCTAGCAGCAGGTGAGATTGGCGAACGTGGGGATATTTTTATTTGGCTCTAGCGTAGGTAGCCCGGGTAAGAGTATATATATGAGAGAGAGAGAGAGAGAGAGAATGACTGAGAGGAGGAGAAGGTGCGGAAGGTAGAGGTAGAGGAAGGCAACGGCCTTGACCTTGTCCACGGCCACGCGGAGAGAGACACGCGAGAAAAGACATCGGTCAAAACAAAACCGCTTGCTTTCTTGCCGGTCTCAGGCTCGTCTGCCCCGCGCCAGGTACCGCCGACACTTCCACTAGTCTTTCTGCTCCAACTAACTATTACGTAGGTGGATGACCGAGAAAGTCGTCGACTAACGTCAGGAAGTCTCATTATATTCCCGGATTCGGTATACGTTGAGAAGATATGTTTATTCCTGTCACGTCATTCAGCTTTAGATATCCTCGATAAAGGTCAGGACAGCTTTCACCAGCCCCTTGAGCGTATCTGTTTGAATTCGTAATGCTGCAGTATCGTGTACACTTCTCATAGAATTCTGATAAACACATAAGAAAATGTTATGGGGTTACTCATGGGGCGTTGGACGCAGGGCTCAAAGGTATCAGTAAATTTTTAAATGAGAAAAAAGCATAAACAAGAATTCTACATACGTTTATAATTTTCGTAGATACCTGCTTGTATACTGAAGCAAAAATAGATGTAGGTATTTCATTCTACGTGTATGTACATATTTGATATCCTTCTGAAAGATTTCAGTGTATTCCTGGGTGTCATGCATACTCTACATCGGACTGCTCCACGTGGATTTCTTTTACACTCTCCACCGATGGAATGCTGCAAAGCTACTCGAGAGAGCGTTCGGCCAGGGTGATCGGCAGGACCGCCGGAGTAAGTTAAGTAAGTAAACTGAGTAGACGATTGAGTCTGTAAATTAGTCAATGGCAATGGCGATTCTCTTCCTTTCTTTTTCCACACTTATAAAGGAGAATCGGAGCGATAACCCGATTCGCAAGGACTCCGTTCGGTGGGGATTCTGTTGGCGATGAAAAGGAAAACGAGAAAGAGGAGGAAAAAAGAAAGAAAAAATTGCGCATTCCGCGTGATCAATAGGATCTGTGTGTGCGGCGTGACGAGTAGTGCGAGTTGGGAAGAGAGGGGAAGAGACACGTTGGTGGTCAGAAAATTTCGAATGATTTTTCTCTTGGCTTCAGAGCGCATTGCCGTAGAGAAGGGCGAGGGTCGTGCGATTATCGAGGGTGAGTGTACAATATCTCTCTCTGTCCGTAGTGGTTGCAGCCGTCGCCGTCGTCGCGACCGTCATCGTCGTGGTCGTCGTCGTAGTCGTCAGTCGCCGTTATGCGCGCGCGCCCTAGTGCACTTGGCCGTATGCAGTACACACACACACACGTGTAAACCAATCACCACGTAAAACACGTCGCACGACGCGAAGTCTAGGCTCGGGGATACGACCGTCTCATTCTGGAGTACGTAACAGTGGCATAGATCCATCTCGTGAGCCGTCAGCGCGGGGTCTGCCGATTGGCTATGTGTTGAGTGTCTGAAAATCCGTCACGGCCGCCGGAGCCCCATTTTGGTACAGTGGCGCCGCGTAACGGCAACTCCCTTCAGTTTCGGGCAAGATGGGCGAACTTCGCCGGGCAGTAGCTTAGACTCTACCTACAAGACAACACACACCTAATGTTTCCTAACGACAAGTAATTGTACATTATTTATTAAGATCCAATATCTATTTTTGTAACATGCTGTAGTGCCGTGCCACGTTTGTACGATATATAGAGGTGATCCGCGCGCGATAGAGAGCGATAGAAAGAGAGCAAGAGGGAGAGAGATAGAGCGAGAAAGAGAGAGTGAGATCGAGCGAGAAACGAGTGAAGCGTAGAGTCCGGGCCGACACGGGGCGACTAGTTAATAAAAAGAAGAAACGTAGGTGGGTTTTCAGTCCGTGCGTTAAACGTAGGCCAGTGGTGAGGTGGTAATCGGGTGAAACGTGAACAGTTCGGTTTCCTGTGAGTGAAAAGTGCACGACACACCCTTCTGACACTCTGCAGTCTGCTGCCTCTTGCTGCTGCTGCTACAGCCGCGGTGCTGCTCTCTTATCCTCGGCAAAGAACCGCGCATACAGCCACCGAGCTGTACGTTTATACGCGTGCGGAAAAGCGCACAGAGACACGAACGTGTGCTCTCTTCGCCACTCTGTGCTGTGAATTTTTCTAACCCGTCTGTTCGCCAGTGTCGAACCGATACGTGCGGTTTTTACATTAGCTGAAGAAGAAGGGATACAACACGGTATCCCATCATCGTCATCATCATTATCATCCACTCCCTCAGTAACCCAGCCACCTAGCCAACCACCCACAACCCCGTCGACCGACCAAGCAACCAAGCATCCATCACCCTAAAACCACCCTAGGATATTCTTCAAAGTGGGCTAGCAACCGACGTACAATAACGCCCCGGTTCAATTCGTGACTCCTGCAAGACAGAGAAGAACGGTGGTGATATACCTTAAGGATATATACCCAAAGGAATACACCCGGCGGACACACCGGAGCACGCCGTTATTATGTCCGTGAGAATGGAAAACGTAGCCGCGCCGAGGAAGCTCAACTACAAAGTGATGGTAAGGGAAAATATCCTCGATTATCCTGAATTTTATCAACACGCTCTCCTTATACATGTGTACTCTTATTCTCTTACGTATTTGCCCATGGCGGATTGGTTTGCATGGGGAACCGGCGTAGTTTGACAGCTTGCCGCGGGGCGTCTGCTGCCCCACCCAGTCTCTCTTTCTCTCCCTCTCCTCCGGCCCTCCTCCTCCTTCACCATCTCTCCTCCACCTATCTCATTCTCTCTTTTCTCTTACCACCCTCCCGCACTCTCCCTCTCTCCCTCTCTCTCTCTCTCTCTCTCTCTCTCTCTCTCTCTCTCTCCCTGTCTCGCTCTCCTACTTGCGCTCCCATAGTCATCCTATCCCTTGCCAGCTCGCAAACAAGTGCGAATCTCGTTTATCGCTACGATGCTACTGTGTCGCGGCTATACACCTTTCCCGTAGTCCCTACCAAGTATTTCATGCTCGGCTTCCACGATGCGAATACCTTAGGGTACACGCGCAAACCACGTTTTCGCTAGATCCTCCCAATAACCCGCACCCCGGCCATAGACCTTGCGACCTCGGCAGAGAAACGCCCTCGGTTTGGTACTCTCTCGTGCCGCTTCTACGTTCACGCCATTTTCACTTACAAAGAGGCAGAGATCCTCTTCCTCGTTCTCGTCCTTCTTGACTTACGCTGCATTCGTCGCTCACCAATTATTCGCAAACTTTCGCCTGCGTCATTCGACGGCCTGTCGACATATCCAATGCCGTCTAAGTATCTTGAGATTGGAGACGGTGGATGAAATTCTTACGCGGTTATTATTACCCTTTGTCACTTACCTCTCTCCTTTTACGCACTTATGCTCGAACGCACTCGTTGTTACATATCCGGATTATGGCGAATCCAACTTGTCGCGACTTGCTGCTGCTTGGAAAATTTTACCCTGTGCGCGCACGTGAGTTACACGCCGTGCGGATATCGTCGGAGCCTTTGCTACTTCTGCTCGCTGCCGTTGATATCGTTTCACTTCCTTCTCTCTCTCTCTCTCTCTCTCTCTCTCTCTCTCTCTCTCTCTCTCTCTCTCTCTCTCTCTCTCTCTCTCTCTCTCTATCTCTCTCTCCTTCCTCTTCTTCGCGACAGACGCCGATTGATCGTTACCTCAAACTTTTTTTTTCCTTATTACAATTGACGTGCGTGCATTGTTATGCCTATTAGCCTGAAACCCTCTTGCTCTGTTTGCCTTGTTAGCCTTCGTTTACGAGGAATCGTACCGAGTGCCTTGTAGATAAGAAAATGAGTTCGGAGAAAAGTGTACTGTTTGCTTTGAAAATTTCGAAATGCCGATCTGTTGTCGGTAGCTTGCGTTTACCGATTATTCTATGTACACCATTATACGCGAAAGCATTTGTTTCTTCGTCCTTTCGTACGGTGGCGTCTCTTTCTTGGAAACCCACGAGAAGATTGAACATACTTTTCGATTAAACGCGTTTATATTTAACGCGAACATTTAGCCGCGGGTCTCTTGCCCTAAGTAAGTATCGGATATTTCCAAGCATCCAGCGTTAAAAATTATATTTTTTGTTTTTAGTGTCGATCCTCGGTCATTTTTCGATCATGTTATAAGCCATTGACAATAGCCAATAACTCCCGGTTCTGAAACAAGTTCGCGAAACTACCATTAGCCAAATATAATGGTATTAAAAATTTACTCGCTTAAGGACATTACTTTTCACTCGTCTACACTTGTGTCACGTGTTACACGGACAATACGTATACGTGTATTCAAAACCACGAACCGCCGAATCCAGCAAATAATTCAAATAATTAACGTAACGCTGTATAATTGTTAAAGAAAGTTTTACAATTCTCAAACACGCCAATTGGAATTCCCAATTCGATAGATGGTAACGTTATAATAAAAAAAAATGGTAAAAAATATTACAAAATAAAATCGTGCACAGTGATCCATAATTTATGTCCCATTAAATCTAACTTATCAGCGGCAATAAAAAGAAGCTAAATAATTTTCTCCGAGCGTGTCATGTCCGACTACGATAAAACAATCATATTTCCCTTGTGACGAATTTTCATTGCGACAGTACACCCCTCCTTCCGGCAGTAGCGACAAGCGTACGAATTCGTTATAAAAAAAAATCCTCTGGGATTTGCCACGATCTCCCCCATTGGATACATTTCCAAGAGAACAATCAATGAATCAGTGTTTAAATATGTTATATAGAGAAATACAGGTTTGATGCTAACGTGATTTCTTTTCGTAAGCTAACGATCTCAAGGGCTATCCATATTTGAAGAATGTGACCGATCGAGCAATACCGGTAGACATTGAAGCGACACGGTTTACGCTCTCGTTTAATCATTTAAATTTATCGCGCACATGACGTATCCCATGCTACGTTCTTGGTTCTGTGCATCAATGTATGTTGATACTCGCGACACGAGCGAAGAAACGTAGTCCACGTGGTTGACAGATTTTGTAAATGGCGACGCGTTACGCCTTTGCCATTTATTCAGGAACGTAACGGTATACCGAAGACAGTGCTCTCTGCGGCATAGAGTTGTTTTCCGTCGTGTACTAAAAAACAGATATCCATATAGATTCCGAAGCACTGACACAGACCTCGGTTAGCTCTCAATGTAAATCGTTGGACTCTACGAGGTTATGTAAAAAGTCGATTTCTTATACGAGAATGTTTATAGGACAGAGTTCATTCTAATTTTCTTAGTTGATCTATTTTTAGTGACGAGGAAACTCTAAGTATCATCTGTTTTTAACGTATCTTTATTTACCTTGTTACCTAAGTGTCTCATCTACCTACCTATGTACTTACGTTACCTATTGCTTTTTGGCTTCTACTCTGAATATTGGGCTAGAGGAGCATCCATGACGAATTTACTCTTTGTACGCCATTGCACGCTTTAAGTGAACAAAGCCTGGAAGGTCGGGATAGACGATTGTCAATGCTTTGTACGAATTCAGATTGCTGGAAAGTATACTCGATTGATGTGTAGCTGTATTATTAGACTTGAGATACATAACCTAGAAATGAGTACTCGTTCCTTGGTTGATGAACGTGTCTCCGTCTCACGTGGGTTCAATTGTAAAGAGTTTCGAATGCTTCCCGTGTCTACTTGCATTCGTAAAGACAAGTTGCGGACGGGGTTGAGTAGGACGCAAGGGGTTGTAGGCGATAGCAGAGGATCTGCAAGGGTCTCGTAAGGAAGGAAGGAAGGGAGTCATAGGCGGAGAAGCTCAGGCCGAGGATGTATAGCTGGCGCGACTGTGCCGGTTGGGCTCTGCAAGAATATCGATTATTTGTGGTTGCGGCATGCTGCGTCCGTTTTACTCCAGACGCCGTCCTTCACCGAATTCTCGTTTCTCCTATTTTCATCCTTAAATTCATCATCTTTCCCTCCCCTTTTCGCCCTCCTTTCTTCTCCGCGAGCGTTTAACGTCGCGCGGCCCAACCTAACCTAACCTCCACTAGTCCGCTGCGACAACCACCGCACTTTCTCCATTAAATTTAGTTTACCGTTTGTCGCTTCGTTACGCCTTTATATACCGAGCGTATTTTACTTTAGTATTATATGTGTCTATATATATATTCTTTCATAAAAGTATTATCCACTCTTTCACTCGTAACTCGTCTCCTAACCTCAAAAATCCTTCGGGCGTTGACTTTTACAAAAATACTATTTTATACAAGTGTTCCATCTTAATTCCATTTAAAATTTACGGTCGTTAAGATACTCACTGTTGGTATCTGTCGGCTGTGTTGTGCATTGCTTATGGCACGGCTGTCAGTACACAACTCTATTTCGATCGAATAAGGAGTTAATGATGCCGAGTGTCGGTGCGTGATCGTGAAACGACTGACTGGGTACACATAGCGTTTTTCGTGCCGTTACACGGTTGTTACGCAACTGACAATAATTTCGGTGAGACGCCTCACGTTTTCTCGTGAAAACGACCTTGTCGTGTCGCAGCGAAATGATTCACCCTGGGGAACTTTGCTCCCGCGTGCAACGACATGCGTCATACTCGTTGATCGCATTCCGTCGTGGTTCACGATCGTTTTACAGGCTGTACTGCATGCCCGGTGTGCTGTTCTCGTGGCTGCTTGTTGTCTCTCTTTCTTTCTCCCTCTCTCTCTCCCTCTCTCCGTCTCCCTCCCTCTTGCGCTCGGTACAAGAATCCCGAAGCCCCGAGACATACGAAAACTCGAGTGCGACGAATTGTTGCTGTCGTCGCTTCCTATACGGTTTTATCGGCGAATGTCAAAGCGGGTCAAAATGTCAGCGGTTACCGGGCTGGATGGGAAACCGTTATGCAAAGGCGCCTTTACCGGCAGCTCGACTGCCAGCGGAATCGTCCGTGTGTAGCCACCGTGTTAGTCAGGCAAACAGACGGGCAGGCCGGCCGGCTACTAGATGTACGTCCGTTAAGGCCGTCTGCCGTCATTGGCTCCAGCGCTTCGCGCGTTTGACCAATCACAGGGTTCGACGTGTGCAACGTCATTCGTAAGGGCGCTTTCTATTGGCTTGACGTCACCGTGCGCACACGCTGACGTCACTCACGTTGCCGATAAGGAACCTCGCGTGATTCATTGATGCATTTTACTTGTTTTTCTTTAAGGTTGATAATACTCGAATAGTCGTGAATATTAGGTGAAATTTATTTACTCGCTTTGTCGAACCTTTCATGCTTCGAATTGTCTGTAAGAGTTTGTTGATATTTTCGTGAAGTTTACTCGCCCTGAATATTCTTTCATCGTTAATAGTAATAATGCTTTGTTTCTATTGACAATCTTTTTTATTGTTCTCTCTGACCATTCTGCTCGATGCACGCCTTTGTACTCTTGTCCCGTCATTCAGATTGCTTGATCTGCC
This sequence comes from Calameuta pygmaea, assembly GCA_031762395.1. NCBI lineage: Eukaryota > Metazoa > Arthropoda > Insecta > Hymenoptera > Cephidae > Calameuta > Calameuta pygmaea. The sequence goes on from JASANN010000260.1 coordinate 493,282, forward strand.
TATTATTTTTCCTTTGGCTCTCTAATCTGATTTGCGCGATAAGGTACGGCAGTTGGGACTCATTAGTAATCGTATCTTTTGTTTACTCTGTTACAGGTAAGAGGACCTTCGATGACTCATGCTGATTTTTGACTTATTTACATCCGATAGACATTGTACTCGGTGGATTATGTTTCCTGATACCTGGTTACCGTGGTTGGTATGTCAGAAGCGGGTCAAAAGACACCCAAGGAATTTATAGCGGTTCAACAACTCTATATAAGCCATTGATATATAATCGATGTATAAACGGGAGTACTGGGGGATATGTGCGGGGAAGCATCGTAGGATTAGTAAGCGCGTATTACTATAAGGTGTCTTAATCCGATATACCCCAACTTGGACGATTCGAATTTTTGCCGGATAAACAACCTCGGTAACGTTACGTTTCCGCGCAGGCTCCCACCTATGAATTTACTTAGTCGAACACGTCGTACTTATCGCAGAACCTTGTTAAAGCAAACACGCGCGTTTTCACGGCGCGACAAGTGCACGATTGCTACGCTAGTAAAAACAACGCTACAGTATCGGGAGTCTCGGTTATGGTTTCGTTCGAATAGCCGTATGCGAACGGTATTATATTTCCGTTTGACGAATCTTCGAGGGATGATTTCGAGTATGTTAGAAAAAAAATTATCGAAAACTCCGTGCAATGCAGACGCAATGCAGACTTTGTTCCTACTCAATCGAGATGAGAAGCGCTCGATGAAGACCAAAGGGTCACGACTGGGACTGTTCTCAGATGTTTATCGTACTGTTAAAACTCGGTTCGCCAGGTATGATAAAAATCATGGAAACTCTACGGACGTAAGCTTATTGCATTGGTATCGTTTGCTCAACGGAAATGCTAAAAGTATATATTTCTCGCAAAAGTCAATGAGATTCAACGAATGCTCGAGGTGAGCTCAAGGCAACCTAACCTAAACCAGAACCAGTTCATTTTATTCGAGTCACCGTCAATTTCACCCTTCGCTGTAGTTATGGCCGTTGGGGATGGTAATAAAAGCGAAGTTAAGCCCGTCGAGATGTCAGGGAAGAGGAGGAAGAAGAAGAAAAAAGAGAGAAGAGAAAAAGAAAAAGGAAAAACTAAATTCGGAAAGAAGCAACCTGGGATTAAATCGGCGGGGGGGGGGGGGGGGTTACTAGCTTAATTTAAAAGGGGCCAGATGGTTTGGGC